>NW_027019698.1:8604993-8974560 GCF_013076305.1 Rhopilema esculentum | reverse complement strand
TTTATGCTATAAAAATTACATTATTTCTCTATATATAAAGAATAATCATATTTAAGTAACTTAAATATTGGCTTATAAAATACATTATCCATTCATACTTGTGATAATTTCATTCGGCTTGCTACAAACATAATTGACTGTCTTTAATTTGGGCAAATATTAATACAGCTGCCTAAAATTAATGAGCTTTTAAAGGAAGCCAATTGGCCGGTAAGCCAAGTTATCTACTGATCGATTTGATTATTCACCTGTCCAAAGGATTGAAAATGACAAAACTTCAGAAAAATATAGCGGAAACAATATAAAGTTATAGTTTATGTAGGGACTTCTTCGTTGTTGCTTTCTATTTAAAAAGTATTATGAAAAGGCAAACGACAGGCCATCGCAGTTTTTAAATTGAAACGGAAGCTTTCTGGCGTGTGATTCACGAAAAATGACTTTAATATGTATAATGAAGTATTTATGACACTTAGAAAGAAGTAATAAAATTGGAAAGTTAGCAACAAAATCAATTTCGTTGCCGACAGTTGTCAATGCAAGCGAAGAGACTGGAAGTAATCGCCCACGAAGCTGATTTGGACAAGAACGCGTTATAAAAAAGGAAACATGACTGATCACACTGGACAGATGGTACCAACCTGTGTGCAACTTTTTGCTGGTCAGAAAAAATTTGTGAATCGCGCAATTTTCGATAAAAATACATAGGGAAAATGTCTTAGAAATGGTCAAATAAAGGAAAGAATCACTTCATGATGCATGAAGCATGCGATATCTACTCATAAATACGGAGAAATTCATCACACCCTTCATAATGTCGGGTATTACAAAAATTATAGAGAACTCATTTCTAATTCACGCTATTAGCGGCTAAAAGTACTTGGAGATGTCATACAGGCTGATAACTTTCTATACAATACACTGGCATAGTCAATGGATGCAAGGAATGTTGGACGAGGAAGATCACGCGAGGCATTTATACTGTTGTTCATCCAAAATGAAAGCTGAGCTATTCTTGACCGTTGCCTTTGCCTCGGTGAGTTTTATCCGTATATGTCTATGCTTGCAATTGACATTCGATTTTCTTCCCCCCGGGCCTATGTAACATTTGAAACATCCTCATAGATACAATCAGATTCATCACAATAATAGGCGATATGAATCAAATATTATTAGCTGCACTTACAGCAGCATTCGGTATGTCCACCGTCTTACCCTTATGGCCAGTTTTCTCATTTCTTCATCCTCTACATCTTATTTCTAACATTAATATGGATTGTCTAATGTTCGGTTTTACTCTCATTAACCTACTTCAAGGAGTGTCGTAGAGCTCATTGACGACTGCCAGGTTAAACATATTCTACAAGCAACACTTGCGAGCTGGCAAAACACAAACAAGGGATTTCGCCAACAAGCGATTATGTGCATTCTTGCTAGCATGGCTGTTAGCTTTCCTGCCGTACTTTACATTGACACTCTTTTACTGCATTACAGTGAAAACAAGCTAATAACAAATGGGTCAGTGATTCAATTGTTCATGTGAATTTTGGCTGTCACTAACAATACCAATGCGGCTGCAACAAATAAGTATTAATCTATCTTGATATGTCTATCGACAAGAGAATCAGAAATACGCATCAAACATGTGTTGCACAGCAAGTTAGGATTAGAGATGCAATTGTGACTGGGATTTATTTAAATGATAAAATAGAACGCTGTTCGCAGATTTATAAAAAAAACAAAAAAAAATAAAAAAAAAAAAAAAAAAAAATAAAAAAAAAAAAAAAAAATAAAAAAAAAAAAAAAAAAAAAAAAAAAATAAAAAAAAAAAAAAAAAAAAAAAAAAAAAAAAAAACAATAAAAAAAATAAAAAAAAAAAAAAAAAAAAAAAAAAAAAAAAAAAAAAAAAAAAAAAAAAAAAAAAAAACAAAATAAAAAAAATAAAAAAAAATAAAAAAAAAAAAAAAAATCATAAAACAAAGTTGAATCAAAAAAAAAAAAAAAAAAAAAAAAAAAAAAAAAAAAAAAAACAAAAAAAAAATAAACAAAAAAAAAAAAAAAAAAAAAAAAAAAAAAAAAAAAAAAAAATAAAAAAAAAAAAAAAAAAAAAAAAAAAAAAAAAAAAAAAAAAAAAAAAAATAAAAAAAAAAAAAAAAAAAAAAAAAAAAACAAAAAAAAAAAAAAAAAAAAAAAAAAAAAAAAAAAAAAAAAAAAAAAAAAAAAAAAAAAAAAAAAAAAAAAAAAAAAAAAAAAAAAAAAAAAAAAAAAAAAAAAAAAAAAAAAAAAAAAAAAAAAAAAAAAAAAAAATAAAAATGGACAAACAAAAAAAAAAAAAAAAAAAAAAAAAAAAAAAAAAAAAAAAAAAAAAAAAAAAAAAAAAAAAAAAAAAAAAAACTATTATTAAAGTTTACGATTCTTTCGGTTCTAAATTCAAGCCCAAAAAAAGAGATGCCTTCAGGTTCACATTAAGGAAAGAGCTGACGCGATTGGGAACGGTCTGTTTGCCTTGTTCCTATAGCTTTAAAGAAAGGAAAGTGAGGTCAAGGCCAAACCCCGGAAGAAGTCCTACACGATGAACCGCATACAAAACGTTTGTTCTATATTCAGCGCTACTGTATTTTCTTAAGTTGTGTCCAGGTTTTCAATGCCTTGGGGACCAGGTGGAAAAAATCATTATCAGTCAAGTAACAATATAAAGGAGAAAAACGGAAATTAGGCCGTTAGCCCGGCCACAAATACTGGGGCTTCCTACTTATCTAAGTACAGGTTTGGCATCAGCAATATACTTCAGCAATTAATCTTCACAATCACATGTCTTTACTGGTTGTAGATTCATCTATAACGCATAGTGCAAAACTCTAATGTTTTACATTGATGTAGATATGACTTGATTAAAAGAAGGCAAGCAGTAAATGATATTTGTCCCTTAAAACTAAAAGAGACTATAGATTTGAATTGAGTAAACTAAATATTCTGCATCAAACACGAATGGAGTGAAATAAGATGTTGCGTTGAAAAATAATGAACGAGACGTGAAAAGGCAAAACAAGTTCAGCTGTAACAAACGCACAACTTTATCTACGGGATAAAAGAAAAGATGAAAAAATGCATCGAAGCTGGACACATCTACTGTTTAACATGATAATAACATAAGATTTAAATAAATGTAAACTTTGGAAAAATATAGAAGCTTAGCATGCTAAAATGCTAATTGAAGCCATTCTTACCAGCATGGTTTGACCGGTGTTACAATCTCTAGTGAAGCCTTCATACTTAAAGATTTTGCAAACCAGGCATATCATGTATTTTTCTTTTGCACAGTTCTTCACCAAATCTATGTAAATGTTCTGCAAGCCCTGGTAAGCGCATAGGCATTCTTATCCAACGCTAATGGAGCCTAGAAATCAAATCCCAATTACACAAAGTAAGATTATCAGGTAGCTCTTTCTTAGCTATAAACTTCAGCTTTTACATTGAAATGGTGTGTTTTTACTGCAGTTAAAAATGTCAGGTGCTTCAATGTGCATGTAATGTAGAAATTTAGGAGTATATCATTATTGATTGAAATCCTGTTACCAGCTTAACCATAAAATTATAGGCAGAGATATAAACGACTTTTGGAGAATGGAAAGGACGTGCTAAGTCGCTAAATTTCGAAGTATTCACGGTATAATGCAGGTATTTAAACTGTAGCAGAAACCAAGTTTCAGAATAGCGTATGCAAACAAGTTGCCTCGCATGTCGCATTAAAGTGAAACTTCCGAATAGCTACCTTCGAAACAGTTCTTTCTAATACACAAAAATGAGCATATTGGATATCATACCAAATCTATAGATGTGTCTCATATTAACGGAAAGAATTGTTGCATTTGAAACCATGATCAAGTTTACCATTCTCTTGCTTTGTCAAAAATATAAACCCCCGACCAAAAGTTTATAGAAGTTAGACTTGTCATATAAAACCGTTTGTGAAGTTTCTTTAACCCCGAGCATTTGAATCTGGTTGCAAAAGAAATGAAATTTATCGGTTTGTATTCTTAGTCTTAATAATCATAAGCGACGACTTTTTACAAGCGCGTCATTTTGAAGGCGTAACGGAAAATAGCTATCTAAACCTGAAATTCGAAGTTAATGTTAAATTTACAACTTAAAGGCATGTCGAGATGTCGCATTACACAACAAACATAAATCACTATATGAAATAAACTATTATTGAAGAGAAGCTGTAAATTTCAATAAATCTTAACAAGAAATATTCAAATTCAAAGGATGCGAAACTTGGATTTAGAGAATTCTTACCATACATAGAGGCAGGACCGTGGAAATACATCAGAATAGAGTGTAGATTAATTACGGTGAGCTCATAACTTGGTCAACATTCTTTATATTTTACATGTTCTTCCAATTAAAAAGGTAACCTTTATTCCCCCGTCATTTAACCCTACCTAATCACAATATATCATATATGACGCGCATCGAAGAAAAAAGACCTTTTCAATGTACTTTTACCAAGAATCATACATCAACAACACTTAATAAAGAAATTGTTAGGAGGGGCGTTATTAATGAAGCATGTTCTCCTGAAATACTCTATAGGAGTTCATAAAAGCAAGAATTAATACATGAGCGTAGATTATAAAAATATAACCAATGGGCATCCAGAAAACAGAGATTTTTCCAAAAATGAATTGTGCCAATATAGTGGACTTACTTTTTGTTTTGTTTCTTATAAAGAAAAACAGTTTCAACTCTATTCATTTCAATTTATGTGTCAACATTGCTGTTGCACATCAAACCTTATTCATAAATTGCTTAAAAGTACTAATTCTAACTTTAAGAATTACACAATTCCTACTTTTTCCACGGCGTTGCAAACACCATCATAGAGAAACGAATGCATAATTTAGAACATCTATTATCAAATTTAGTTAACGCGAAATCCTTAGAAAGGGACACCATTTGAGACAGTCTTAAAAAAGAGTAACGTAAGGAGAGGGGATGATAGAATAGATAGTTTGTAATGATGTTTTTCTTGTAGCAGCACGGAAATGAAAGGATTAATTGCCCAGAAAAATAGCATTCTTATTCATTAAACAGCTCATTCATTTGTGAACACAGAATTCCAAGAATATTCTCCTATAGTTAAAACAATTTATGACATTAAAAGAACACATACACCATGTAGTACCCAGTCGTTCAATATCTGAGAATCTTTTATCAAACGTCGCACGATGAACTTTATTATAACATTCATTCCGTTGTGGCAAACTAGGAGATAATTCGAACTTAAGAATTCACTATTAAATTATATGATAGAAAACTAGTTGGAACGTACAGAAGCTATTGCAAAAAGCCCATTCTGTTTGTAAGCTTTTATTGCGCTGCAATTGCTTTTGAAGAGATTTTTAAGAGGAAAATAAATCTAATTAAGATTAGTGCCACGGTACTCTTCATTTTCCAATCGTTTTAGTCACCCCAGCCTTGCAAAAGATCTGGGAGCGACTTGGATGCTGGGACAGAGCGACTAATCAAAACTGATCCCAGAAACAGAGCAAGTTTCTGTTAGAACCAACTTTTAAATGAATGAAAGAAAAAAAAAAAGAAAATTCACGTTTTATGGGTCTGGGGCGTGTAATTGGCTTACAGCATTCTGTAGGGCCTTGAGTAGCTGAAGATTATCAATCAATCCTACTGCTAGTAGATAAGTAATAAATAAACGCTATCAAAAAGAACAAACTGACAGTTAGAGAGCATTGATGAAATAGACCCATACCATCCGTAAGTAACCTCTATTCAATGAGATGTCTTTCAATGTTGTATGTTTATTATCCTAAATGCCCTAAAGATTACAAAGTTCTACATATCTATCACATACAAAATAGTTCCTTAGCTTATAATCAAGCTTATAAACTAAAATTTCAATTCCTTAAAGCAAATAGACTATTTACTTTATTAAGCTGTTAAACATCAAGTACAACCGTCAATATACTCCTGTTAACAAATTGTTTATCAACAAGCATTGGTCATTTATTTTCACGGTTTTCCGACGAGCAGAAAATGGATCTGTTGTCTACGATCTGTTGTCACAGGACAGGGCTTCTCAGTTTCTATGTTTAATACTTATACTATAATTTGAGCACACCTACCCCTCACATTTCTTTGTCAACTTATCCTACGGTTCCGATATTAGGCGTCTAATTGTCCCTGTTCTTTTTCTAGCAAATCCAAAAAGCATCACAGCTATGCGTAGCCCGATTAACCAAGACTGCAAAATGTAATATGTAAGATGCAATATGCACAAGAAATTTTAGCATGTATATAACCAGGACAAGAAACACAACACCTTTACAATATTACTATCCTGTATATTTGTAAGGAATGTTCAATATAATGATGACGTCAACAAAATGAATTTCTGTCGCCCACGTTTAAACGAGTGACCAAAATATCCTAGTCTTAATCTAGGCCTAATTCTACCTATGTTTTGCTCCAAATGAACGGACACCAAGTGTGAATATCAGTTTGGTTCGGCAAGCAAATCTTTTTGTAAGCTCATCCGCTTCACAGTAAACAGTCATTGTCTATAAATATCCAAACTGTATATTTTCTATAACTTGATGTAGCAATAATGTTATTCAATCACATTTTAATTTCTTATCAAAGGTAACTACAATGTGTTATACCTTAAACACAACATAATTGACTATGCAGACGCAATTTCCTTTCTTATAACCAATGTACCAATGGGCACCACAAATGAATTTATTGAGTTGCTATTACCCTAAGGCCTGAACAGCCGACACAGAGTAACTAACGGTTATATGTTATTGAAGCGAAAGAGGGTTGAATGCAATAAAGTTATTGCAGACTTCCACTCCCATCATATATTGTAAGAAAATCTCAACTGTATATTGTGAAAGGGACCCACTTTTTATTACCGATAAGTGTAAAGGCTATGCTTCCTACTGGCTAGAAGCAATGGCCAATCAGAAAACGAAATAGATCTGAAAAAAATTACAATGTCTGTTTTTTCAAAATGAACACAAAAGGAATGAAGTCTTAATTTTAAAACAATATCCTCTTTAATTTCTGTAAAAGTTTCCACAGTACCAACGGCTTAAAATCTCCATTACAACCATATTGGAACTTATGAACAAACTGACATCAAAGCTATAAAATTTGATACGATTAGTTAACATAATAGTGCTTTGAAGAAGGCAGTCAGGACGTAGTGGGTTTTGGGTAACCCAAGTGTTGACAATTTGAATAGTTTCAAAACTAGACGTTTGTGAATGGGCTAGGTTCTGTTAAACTAATTTTGAATGTCCACATTCGGAGATTCTAGATGGGGATACTTGAAAATGGCCAAAAATGTGAAATGATATGGTTCTACTCTCACAGAATCAATAGACCATAAGGTTCAATTACTACTTATTCACCTTATAACAAAATGCGTTTACAGCGAATACTTATTTATCTAGAAAGAATTACTTCAACCTGAATAAAGGCTGCAGACTCGATAAGAGGTAGTTTCTTGGGAAATGTAATGGAAGTTTGGGTTGAGGATTGGGAAGGGGTTAGATTTTTATAATATAACATACTATCTACCAACCCTTGGGTACGTTCCTAATGTTCCCCAGTAAAAAATACTGCTAATTGAGCATTTCATATCAATTTCGCTTTAAGTAACGTAAAAAATTAAAGTCAAAGAATCGCCACATTTTATTCTGAACATTATCTTCTCATTTTCATTGGCCAGTACAGATTTAGTCATCTGGTTGGAATTGCCCGACTTGATGTAATATCCCCCTTACATTCAATTCGCTATCCATGTCCAGAATGTATTCTCATTATCAATACATTATCGTAGAGGAAATTTTTCGCTATAGCTGGTTTAAAGATCATTTCTGCAGTGATTGACCAAGTATAGAAGTCAGGTAGAAAATTCAGATTCTAGAGCAACATATATCAAGCACCATTTTCGTGTTTTATCGCTCAGGAATGTTTGCGGAACCAAAACCAATTGGCCTTACCACTTGCTATATCTCTGAAATTCGAACAATCATTGACAAAATCACACTAGGATCTTTCAACACTTGCTCGTTTGAGTGAAATCTTAGCACTTACTTAAAATCAATTCAAAATACCACCCAATCCTTAATTCCAAACAGCTATAAACCTTTTAGAGAAGCAGCCCATTTACTATAAAAGTTTTCCCAGATTATCTCAAATTATATTTATGAAATAGTGGTCTAACTTGAATGAATAACTACCGTTATGATTATAAAACTTGATTGAGATATTATGGTGTATGAAACACTAAAGAACTGCCACTATATGAAATGGGCTTTGCATTTATGAAACAGAAGGAAACATCCAATTTGCTACCAACCAAACAGTGGTGGACAATATTTTGAGGGACAATGGTCTTTTGTTCTAAAACAATGGGGAAATGTGATGTCGTCTAATCAAAACAGTAGGCTTGCCGCCCCCCCCCCCCCTTCAATAGTTAGCTTTCAATAGTTGTCAAGTGTCTGCCCTTGCAACCAAACCGAACTTTGTATGCATTAGCAGGGCCCACATCACGAATTTCAATGTAGAGATTGGGCTAGACGCAAAAGGAAAGGAATTTTTTTTTAAAGCTTTTAGCCAATTTTTTGTAAAATGTTTGCTTTTTTCAAAGCCATTTTCAAGTTTTGTACCGCCAAAAAACTGTTCACACTTATTTTATTCGTAAGTTAACTGGGTCATTCAACGTCTTTTGTTGTGACTTGGACATTTTTTGCTTAGCAAGAAGGTGAGGCCCGTGGGGGTATGGGCTGTCAATATTTAAAGGCATGGAATCCTGTATAGACTGGGTATTTGCTTGAATTTTTGTGATTGGTTTGCATATCAAGCCCATTCGATGCAGGTATAATGGCTTGGTGCCGGGTTATTTGATATAGACAACGTTTTGAAAGAAAGTAGTCTATTTATTTAATTTAGCCCATTGCTTTTATTATAATTAGGATAGTAAGGATTTCATGTACTCAGAGTTAATGCACGAAAGTTCCTGTATTAACAATCGCTGTTTTGTTTTTCTAAATTAACATTTTGCACACATAATTTTAAGCATGACCTATTTTTCATTTGCTTCTTTTCTGTCTCATTCTTTCACCATGATATTGTTTCTTCTTACACCCCTTCTAATTATCTTTATCAACTTTTACCTCTTCATTTTCCAGATTCACTATCATTTATTCTCTATGTTCATTTTTACTATTATTTATTGGACTATTTGAAATCTATTTGCTTTGATTGATTTATTCAAGGTCCTGCTACCGGAAAGGAAGTTGTCCAAAGTGCCAAAGAATATCTTTGCGAAAATCAACAAAGGGGGGAACCCTAAAGAGCTGAACTTGAATCGATGCTAAGCAACGTCGTATTGCAACTGCAAAACTTCGGTAAAATTCTTAATGAAATTTAATTTATTCATGGAATGTTAGGGATCTAATTTTCTTTGATAAAGATAATATAGAGATAACTAGGTTTTTCACATGCATATGAACGTCTTATTAAGTGTGGATTGCTTTCGTTAGATTGTTAAAAAACCAAGAATTAAATTTGCATTATTTCTAATGTTTTGTAATGTTGTAGCTGATATGCTACCTAAAAATCATTCTTTGATTGATGAGACTTCAGTTGTTGTTTCTTTGAACAGCTTTAAAAGCAATAATCTTACTGGAGCATTTGTCATCAATAGTTTCAAGTGTTCCCTTTTCAGTGACCAGGAAAAGAACTATTAAAGTATAGTTCAAAGGGGGGTTCAAGTCATCTTTGCTTTTCAAAATACTTATGACTCTCATTGCAGCAAAGGTAGATCATAATAAAAATCTTACCTTGTGGATTTCGATATAGTCCTTCGTTTGAAATTTGGATTCCTCATGTCTGACCAAGACCTCTTCTTTACTCTCACTGAAAGTAATTCACAAGATCTTACAACCATTTTTTGTAGCATTAAATACATTAAAAATTCCAAAGTCTCAACCATGCATACTTTTTGATATCATAATTACCAAATTTTTGATGGGTTTTTTATGTGTGGTTGTAAAATAGAATGTTTTCAACACCTTCCAAAAGCATATTTGGATTTTATTTAAACCTGAAACAGCAATAGCTTGACAACAGCAAAATGAAATACAAAGCGTTAGCGTAAACTGAATCAATTGAGAAGAGATTTAAGTTGAAAACAGAATAAAATAGGAAGTTTTATGTTTGCCAAACAATGTGATATCTTGTTTACATTGATTAAAGGCATAGTTTAAAGTCGCAACGTTTATTATTTTTTAAACTCTTCTAAGTGTTAAGGAATATCTTCATGCTTTTATAAAAATAAGTTAAGCTCTTTGGTTGTAAAATCTGGATGTCATAGGTTATAAGTACTATCATGTTTAGATTATATTTCTTCCATGACAAACTTTTTTATCTTTTGCCAAAACCTGTTCAAAAGTTGTCGAATTAGCTTTATTGGCTACTTATTTAGACGATAAACAATTGAAGGCATAAAATAGATCCATAGGGCACCCCTTGCTTTATTTGCAATAATAAAATAGTATATAATATAATAATAATGATATAACGAATCTTTTTACAGGATGTACATTTCAACATAAAAATGCTTTTATCAACATGTGTCCTGTAAAAGAAAAGAAAAGAAACTCTTATAAACCTATAAAGAAACTCTTATAAAACCTAGCAGTAATTACAACACTCAAAAGATCCATACTTATAATATCACGATTTTCAACTAAAATGCTTCTTTAACAGTCCATCGTATTGCTTAAAAGATTCAGTTTTTCTAAGATCGATTGGTAATTTGTTGTACAGCTTTACACCCATACAATGGAACGACTTCCTAGCATATTCTGTTTTTGATGCCTGGAAGCCTAATTAAACATTCGCTGTGTCTTGTTCGTGTCTTGTGCTGCTGTAGCTCGAAATAACCTTGAAAGTTCTCATATATATCATTGTCCAAACATTTACGCGCAAGTTTAAACCATTTGATTTGGTATTTGGTTGCAAGTAGGCTCGTCAACATTTTTTTTGCCCCAACCCTCCCCCTCTATCATTGGGATCACAATGCAAACCAACTACATTTTTACTTATAATGACATGATAGTAACACTCTTGATAGTAGAAGTCAGGTATCAAGTCAGAAACCTAGAACTTTTTGAGTCGCAAATCTCGGTTGGTCGCAGACAGGGATGTTGAAACTGGAGTTGGAGCACAAGATTTATAGTGCCCTCGAAGCTTGAGAAAATACCCCTTTGCTTAGAATTCCCCTCTTTAAGATCTTTGGAAAATTTTACCGTTTTCGTAGACATAGACCCCGTTTACACTACAGAAAAGAGAACGGAACTCCTTGGCTCATAGTGTCCTAATCTCGCGTCCAACTTCCCTGGTTGCAGGTAATACCTTGGCTGAATGAATTGCTTTTTCTTCTGCTTTCCTGCTACTTAAACAAAATTCCTGTCGTGGTATTCAAGAACAATTGATCTGATTTGCCAGCAGCTTGTGATTGGAAGGCCTGAAAGTAGAACGTATCGGGTTCGCATTCCGTAACTGCGTTTGAATACACAACTTTATTCATATAGCAACCAAACTCAATTCGGGCTTCATATTACCAAACCCGAGTGGTCCGACTTATGGTAACCAATACGCTTTAAGGAGAAAGATATTTAACCCAACCTTCAGCAAGGAGCTTTCAGTTACATCATGATAAAGAGCAAACACGCATGGGAAGAAAGCTGATGCTCTATGACACGTTAGTTGAAGAGCGGGAGCACGGTTAAAGTGAATGAATGATTGTTCCCTAATAGAAGCGAAAGACTCGTGGATGCAATAAACTCCAAAGATGACGATATCAACTTTTCAGTTGATGGAGCTTTTGCTCATTCTATGTGTTGTCAAGGTAGGTTGCTACACTATTTTGACATTTATTATTGTCGAGCATATTATAGAGAACCGTGGAAAACGTCACTCAAAAAACGGCAAACTTTTCAAAGCCGTTCATCTTTTCACATTATAAAAGTGTTGTATCCAGGGACGCCGGAACGACAAAGGGGCAAGGGGGCAAGCTTGAAAAATAGTTCCCAGCTACTAACAATTCTTTCGTAACTGTTACTTTGTTTCGATCTTCTGTAGCTATAATGGAAATCGGCTAACTTTTGGCATAAGATATTTCTTTACAAGTTTTGAGAAATGTCGTTATGAATAAGGCAGTGCATGTAGAGTTTCATATGAATCTTTTGATAAATATAAACAGCCGATGTAAAGTGCATATCTATGAAAAGGGCACTTTGCTCCCCTTGCCTCTTCTATCAAAAGGCAACAGGGGCGGTTGACTCCCGCGCCCCCCTCTCCGGTGTCCCTGTTGATAACCATAATCCGTGTCAGGAATTTGGGCGTCGTCACGGAAAAGTGTGATTGAAATACCGAAGTAGAGTGTGCAGGAGAGGGTTGGTGGAAAATCAAACAAGACAGCTCTGTTTAAAATCTCATAAAAGAAGTTTTAATATAGACATTTAAACGTTCTGTCAAAGGCAATTTCAAATTGAAAACTCTTTGCGTCCTGTCAAAAGCAAATTGATTATTGTGGGGTCTGTTAGCTTTAGATGACAATGTGATCTAGCGTTGGCGATACAATTATAACGGGGTGTCCAAGTCAGACCCACATATACGTAGGCCCCCAAACAATGTAAGCCAAAGCCTATTTACAGAAAAGACTATGACAGGAACTGAATATTACGGGCAGTTTTCAAACAGAAGAAAAAATGTACGTTAGTTATGTGTACACCCCAAACAAATGTTATCACAGAGCAAGAAAACAGTATAATAGACCAGCCGTAAAACGTATTACGCGTAGCAGTGACGGAAATTATAGGGGTATGGGGGGCTCACAAACGCTCCCCCCCAATCAGCGATCTCGCAGGAAAATTTGGGCTTTCGTCGGATATTTGACAACCGTTTAACGTGTCGAAATTACTCCAAGAAAACGGTCTGAAAAGGAATAAGGGGCGTGTTTGCCAAATTTTCCCTTTTTACCCAAGGGGCCTTTATAACCTCTTTGTATCCTTTTCCCAAAAGACTAGCCTGTGCTCTAGACCCTCTTCCTTCAGGTTGGGGGTCTGGAGCACAGGCTAAATTTGGACATAGCATAGCTGATAAAATATTAGACATAGCATAGCCAGTACTAAATAATCAAACAAATGATATATGACAAAAATCAAAACTGTTTGCGAATTGAATATCTAATTTCAATTCCGTAAAGATTAGCCGAACTTTCCATCAGATTCTTCCAAACAAAAGTTATTTTCAAACGTTTCCCCCACCGAAGAAAACAAGATAAAATGCAGAAAATGAACGTTACAATTACAATCATGTTGTTATCATGAGCGACTTGACAAAGTGCAATCGTCGACCTCTTGTATCATCAATTGCCTGATGAGAGATCGATCTTGATATCAAAACTCATAAATGGATTGTTCTTCTTGCTACTTAATTCTGGCGTGGTTAGCAAAGATTTCTAAAGGTTCCCGCCCAAAAGTCACCTATTTTCATCAAACTGTGCAGTTCCCTCAAAATTAGAGATGACCCAAGATGTTATCTTGTCGGAAAATCGTAGCCCTGCCCCCCCCCCAAATGAAAGCCAGAATTTCCGCCACTGAAACGTAGACCGTGTCTGAAGTGAAGTCAGAAAGTGTCTTGACACCCCTGTAACATAAGCCATCAATTGATTTGCTATACCTTTCGTCTCTATTGCAAATATCACAACTTTCTAAGAACTAAACTAAAATTTCATATATAGAGTATATCTGGTGGTGTCATTTTGCTACAGCTTCTGTTACGGTGGTCGAAACTAAGAAATAAAATGCTTCTTGTGGCTATCTATAACAATAAATATAATTCATTTATTTGAAGTTGACACTTGTGATTGCAGAGATGTTAATTCACGCCAACTACAACAAGAAAATTCCTATCTTAAAATTATTTTGAATATATTGAATACACATAAAACTAGAGATTGAACTCCAACATTATAATAAGAATGAAAAGCGGAATAAATGTAAGACAAATGAATAATAAGAATAGCGGAATGAATGTAAAGCAACTTGAAGGGTTTGAGTCACTACGTAATATCCAGTCACTGGTGTTAATGATCCTTCCAATTCAGCATGCACATTGCTAAAATTTTAAATAACAGATGTTTATGTATACAAAGTTTGGAAAAGGTAATGTTTGCAAATGTTTGCTACTCATTTGCTTTGTAGACACTTCAGCCCAATTTTTTTTGGGACACATGAGAAGGCAGAATGTGGGATTTTTATGATAGATAAGTCTCTTGCCCCCCTCCCCACTTTCAGAATCAGAAGTAAGGTGCTGACAGAGGTCCCCCTCCCCTCACTTTTTAAATGCCTGTCCTTTCTGAGTAAAGACAAATACCACTCTGGCAGCAGCTGCAATATAGACAAGCCACATTTTCGCTTATAAAATAAAGATAGCGTCGGATTGTGAACTGAACACGCTATGGTAACAGTTAAAGCCAACCAAGGGCAACTCGAGTTTCAAATGGCATTTTTAGAATTGTTTTTTTCTGTTTACTAATTTGACACCCCCACAGTGGTGAAACTTGAAATTTTGAGCTTCTCTGGTGACAAACGTTTGTCTGAACTCAAGCAATGAAAATTAGAACATTAAAATGTTATTACCTAAAAGATCCAATGAGCTGTCCGAATAGCTGTTACAATTCGCTCGTCATTAGAAGCACCCCAAATATTTTTGCGTTCTTAGATAAGTTTTATTTCGATTAGGTAAAAAGCCCTTTTTGATAGACTGTAGTTGCAAAGCGACGCAGAAAAGCTTATATATCTCTTATCGTCTTTTTGTTTAAGTTAAAAGATACTGAATAAGCATTCTCATTCAAAAAAATTGGCGTTTTAAAACTGGGTGTTTCCATCAGCTTCAAGTCATCTGAAGAGTGTAGCACAAGATTCAATTATTATCTAGTCACACCCCCTCCCTCCATATCCTTGCCGCTTAAATCCGTCCCTTTGTGCCTGATATCTGTTAGAACCTCCCTGATATCTATATAGGAGATTTTCCAACGACGATCTCCACAAACGTACCATACTCCAGCTAAAACATTCAGTCTGTATTCTAGACTGTAATGACCTTATAATGTTCCAAGGTGCAAACTAGAGATTTTCTTACCCAGCTGGTAAGATCTTTCACAAAATCCCGATAAGTCACAATGACACCTTGTGCAGCTGCCACCATAAGCTGCAAATTAAAAACAGCATGATGCAGATATTCTGCGTTAGATCAATTGTATTGTTTTTACATAATTGTTACTGTCGACACAGTTCACATTTTGAAAATTATATGAGATTCTATGGATGGCAGGAAACTGCATCAAAAACATTTATGGCAATGATTTAGACCAAAAAAAGATCCCAGGCAAATTTCTCTAGACTTCTGTCACTAGATCTGGTTTGAACCTGACATTAGGTTTGAAATGTCTTGCTAGGTTTTAGAATAAACTTTTAAGCGTATGAAACAGAACACGATTCATAAATAGAACAAAAATTTAGAACAAGATTAAGTAGCTTTATAAAGTCATTGTGTTATTTTGTAAAATCAGGTCATAGAAATTTCCATGGTAGTCATCGGCCGCCTCTCACAATAAATCCAACTTTTGTGAAGTAAACTAAGTTTAATCCTTATGGATGGCATTGGTGGATATGGATTGGCAAGAGACGCTGGGATGAGATCGCCCCCCAGACCCACCGTTCTTTTTGTACTCACTGGCCCTTCATCCTGGGATGTATTCAAGGCAGTGAGTCGACTAATTGTTTTTTGATTCTGTAGGAGGGTGGGATCTCACCTCTCAGTTCACAGGCTGGAGGGTGGGATGATTTTGTCATTATAAACAGGCCCTTAGGGGACTGTCTGGAGAAAGGATAAACGCGTTTTTGAATTCTGTCATTCAGCTGCTAATAGATTTTTCTAGATTGACCTTCTCGTGACTTTTTTGGCCTATCCTAGAGTGAATTTAAAATGAAGTATGCATTGAGCTTGATAATAACGTATGTTCTTCGAAAGAGAAAAAACAGGAAATCTACTGGCGCAGTCTAAGTCTCCTGAGCAACAAGTTCGGGCACATTTTCCTCTTACTCTTAAACCTTTAGCCTGAGGTTAATATCTTGATTTTGATTTATTTCAAACAAAGGTTTTACTACTGAAATGACAAGTCCGCACAGCTTTCATGGAGAAATTTTTTGGATGAACTTGATAATTAAAAAACTTTGTCCAAGTCTTCCCATTTTAACTTTGATAATAGGCAGGGCATTCCTCTGAACCATCGACCGCATTGCCTAACCTTTGTTTTCTCGGCTGATTATGGAACAATATGATATAACGAATAATTTAAGCTCTTACAACATTTTCAAAAATTCATCAAAGTCACGTTACCGATGACGTCAAAAAGGTTATGTTTCCTAGACTCAAAACCATTGTAACTTCTTGAGTATACGTCTGATGTCAATATAAACGCTAGATTTGGGCTCGCCTAAATGAAAGCTTTCCAATGATATATACACATCAGTATTTTAACGATGTCAGCAATTTTCAATGATGACGTCATCACTCTCAAAATGGCCGTCGACCCGCGAGCTGCCTCTGATTTTGCTAGGCACAAATTCGCATTATCGCAATTAGACATCATGCATGATTTTGCTTGACACTTTCCTTATAACGGAGATGAAGCTGCTCCTTCGCCATTCACAGTTTTCATTCTTATTATTTTAATTTTATTAATTAAACCTAAAATAATTGTTTCCGAAGACCGGACCGAGCTCAAAGGCCAAGGGCTTTTATTATTGGCAGGAGGAAGCAGTTATTATATGGGCTATTACTTTAAAGCATTTGTTTAATACCCCTGACAGGGCTAGATAACTTGCCAATCACTCATAAGACGCCTGTCTGTCTAGTATGCAAGGAATATACCTTGATTCTTTCTTAGATATGATCTTGACATATTTCATGTTTTTATTCATGCGGATGAAATGGGGAAGGCAAATATAAATCAAGTTTTGTGAACGAATGTTGACTTGTATAGTCAGATCAAGGTGCTGATGGGTTGCTTTCATCAACTCATGGGTTCGCCAACGTCTTTTCGAAAAAAACCCACACAGTCAATGCCCATGAGCAATGGCAGATTGATGCAAAAAACTGTTGATTCTTAAAAATCGTCAAAAAACCGAAAAGTGTCTTGAAATCGCTAAGCTGGAGGATTTGTCCGCTTTGTTGAGCATGGTAGCAGCTTTGCAGAAAAGCAATACTAAGCTACAGTGCAAGCAGTGCAATTTTGCAAGCAGTGCAAAATATGATTCTGCTTACATTTGCATTGAATCATATCAACTATGCCCGCTACTGTACATACCAACATCTGCTTCTCCATTGCACTTCTATCATTGCAGGGTGAACAAACTACAGCATTCCAAGATTGGAGCAAATAAGGATTTGGCGGAAATTTCAAAGCAAATTCTCTGCAATTCATTGCGATTTACATACAGAGCTATTTAATCAAGAAGCTAAAGGGACTGCAGGTCCATACAGGTCTGGCTTCAGCAAACGTTAATGCGGTTAACACTTGGATTGCTACGTCCCACATTCATAGCAAGTTTAGAGAGGCTCTGAAGCAATACTTTTTTGTAAAGTCATCATCAATTCACAAGTATAGCATTCCAGGTGGGACAAAGCTCCTTCGGAAGCATAATGATAGCCCTAGAGAACTCTTCGAAGCTATGACACCAATCGGTTTTATGTTGCTTCTGCAAAATCGACTTTAACTGGTGAAGAATTAGATCAATAAAGTTCTACTGACTTCCTTGCAGCGTCGATTAATGGCAGCGTCTTGACCTTTTCTAGATCTGTCTTAAGCTTTGTTTTTCTTGATCGGCGTGAAAAATTAAACGCTGCCATTAATCGACGCTGCAAGGAAGTCAGTAGAACTTTATTGATCTAATTCTTCACCAGTTAAAGTCGATTTTGCAGAAGCAACATAAAACCGATTGGTGTCATAGCTTCGAAGAGTTCTCTAGGGCTATCATTATGCTTCCGAAGGAGCTTTGTCCCACCTGTAATGCTGTACTTGTGAATTGATGATGACTTTACGAAAAAGTATTGCTTCAGAGCCTCTCTAAACTTGCTATGAATGTGGGACGTAGCAATCAAAGTGTTAGCCGCATTAACGTTTGCTGAAGCCAGACCTGTATGGACCTGCAGTCCCTTTAGCTTCTTGATTAAATAGCTCTGTATGTAAATCGCAATGAATTGCAGAGAATTTGCTTTGAAATTTCCGCCAAATCCTTATTTGCTCCAATCTTGGAATGCTGTAGTTTGTTCACCCTGCAATGATAGAAGTGCAATGGAGAAGCAGATGTTGGTATGTACAGTAGCGGGCATAGTTGATATGATTCAATGCAAATGTAAGCAGAATCATATTTTGCACTGCTTGCAAAATTGCACTGCTTGCACTGTAGCTTAGTATTGCTTTTCTGCAAAGCTGCTACCATGCTCAACAAAGCGGACAAATCCTCCAGCTTAGCGATTTCAAGACACTTTTCGGTTTTTTGACGATTTTTAAGAATCAACAGTTTTTTGCATCAATCTGCCATTGCTCATGGGCATTGACTGTGTGGGTTTTTTTCGAAAAGACGTTGGCGAACCCATGAGTTGATGAAAGCAACCCATCAGCACCTTGATCTGACTATACAAGTCAACATTCGTTCACAAAACTTGGTTTATATTTGCCTTCCCCATTTCATCCGCATGAATAAAAACATGAAATATGTCAAGATCATATCTAAGAAAGAATCAAGGTATATTCCTTGCATACTAGACAGACAGGCGTCTTATGAGTGATTGACAAGTTATCTAGCCCTGTCAGGGGTATTAAACAAATGCTTTAAAGTAATAGCCCATATAATAACTGCTTCCTCCTGCCAATAATAAAAGCCCTTGGCCTTTGAGCTCGGTCCGGTCTTCGGAAACAATTATTTTAGGTTTAATTAATAAAATTAAAATAATAAGAATGAAAACTGTGAATGGCGAAGGAGCAGCTTCATCTCCGTTATAAGGAAAGTGTCAAGCAAAATCATGCATGATGTCTAATTGCGATAATGCGAATTTGTGCCTAGCAAAATCAGAGGCAGCTCGCGGGTCGACGGCCATTTTGAGAGTGATGACGTCATCATTGAAAATTGCTGACATCGTTAAAATACTGATGTGTATATATCATTGGAAAGCTTTCATTTAGGCGAGCCCAAATCTAGCGTTTATATTGACATCAGACGTATACTCAAGAAGTTACAATGGTTTTGAGTCTAGGAAACATAACCTTTTTGACGTCATCGGTAACGTGACTTTGATGAATTTTTGAAAATGTTGTAAGAGCTTAAATTATTCGTTATATCATATTGTTCCATAATCAGCCGAGAAAACAAAGGTTAGGCAATGCGGTCGATGGTTCAGAGGAATGCCCTGCCTATAAGGGAAAGGCTGAATTCCTCTCGGAACCTTTCTCAAGACCGAGGCCTCCTATATGCATTTCATTCCCCCAGAAAACAAGTCCCTCTTTCTGGGACTCTTCTCTTTAATTGAATTTGTTGGGAAAAGGCCCTGGGCACCTGTAGCCATGGCCTAATGGGAGGGGCTAAGAAAAAGGAAAGGCAAGATCAAGTTTATTGATTCTAATAATGAAAGAAGAATCTGGGTAGCAAGAAAAGAGTAAAAGTTTTCAGGTTCAATTAAATCATCAATTTATAAAAAATCGATACGATTCTGGGTCCTCGTGCCTTACCTACAAAAATTAGAAATTTTGAAAAACAACATTGAGCTTTTAGTCTCTGTTTTGCCAGAAGCATAAACGATAAGATAAAACAAGTTTTCAATACATTCAATAATGCAAGGGATTAAGTGGCGATGTTTCTTATCCTTTTACATTTTGATACTTTGGGAAAAAATTCAGTCCAGCTCATTAAGTTAAAATAGGTGGTTCCAAAGAAAAAGTTGCAAGGGCATCGATAAACCTTTGTCCAAAACATGAGAATTCAAAAGAGGCGGTTTTACCTCTGAATCTATTTTCAGCTTGATTTAACGAAGTTTAATCACGTTTAATATGTGACAGGGTACGCCGTTTAGGTGCCCCTTGGGCTTCTGTTTTGGACACAGATTGCACGATTGTGGAGTTTGTGTTTATTGTAGCAGAGCAGTGCTCGAGTAAGCATTACATTGTGTCTTTTATACGGCTAAAGCAACAAGCGTGCAAGTTTGCATTGTCCTTGGGTATATAAACTTTGTGTTGGCATAGTTTCATTCGCACACGCTACAAGACAACTTGAAGTTAGACTTAGAGAGGAAAGGTTTTTTCCTTTGCAACCCTGCCAACCCAACCCATGTCTAGGTATTTTCAGGTTATTGGAGGCATGTTAACTTTCTCTTTCTTTTCTTTGTGCATTGGTTAATGGCCATTTGGCTTGCAACTTTTGCATGAACAAGGTGTTGCTAGTCGGCGGAAGAGGGCCATTGTTCTTCTTCTCAACCCCTTCAAAAACGGTTGGGTTTTCATTTATGGCCGTCTTTGCGATTGGCGCACCGACAGCCCAAAAATAAATGGTCCAAATGATGAGAGAACGCCACCTTCAGTCTTATGATTTATAATTGGTCAAATATTCTGAGGACCATCTTACCCTTATTTGCTAACGGTTTTTTGAATGGTAACCTGGGACAAATATTAAAATCGGATTACAGTTTAGATCACGTTTTGAGTGTAACGACAATAAAACAACGTTTACCTGAGACTTTTGGGATCACCGTGGATTTTCGTCCTTTTATTTAGATCGCTGCATTTTAACTGAATGAAGAGGAAACTTACATTTACGCATTTTTGCTTCGATTTGACTATAAAATTATATCATCAGCAATAGTTCAGAACATCAGAAACCGCGAATACGGGTGGGGGGGGGGGGCTACGGGGGCTTTAGCTCCCCCAATAATTTCCAAAATGTATTTTAAACCATGCAAAAAGTCACCCTGCTCTTGGTTTTTAGCATGTTTAGCCCTCTCCAAAAAAAAACGTTTAAGCCCTCTCAATCTGTGATATGCTGCGCGATCCTTAAACAAGTAAGCTTGCTAGCTTTGACTAGGCAAGAAATCTTTTAAACAAGGCTAGCCAGAAAGCAATGTCACACTAACAGTATTCAAAAAAACGGTATTAGCCCCCTCTTGTTGTGAAAGAGAAAGAGCTGCCAATTGGCTAAAAACATGTAGCTTCCAATGAAGCAAGTGTGTAGAAAAAATGCGACTACCATTAGTCTACTTTTAAGATAACTTTCTTGTCAATATTTGCATTACTTTAAATCTTGATAGATTGAATAATTACTATTAACAGAATGCAAAACAGAGTGGTACTGCTCAGCTTACTTTGGGCTCCTACACGAACCCTGACGGCCAAGATTACAAAGGACAACGTTGCGATACAACAATATGGGGTAGTAGCTCATGGAAATGCGATCCTATCTTTACCATCTGTGTCATCGATTCTCCAGATCCAAAGTCAGACAACAACTGCTTAAAGAAAATCCGCATAAAGGGTCCGGCCAACACCAACAGCTATGACTTTAAATCGAGGAAAGAAAGTATAGGCTTTGCAAAATGGAAGGTATGTGTAGCCTAACTATTTTCAAATGACATTTACAGAATACAACACTCTCTTTGATCAGGATAAATAGGGCGGGTAGATAAGTTTTTCACTTTATTTCATCTGTGATTAGAATCAAGCCAGCTCACAACCTTTGACAAAAAATGCCAGGTTCAGTTTCCAAAACAAAAGATGCATATTAGTTGGATTTTATCCTTCATTCGAGGACTAAAAAAGGCCCTGTCTGACAGGCAGTGGCGGTTTAATGGCCCCAGGCCCTGCCCCCCTGGGGTCCCACACCTAAGAAAAAAGATAGAAATTATAAAGAACAAGAGCCCCGCAGATGTTTTTGGCCCCGAACCCTGAATCCCTGAAACCCTGCGGCTGACAGGGACACCGTAAGAGGGGACGCTGGGTTGGGGTTAACCACCACTTTTTCCTTTGATAGGAGGGACAAGGAGGGCTGAAGTGATATTTTCATAAATGTGCCCTAGAGATCGGCCTGTTGTAATTATCAGAGAGATATATATAAAATTCCGACAAGAGCGTTTTTGTCATGAAGTCACTTTTCAAAACTTGCAAATGACAGTTTACGAAAGAATTAGTAGAAGTTGGGAATTATGTTTTTAATTCCCTTTTACTGAAGCCTGCCCCCTTTTCCCTTGGTCGTTCCGGCGTCCTGTGCTGTAGATTAACGTATAATCATTATATACTTATTCTTCTTTTCGTATTCTCGACCACTACAAGATTGGCTCAAGTGATGAAGAAAGTCATGTTTGAAAGTGTCTTTTTCGAAAAATATTCCTCTCGCTAATTGGCAATTTCCCTAGGGGGCTCTGACAACAAGGGAAGAGCTGAGAAGCTGTAGCCTGTCCCGTTCGAAGAATCGAGCGATCGTACCAAAAAGACTGCCTTTTCCATTTCATTGCGACCGTAAAATCAGTCTCACCCTTTCTCTACTGCCCAATCACCTCCTGAGTAACTACACTAGTGATTCAATTAATGTATATCTGTATTGGCAGGGATACCTTGGAATATTCATAAAAGTGATGGATGAAGATGATATAGGAAATCCAGACGACCTGATGGACGAATTCAGCAAAACAGTTTATATAAGAGCACCTAGCAATGGGACGTATAGTGCCCAAAAAGAACTAACATTATCACGCAAAGGACACACGTTCAAATTCAGTATCAGGGTTGCCTGTGATCTGTACTTCTTCAGGAAGGATTGTGGTACTTACTGCAAAGCAAGACACAGTGAAAAAGACGGATATTATAACTGCGCTGCAAATGGCACAAAATTATGTTACAAAAATTGGTACGGAACGAACTGTAACAATTTTTGTCGATCACAGAATGGAACCTTGGGACATTATGAATGCAACAAACGTGATGGTAGTAAGATATGTCATCGACATTGGTATGGAACTGAATGTACAAAATTCTGCAAGTCACAGAATGGAACATTAGGACATTATGAATGCGACAAGCATGATGGTAGTAAGATATGTCACAGTCACTGGTATGGTTCAAACTGTACAAGCTTCTGTAAGGAACAAAATGGAGCTTTAGGACATTATGAATGCAACAAACGTGATGGTAGTAAGATATGTCATCGACATTGGTATGGAACTGAATGTACAAGATTCTGCAAGTCACAGAATGGAACATTAGGACATTATGAATGCGACAAGCGTAATGGTAGTAGAATATGTCACACTCACTGGTATGGTTCAAATTGTACAAGCTTTTGCAAGTCACAGAATGGAACATTAGAACATTATGAATGCGACAAGCGCAATGGTAGTAGGATATGTGACACTCACTGGTATGGCTCATATTGTACAAGCTTTTGCAAGTCACAGAATGGAACATTAGGACATTATGAATGTGACAAGCGTAATGGTAGTATGATATGTCACACTCACTGGTATGGTTCAAATTGTACAAGCTTTTGCAAGTCACAGAATGGAACATTAGGACATTATGAATGTGACAAGCGTAATGGTAGTATGATATGTCACACTCACTGGTATGGTTCAAATTGTACAAGCTTTTGCAAGTCACAGAATGGAACATTAGGACATTATGAATGCGACAAGCGTAATGGTAGTAGGATATGTCACACTCACTGGTATGGTTCAAATTGTACAAGCTTTTGCAAGTCACAGAATGGAACATTAGGACATTATGAATGCGACAAGCGTAATGGTAGTATGATATGTCACACTCACTGGTATGGTTCAACTTGTACTAGCTTTTGCAAGTCACAGAATGGAACATTAGGACATTATGAATGCGACAAGCGTAATGGTAGTATGATATGTCACACTCACTGGTATGGTTCAAATTGTACTAGCTTTTGCAAGTCACAGAATGGAACATTAGGACATTATGAATGCGACAAGCGTAATGGCAGTAGAATATGTCACACTCACTGGTATGGTTCAAATTGTACAAGCTTTTGCAAGTCACAGAATGGAACATTAGGACATTATGAATGCGACAAGCGTAATGGTAGTAGAATATGTCACACTCACTGGTATGGTTCAAATTGTACAAGCTTTTGCAAGTCACAGAATGGAACATTAGGAAATTATGAATGCGACAAGCGTAATGGTAGTAGAATATGTCACACTCACTGGTATGGTTCAAATTGTACAAGCTTTTGCAAGTCACAGAATGGAACATTAGGACATTATGAATGCGACAAGCGTAATGGTAGTATGATATGTCACACTCACTGGTATGGTTCAACTTGTACTAGCTTTTGCAAGTCACAGAATGGAACATTAGGACATTATGAATGCGACAAGCGTAATGGCAGTAGAATATGTCACACTCACTGGTATGGTTCAAATTGTACAAGCTTCTGTAAGGAACAAAATGGAGCTTTAGGACATTATGAATGCGACAAGCGTAATGGTAGTAGAATATGTCACACTCACTGGTATGGTTCAAATTGTACAAGCTTTTGCAAGTCACAGAATGGAACATTAGGACATTATGAATGCGACAAGCGTAATGGTAGTAGAATATGTCACACTCACTGGTATGGTTCAAATTGTACAAGCTTTTGCAAGTCACAGAATGGAACATTAGGAAATTATGAATGCGACAAGCGTGATGGTAGTAAGATTTGTCACAGTCACTGGTATAGAAAAAATTGTACAAGCTTTTGCAAGTCACAGAATGGAACATTTGGACATTTTGAATGCGACAAGCGTAACGGTAGTAGGATATGTCATCGATATTGGTATGGAACGAATTGTACAAACTTTTGCAAGGCGCAGAATGGAACCTTGGGACATTATGAATGCGACAAACTTGATGGTAGTAAGATATGTCACAGCAGTTGGTATGGTAAGAATTGTTCTGTCTATTGTTTTCCCAGAAAAGATTCGTACGGCCATTATTCTTGCAATGTCCTAAATGGTTCCAAAATATGTCACCCACTGTGGTATGGTAAGGACTGTTTGAGGTACTGTCAAGAACAAGATGGCCCGGTGGGTCACTACACCTGTTCAAAAACTGGTTTTAAGATTTGTAGACCACTGTGGTTCTCCGAAAACTGCACTGTATACTGTACGGAAAGGAACAATCGGTTTGGACATTATTTATGTGACAATAAGACTGGAAGTAAGATATGTATGAAGGACTGGTACGGCAGAAACTGCACTGTTCACTGTATGTTGCGGAATGATACATCAGGACATTTCTCTTGCAATAAGTCATCAGGAGCTAGAATTTGTTTCCCAAATTGGTTTGGAGATGAATGCCAAACATATTGCAAACAACGGAATGACTCACAGGGACATTATTTTTGCGAGAATGTTACCGGTGAGAAAAGGTGTTTGGAAGGCTGGTTCGGAAACCGATGCTTGACATACTGCAAGGGAGATCTTCAAAGTGGTTATAGATGTGATAAGGAGGGTAATAAGATATGTCACGAGAACTGGTATGGGGAAGGATGTAAAACATACTGCAAGCCTTCTACAGTTTACTACTGCAATGAGACTACAGGTGAAAAAATATGTAGGAGTGGTTTCCAAGGAAAGAATTGTTCCTCATCCTGCTTGGACAATAGCTGCTACTCTTCAAAAGTTTCGTTTCTAACTTCTGAGCCATTTCCTATTTCTTCTCGTAGATTACCAGCAACGACTATTTTGATTACCTCATACTTCAATAACATTGTGGGTTATTCTTTATCATCATCCGTCACAAAAGTGAAGATAAAACCATCATATACGGATTCTGAGAGAGGAAGCACTGTGACTAAATCACGTTATGTTGGATCTGGTTCTTACTTTTCCTATACAAAGAAACCTATTATATCCAGTATTAAGTTACATCCTAGTATATATTTCGTCAATAGCACAACTCTACCGCTCTCATATCAAATTAAATCATCCACTCATATTAAAAGCAAGCATACAAATTTACAAGCAGATAGCATCTATAGCACAACCTTTCAAATTCAAACACTTGATTCTACAAATTCAAAGGGTTTTTCAACTTTTGAGATTAAGAAACTGTCCACAGCCTCGCATGCTAGCACAGTATCCAGTAATATAGAAGAAACAAAGTCAACAAAAACTGACTCAATATCATCGGAGTTCACAAGACGTATAACTGAATACCAGACCCAGCATCCTTCTTCAACTATACAAAGTAGCAAGACAGACCTAGGCTCCATAGGAACTTCAAGAACTAATGGAGGCACGAAAACAAAGATATTGGGTACAAGAGCTATGTTTCCGACAACATCTGCATCAGACACTATAATTCCTGCCTCCTCCATCAACATTGATGCTTCAAGATCGATTCCTGGCTCGAGCAAAAGCTACGTAAAAAATACTGAATCAATGGACGTTGAGTTGAAAGGAACCAACGCCAGTCAGTCGTTCATAAACACCTATATGCATGCATCATCAACCACTCTATACCACAAAAGCAACTCTGTACAATTAATATATAGCAGTATACAACAGACCACGCCAACACCAACATCAACCAAACATCCAATCATAGAAAAAGCCTCCAAGAAGAGTGCCGTGCATTGGCTGACAGGAACTACTTCTGGACAGCTAACTGTTGTCACTATGTTTGTGGTAATATTCTCCGTTGTCACTGCTTTGATCGTAATCTGGAAACGGTGAGTATAATCCAGAACTATACTGCTCTTGTACTATAGAAACATACACTACTGACTGCAGAAAGTTTTTTCTATTTTAGTTTTGACTCGGTTGAACCAGCCGCGTAGCTGTAGGTGTCGGCTAGGGGGGGGACGCAAACTCGAGCAAGAAACATACCTGAGGGGGGCAGGCTTTAAAACAAGAAAACAGATATATAACAAACAGATATATTGGACAAAATCAAGGTCATGGAATTATGAATATGCCAAAATCAATTGGAAAAATTGTAGCCAGAGGGGGCAAGCTGTTGTCAAATTTTTCATTTTGGGGGGCATAGCCCTCTCCCGTGCCACCTGCAGCTACGTGGCAGAGTTGAACACATGGATATCTCATCTTTAAAAATCCCTTTTCATCATCTTGGACATTTTTTCGTTGA
This sequence comes from Rhopilema esculentum, assembly GCF_013076305.1. The sequence goes on along the minus strand of NW_027019698.1, from coordinate 8,947,250 downwards.
AAATGGAACAAATTAATTACGATTTATTGAGCTACAAGAATAGGGCAAAAATATGATCTTTATCCGCCTCACACACATGATCATATTGGCCTCTTAGGTCTTTGTAATTTTCACAAATCCTGCAAGGATGATCTTTCTCAACACATATTATATCACAACAATTCGTTTGTCTTTGTGATTATAATGGAACAATAGGTCCAATTATTTGTCTATTTTGCCTGTCTCTAATGTGCTACACACATGTAAATCTAAGATTTATGTAATTTTTTAAACTGGTTTAGCATTGACTTGATAATTCTATGTTGAACAATTTTGAAAATGGTGCTTTTTAAAGGAAAGAGAAGAAAACTCAAGCCCAACGTGAATGTTATTTGACAAATATGGAAGAGAAGACTGATGTCGACATCATCTCTCACAACGGCATTACAAACCCAGGTCAAGATGATTATGACAATGAGAGTTACTTCAATGGGTAAGGCGAATATGATTGTAAGCAGCAATGTAAGACTGGCAAAGCTACGTGTTGGTTATATGACTAAAAGTAGCACCATTCTATTTTGCTCAGATCTTGCGCTTTTTAAATCTGTATCACTACATTTGAAGCTCTATCTTTTAAGAGGATTAATAACAAAAGTATTATGCTTATTAACAACCCAAGTTTCAAATATTCACGATAGTTATAGCTCTGGTTGCGTTTGCGTCAGAAACCAAAATTGCCCATCTCTTATCTGGCATTATTATTCATAATGTGATCGGTAAATTACAATATAAGGCGCTATCTGCCGATCATTGAATTACTAGTTTGGGGATATATGCTACGCTTCTTTGTCGATTCGATGCAAAGTTGCAAATGTTTAAGCAATCATGCTAGGTTTTGGCTACACAGGTTACAAAAAGATGATAATGATTTTATCAAACAAAATTAAGCGTTTCCATTTTAGTCAAAATTTTTTAAACCCAATGGCTATGTGCTCTTTCAATGATTGAAGCTTTTTTAACATACTAACTAAGGGGGAATTGGCACTCCAGCCCCGATGATCTTCCAATGTCTAATACAATAGGCTAATCTGAAATGTTCTGCGGGGGCTAAATATGCAATAGGCTTAGAGCAATATTATTTTTGTATTTTAAGTCAATTTTTGACATTTATTTGGGGTGGCTTAAGCCTCCCAGGGACGCCGGTACGACCGAGGGGGGCAAGGGGGCTGGCTTCAGGAAAAGGGCATTTGAAAGAATATTCCTGCTTCTACTAATTCTTTCGTTACTATCATTTGTAACTTCTGCCATAAGAAATTTTTGAATTATGCAGAAATGTCATAATGAATAAGGCACTGCCGTCAGAGCTTCGTATGAATATCTTTGATTATTACAAAAGACTGGTGTCATTGGCACTTTTAGGAGCTTTGGCCCCTTGCACCTCCTATCAAAGGGCAAGAAGGGCGGTTGCCCCTCCCTCGCGCCCCCTCTTCGACATGCCTGAAGTCTCCCCCACTTCAGCTGTTACCGACTCTCATAGACACTGGCATTTGATTTTCCTGTAGTGGCTAAAGATTGGATAAGAAAATATCGTCATGAAAAGGCGCTCCTTATAGCCAGGATAGTACATTTCAACTTCAAAAGCTTGTAAAGGAATCAAGTTCTTTTTAATTCAGAATCTGGACTGCTAAAAGCAACTTTTTTATTTTCTATTAGTTTTCTTGTTACCAATTTAGAAAAGGAGGTTGTTTTACAAATTAACAAGTTTTTAATCTCGTAATATACCACTTTATGAATCGTTCTTGTTTTCTAGAGAAAACCCTCTTTATGGTATAACTCGCACGAAAGACGGCTCTGGTGCTGATGTCTACAGCTTTGACAATCCGTTATTCGCAAACAATGCAGAGTCTTGTGTGTGACGTGGCTTCAGTGTCTAAATGGCAATTTCAACAATATTAGTTAATGTAGATAGAAATTAATTTATATACTAATTTTTTCTCATCATAAAACTATTGCAAACTCACATGTAGAGAGAGCTAAACTGGGGTTCATAACAAGAACAATAACAGGGGTTTTTGAATGGCATAGAAAATTCCTTTCATATGACCATAGCTTATGTATGACGAAGTATCCGTACGTTAAATATGTATATATCAAGGTTGGATATGCCGTTCAAGAGAGTAGCTTAGCCAGGTCTCCAGCATTAGGGGGACAAAGTTTTTAAACACAGGCCCGATTAAAAGCCTGATAAAGCTCTTTCCTTTAACACTACGTCACTGAACATTGCTATGACCATAGTCAATAGCAAGTCTTTATCTATTTATTATCGTCTTATCTTATCTGGGCCATCCCAGGAAAGACTTTACCTAAGTCCTCAAACTATGGCATTACACGTTTTTTTAATAAGGAACCTACCTCAAGGCCTAGTTCCAAAAGTTCCTTATTCGTTTACCTCAAATCATCAAATTGTAGACCAAATGTTCCTTAATAGTTCCTTAATTTGTTCTGACTACAATCAGCCTTAACACTCAATAGAGAGAGGGGCAAGACAGCATATGCCGAAACTACTCAATGAAGCACTTGACACACGAATAGCAAACAATCTATGCGAGTATTGGCTGCAAATGAATGGAACCATCTTTTTAGTTCTTGATGCTTCCAGTTATCAAAATTTTTCAAATCAAAAAGTTCCTTAGGGATTTCGTTTTTAGAAATAAAAGTTCTTTAAATATTTCGGCCTTCTACTAGGTTCCTTATAAAGTGGTTCCTTATAAAAAAAGCGTGTACAGTGGCGTAGATAAAGGTTCTGAAGTTGTCGGAAATATAACATGGTTATCTATTATTATTCAAGTATTACATTTTGAGAGGAAAGATTTCAAAGCTGAATTTGATGACTTCTTTCGTTGATTTGAACAAGATTGGTATAATACTTCAAAGTGTCTTTTGCAGAGAGGACCATAAAAGTCTTTCATTTGTATGATTAATGAAACTTAATTTTAAATAAATGATTAGGCTTTATCTCTAAAGACTTTATGTTTAAATATTGGGAAGAAAATGAAAACCCTTATTGAAGTTTTGTCGTAAAATCTAAATTTCTCGCCCCTCCTATGAATTTTCCTATCTACCCCACTGTTGATTTGGCATATTCAAAGCTTAACCAAGACTTTACTTTTAGTTATCGAAATGTTTTTCTCCTCTTCGTGTCACGATATCCCCTTATTTTCTGATTAAAAGCCTACCTTTAATTGTGCTGAAGCAAGGAATAGAAAATCTTGCTTAAAACTTATTTGGCGAGCCTTAAAAACTGGTTAGTGCCCGGGCACCATGCTCTCATGTGCAAATAGCGTAAAAGCGCTATCAAGCCTAAGGCAGGGGACTTTTTTATCTTTGAGAAATACCAAAGGAGACTTAAGGGTTATAAGAGAGGGAGCTTATTAGAGAGAGGGCTTTTTGTATGTTTCAAGGTTATCGAAATATCTTTTCTGTGTGATTATTCTGCTGTACATCTATGAAAATAGCTAATACTAGCAGCCAGAAGACCATTGGAGTTGAAATTGTAATAAATATGTAAATTATTGTACATTAATGTTTTGATTTTGTAACAAAAACTGTATTATTGCAATTGTATTTTATAATGATAGTAAAAATTATTGAGACTAAATTAATGGGTTTTCATGGAGGTGTATTTCTTGAACGATAGAAAGAAAAAGTAGCGGTGTTAGATTAGCATGTGCTTCTAAATGAATGATGCTAAATGTACACACAAAGAAAACAAGAAAATATCTATGATGATAATTGCAAATTGAAGCAACGAATTCGGTGAACGAAAGATTTAGGACAGGACTTCTCTTATTTTTGTTTCGACAAAAATGTCTAATTTCATTAGCTTAATGTCTTAAAAGGAACTTGATCAAAAGAAGGATGTTCGTGGGTTCTCAAATTCGTAAATTGTTCTTTGCGAGGGATCCCGTACTTTTTTCTTCCAGGCATTACCAAACGTCTTCGTCGATAGTTTATTTCTTTCACTGCAGTTTGTAGCAACAGTAGCAACAAAATAAAGTTTCTTTAGGGAAATTTCTACTGAATTGAAATTGCTAGCTTATTAAAAGAAATGAAAACATAAAATTTGAAAGTCTTTTTTAAAAGAGAGATTAAAGGAGTCATCCATGTTGACTCTTAAAACTCAACTCCAATATGTTGGTGTTCAGGGAAGCCTGCAATCGAAGCGGGGAGTAGGAGCAAAGCGCCAAGAAAAAGGCAGAGCAATAGTAAAACGAAAAAAAATACTCAATTTCGCGAGGGCAAGGACGTTCACGGCCCCCGCTGCCCTCCCCCCTGGCGCAGGCATCCTTGTTGGTGTTAAATGTGTGCATCATCATACTCACCTTGTACGTCGTTATGTCTATGCTTTTGCCTCTCTTTTTCCTTTCAAGTAAACCCTGTATCCACTGAATATTTGCTCTTAAAACACACAGCTGTAAGTTAGGCCAGTTGTCAAATCCTTCTTTAAATCCTGTAGCTTTCAAAATATAAAGCTAAAGCGTGGTCACCATATCCCTATGGGACAAAAAGTTGAAAGCCCAAGACAATTGAGTTTGAATCGGTGAAATTGGCAGGATAGCATTTGGATATAATTGATCAAAAAAATCCACTGGGAGCAAAATTATTGCTTTATCGGCTGCTCGCTTCGAAAGGAGAACGATCACAAGGGAGAGTGAGGAATTCTCTTTGTACAATCAGAGGAAGCTGATTTCCATAAATGCTTTCTGCTGCCAGAATTGTCAAAACACTTTCATCTCGTGCACTCTACCTCTTTTCCCCTGTTAAAAAGCAGGCGTATTCCCGCTCCCCCCTCCACCCCAAGCAACGTTTAGAAGATTTCTACGGAACGTTTTAAAGCGACTTAGGGTGTTTGAAAGTGGAGGGAGGTCGAGTTGCAAAAGCAACTTACAAACTTATTAAATATTTATTTTTACCTAGTATTTTCTGTTTTCCAAAAGAGTTAACGTATGACAAAGCTAAAAATTGTCTTTTGGGTGAGGGGAATGGTCGAAAAGAGCACTTAGTCTCCGCCGATGTAATTTAAGAAATAGATATTTTGCTATAGACTAGACTTATTTTTAACAATTATCCCAGGCTCTGTAGACTTTCTGCCGATTGCTAACATCGATAATCTCTATGCTTTAAAAGTAAACTCAATCGGGGTGTGTTTTATCCGAACAATAAAAGCTGCCAGTGTCAATAAATCAGAGCCACCATTGACGCAAATAGCACACGAAAAGATTAAATAGGAACAATAGGTTGGATCGTCAAAACATTTGCAAGGAAGGAACGCCCCAGTCAGTGGTTAAAAAAGTTATGCTAACAGTTTACTTAACGTAGGCAAGCATACGAAGAATCGAACGACATGGGCTGATATGGGACCGTCGTGGCTGACCTTTTTTCAACAAGAAATGCGCATTCATTCATTCTTAACTTGCCCACAATCCTGGCAGTCAGCTGAGCGGGAAGGGGTGGGGGTGGTTGATGGTTGCCACTCGTCTAGCTCAGTGTACAGACATGTTTGCAAGGAAAGTGTTATAAAACCATATCAAGGAATTAGAAATTGAGGTAAATATACGAATTCCGCCCTAGCTTACAACCCAACCGTTGAAAAATGCGTGGTCTGGATATCCTACTATCGGATATGGAAGATCCAAAATATCCTTTACTTATCGGCCAAGAAACAGCCTTTACCTCTATTTTTTCCTCGAAACATGTCACTTTTCTTAGAATATAGCAACCTTAATTTAAACTCAAAGTAATATTGATTAAAATTTCAAAGATTGAAAGTTAAACTTTTTACTATATAGGAAAATGATTGAGGAAGAGTAGGCCTAAATATTACGCAAATTGGATGAAAAATGATGCAATAACTTGAAGGCTAGGTGGAAATGGAAATAAAGAAAATTCGGATTGACGTTAAAATCATTTTACGAAGGCTTACAAAGTGTATGCTATCCAATGCGTTTAGTGTGTAAGTGTTTTAAACAGTGCGATGGATGTTAAACGGTCAGTTTACAAATTGCAGTATCTCATAATACGTTCACTGCAAAGAGGGATCTTTTTGTCAAGAGAAACAGCGTTCTGTCGGAGGCCTGTACGCCTAGGATCTCTTCAGTTGTCGGCAGCTCGATTACATACTGACACCCATCGTTCGATGCAATCTCACTTGTGACGTAGATGTATATATTTGATACACAGTCAACAATAGCAACGAATTTGTAATCAGAGCCACATATGGTATATTTATGATTCTTCTTTGAGGCTTGGATGTAACCCAAAGCGTTGAATGTCGTCATATGCTTCCAAGTTACTTTGGCCTTCGTTTCCGATTGTATTGGTTTCCACAGAAGGCCGTCAACATCATGGCGGACGCAGAAGCTGGCTGGTTCATTGGGGTCAAACTGACGATTAAAGAGCCATTGGTGACCAGCGACTTGAGTCTATAAAATGAGACATTAATCAAACAGAACCTGCGCTCCTTTGTAGTGTAAGCCAGCTCTCCCATGATTGCAGGAGACAAAATGATTCTAAAGCTACCCAGGATTGAACCCCCCCTCCCCTAAGATTTCATTTTCATTCTTTCATTTATCTTTTTTTACCCAGGCTAGCTCTTTAGTCAAAGGACTAGTTTACAGGTGGGTCCAGCAAAATATACAAAAATATGAAAAAAATAACTGCTCAAAAATTAAAGTTAATCTAAAAGTAACCAAAATAGTGAAAATAACATGTACAAACAAATCAACTATTTAACCAAAAGGATTGGGAAAAACAAAGTTTCATTATGAGCAGTAAACACATTTAGCTCAACCAATTGGCGGCCAATCTCTCTCAGCTTCCCCAATAATTTCGGCACAACATAAATTACTAATAAAGGCTTTATATTTTTTTCTTGGTAAAGTAAATAGGTAAAAACACTCAACGACTGGAAATCTTGGGGGGTAACAATAATCTTTTATTGATTTCTCTTGGGGAAACCCTTTTATATGCGTGCAATTTTATTCTGTTTTTTTTGTCAGCAGTTTGATAAATCAATGGCCGGGGCCGTTTTGTAAATATAAGCACTGGCAACTTGAGCTCTTGTCTCTCAGGCCGCCTTTGAGAAGTAACCATCTCGATTGTTCTTCGTAAAACCTGCTCAAAAATAGAGGAAAGCCTTTGGAAACTTTACGATATTCGCGCATACTGATTTCACAAACTTCGCGGTAGCTTTTTATGGAAGGTTGTCCAATACTTTGTCAAGGCTACCTCTAACTAAAAAGAATTCTTTGAAAATAGCCCCAATGCTTTAGCAGATTTCTTTCTAAGACCTTCTTTAATTCTGTATAAACTCCCACAGCTATTTCTAAGGAATCTTTACCACAAATTTCGCTACTAACGGCAAACAGCTTCTTTACACCTTAGAAAGCACCTTTTCCTGGTCCTGGCAGACTTCCAGGAAAGTGATCAGTTTAATCCAATATTTTACCACATTTAATCTGGCATCTTTCAAAATCTCAATAACTGAGTTTTGACAAAATGTAATTAAGGTATTGAGTTTCGAAAATAGCATAGCAACAAGAAGGGGATGACAAGATTAACCGAGGGACACTGACTGGCCATAAATGCCTGCATGAATCTGACAACTCTCAAAATGTCTGGGCTGTAAGCAGTGCTGTAACCCCGGAGGCATCCGGCATCATAAGGAAAAATACTGTGATTGGGCCCCTATTTACGAGCTGTAGCATGTCAAACACAATAGCAAAAGGTAAAAATGAGAATTTTTTCTTGTTACCTAGGGGAAGCTTGAGTTAAAGAAGCTTTGATTGAAGAACTTTTAAAGTTTTTAAAAAAGACATTAACTTGAGCAAAGCCTTAAAAACATGGATGAAAAAATAATTTGGAGACCTTTAGCTTTTGATCTTAGATCACCTGATCTTTGTAACACGACTAGCTGTAAGATATTTAAGAAAGTTACAAGTTAGTTTATCAGTGATCAACATAGGCCCCAGTAATTGTGTAATAAGTCAAAGTGTGCTTCTGCAAGTCAAGAAACATACCTCTAGCTTGGTACTTTCATCTTTTCGGTCAATCACAACAAGCTTTAAGTCCTCTTCATTTTCGATATCGCATTCTTCCATCTGCTCATTTGTATATGTAGTTGGTGGTACAAGTGGGTCAGAAACAGTCTATCAAAATAAAGGCTAAGGTTCTTCTAAGTTGCTCAAAAAAGGACTGCAAACAAGCTAAATTCAACATTTTTAAAAAAGGAAAGAACTGCTTGATTCTCTAAAAAATTCTGTTATTAATAATTTTACAATAAGAAAGGTAAACCACTAAAATATATAATAAATACTATTCATTTACAAGTGATTTCCAAAATTTGATACAAACCTACTTGGTATGAAGCTAGATTAAATTTTTGCCTTCCAAAAGAATGCCTTACTCTACAAAACATTTAAACCATACATACATATATAAACACAAATTGAAAAAGATAATCGAAAACATATATTTGTTTTTTGCCTTAATTAATCATTCACAAACTAATGAAAGTATGGATAGGAGATTGTTCAAATGAGCAATACACAGGAAAACACAAAACCTCTTAACTGAACCCATTTGCACAATAATAGAAAACAGAAAAGAGCTTTTATTTTTTCTTCATGTTTCTTTGCATTGTGACTCAATATAGCTTAATTTATAGCTCAAACAACTCTGTTTATAATCAAAGATTTCGACCCTTAAACTTGATTTGGAGCAAAAAACTACAATCAAAATTGCAAAATTTGATACCATCAACAAAACTTGATTCAAATAGATTGAAGCATACTTTAGAAAGTGTCTCGTCATATCCCTTAATTCATACTTGCATAAATTTCTGGCATATTAAACAGTATCTGCATTATTTTTTGTAACAAGGTAGAACAAAATTATAATAGGATGCAAATGAAATTTCATTTAGAAGGTGACAATTTTATCAGCATTAATGAAATGTCATGAGAAACATGGAGCAAATTTAGCTACTTAATGCTTATCATGGTGAGGAAAGCCTGCACTCAAAGAGGGCACCAGGGGGCAAAGCACAAAAAAAGAGCAAAACAATTTAGTAAAAGGAAGAAAAATACTCAATTTTGTGAGGGCATAGGGGGCCACTGTCCTGCTGCCCACCTTGTGCAGGCATCCTTGGTTATGGTAATGTTCAAGAGTTTGTTCTAGACATAAATGTAGAAAGATTTCTAAAAGCAAGGGAGGGGCATTGCCCTTGAGACCCTCTCGTTTCCTTTTTTATTGCAGTTGGAAAAAATCATTAAACACAAATTGAAGAATGTCAAATTTAAGGCTTACATCAGGTTCTGCTACCTTTTCTTCATCATTTGCTGGGACTGTTGCGCCGCCATTCTTTTCTTCCTCTGGGATATAAAACAAACAATAGAAATAAATCACTCTGAAAATTTATAATATATACATACAACAAACAGATTTTTATGTAATGAGGAATTCTTATTACAGTTTGTAGAATATGAAATATTGCAAAAACAACCAAAGATGCAAATCAACTGATGTTTATGAATTGATAAATTTATGTTTAACTGATAAGATAATAACAAACCTTCTTGCAGGACACAAAAGCTATATACTCATTTCACACAAATACAACAACACTTCATTTAAGTAACAATAAATTAACAGGTACCACACCTTGCTCTGAACTTTCCTTATTGCCAAAGGTAAAAGGCTTCTGACTTGCAATAATAAGACTGCTAAAATCAGGACTGTAAGTTGAATAAACAGGGATAGATGTTCCAGACAGAACTTTGGTATCATTAACAATAAACTCATCTCCTGCAGAGTTTGAGCCATTTTTGCTATGAATAAGGTGCACTAAATGTAGGAATATTTGTGGATGACTTGAAGAGGACATTTTTTCATCCTCCAAACTTAGAAGCAGACAATATATATTGTCATCATCCTGTTGGCAACACTGGCGTAGGTAGAATGGAAAACCAAAATCTTTAATGAGTGCAGCTTCTTTGCTTTGCCAGTTTTGTTTCTCTAATTGAATGGAGCGGTTGCCTGTTTTTGCAAAGAAAAGTTTCCCTGTTCCATCGGAGAAGAAGCAGACTGTTGGTGATGGGAAAGATGCTGATGGGGAAATGTGCTCATTGATTTTTTCTTCTGGTGGAACTGAAAATTTACACATTGTGACAGGTGATCCATATGTACCACTGGACTAAAAAATTTAACAAAAAGAGTCATTACAAAAGAAAAGGGCTTTTCATGAATTGAGGGGTCAACACTGAAAAAGACCCTTCAAGATTCTAATTTTCATGCTTGGATATACAAATGTATCAGGCCCTATGAAACATATTTGATAATAGCTTCACCTTCACTAATAGTGTCTTTCAGTGAACTTGTTATTACATACATTCTCAGTTATAAATACGAAGTTATATGATAACTACAAATGCAGTTAAAATTCAATTTAACAAAATTTTAATTCTCTATCTGTACATGGAATTTCCTTTCTCTCACAATAAATGGCATCTGCACAGCATGAATAATGATCATAACATTTTTACATTTTTTTTTCAACATCTGATAATATCAGTTGAACACAGAAGACTGTTCATGTAAACCTATCAATATTTGTTATCTACATTCGTTATGTCTGACTAAATAAAGAGAGCTTTAGCAACCTTATCAAAAGAGACACCCATTACGGCATATGTGCTGTCAACGAAATATAAAACATCTTCTTGCTTATTCCACAGATCTAGAACCAATAAATTCTGCTCCGCGTGGGCTCTCAAATGTGAAAAAGAGTAGTGATCTTCACTCAATGGGTCATGGGCGACTGGTTGCAATAGATTCCGACTTCGAAGCTCAAGGTTCACCGTTCCTAGATGGTAACTTTCAAATTTTGCATTTAAAAGTTTTCTATCTGGCTTAAGAGATATGTACTCCATCTTTCTTAGCTAGCAACTTCTGAAAGCAACAAAACCCAAGATGGCGGAGAACTTGAACGTGAAACCTCTTTTCCAAATAACCTCGATTCGATGATGAATTGAAAAACAAACAAAGAGCCGAGCACAGAAAGGGGATTAGTATGGGTTTTGCCACTGATCTATAAAAAAGTCTTTTTATAGATCAGTGGAGTTTTGCCTGAATGAAGTTTCTTCAAGATAAAATTGCCCGAATTCGATATTCGATCTGGGCGTGAAATTCGATAAATTCTGCCTTTAAGGGAGGGGGCAGCCCTGTGTCTTCTACGCCTATGTTGTTAAGTAAAAATAATGGAAAAGATTGATTTCGAAACTATTAGGCAATCTAAAAATGAACTGACAAAGTAAACGTACAAAAGGAAAATCCATGTCTATATTTCCCAGGTAACCCGCACTTTAGCGTTGAATGGTTGGTAAAATTTCCTCGTGTTAAATGGAAATGTCTTCATCGAGAACTTCGTTGAAAGTTTTTACTTTTCATGAACTTCAACTTCTTTCCTAAGTCTTATCTATTAATATCTATTAAAAAAATGCTAGAAAGATAATAACATCAGCACAAAAATGCAGAGAATGAAAAGTTTGTCTGTGACAAGGTCAACCACAAGAGGGAAAGCGACAAAGATAATAGATGATAAACAAACGATGTGTTCCCTCAGAAGTACTCCAGGAACCCAAGGTGGATAAATCGGTATTAAAACTTTGCGGGCAATCAAAATTTTACAACCAGCCCATTTATAACAGCCATGATTTTTATAAAACCAAATATTTTGAATAGCGACAAGGCTATTTAATACCCACTTTTTCATGTATGGATATTTTCGTCAACGTTTTCTTTATGTTTAGAATCTTTGATAGTAAAAAACCCAGCTGTATGGGTGACGCATATTCAAGTTAATATTTTATTGTTACCCACTCTCACCCCTTCCCACCTAGGAATGCTCCATTATGTTAGTAGAAAAATGTCACCATTTGCTCTCGGCACCAACACTGCCCCTCCTGCCCTAATCGTGTGCATTCCTGGTTCTTGGAATGACAAGGAAAATATTAAAATAATGGCTTTCGATGATTTTTCGCATTTTTCTTTCCGAAAAATAAATTCTCAGATACAAAATTTTCCAAGGGAGATTTCAGGTGCTTGCTGCACTTTGGAATGTGGATTAGAAAAGGCAAATGTGTCTAGAAAGCGTCTTCTACCATATGTCCAGAGCTCATATAGTTTTCTTTTGATGCAGTAGAAAGTTATACATGTTACACTATTTGGTGACCTGGCTCGATTAAATAGGGTCTCCCACTAAAGCAGCATTAAATGTTTTTGTGTTATATTTTCAAACTGTTTAAGGAAGGAAGCGTTGTATGGTGCATTTGACAAGTCCAGTCAAACTCTCATAAATCTAATTTCCTCGGACCATACAAAATAATTCGACTTATGAGAAGTCTGACTTACACGTAAGACGTAAATTTTTCGACTTATGCAAATTTTGAAAACTTTCAAACCCATAAACCGTACGAAGCATCAAAGCTGAAGTATATAGCATAGAAAAAAATATCATCACATGTACAACATTAATCAAATGCTTATTCAGCATCTATAAATAGTCATTGCTTGGTTTTTGATGCAAACACTTCGGCATTTATCTTATTTCTTAGATATCTATCCCAATTCTGCTAGCCGAAGCCAAAGCCACCATCTCATCTGCAGATGCATGGTTGGCTATGACGTTTTAAACTTACCGCCCCTTTGTCTGCACAGAAGGTTCACAATCACATTTAACCTTTTTCTTTCAAAAGTGTTTCTCGTGAGGAAGACAATACCTTGGTTTTGTTGCAAAAATCCAACTTAAGCGATGCTAATTTCAGAAAGGACTTCAAAAATGGTTCGAATTACTGAAAAGTCCCCCTTTATAAATCCGACGTATGCGACGAAAGCTGGTAGCTTTTTTACCGAATGGAGCAGGACCAAGCATTTGTGCCCGAGTAACAAAATATCCGTCTTAAGCAAGTGTGACTGTTTATTGAAGGGTAGCTATAGCTAATGAGACCTCCTCATTCTATACCATCTTTACTGTATCTCTAGATTTACCAGGTTGTAGCGCAGGGGCAGATCCAGAGCAAATTTGAAGGAGGGACAGTTGGTAGTGGGGGCGCTAAAAAATTTGCAAAAATTGGTGACGAGAGTTCGCTGTATACAACAATTTCAGATCCATTTTCGGAATAAACAACATAACTTTGAGGTGATCCTTGAAGCAAATTAACTGATCGGTTTCAGAAACGTTTTCACCTGATTCTCATTCTTCAAAAGGGGCGCATAATTTCCAAAAAGAAGGCGCCAGACTTGCTTCAACTCGTTGAGGGAGGGACAACTGCCCCTAGTTGCCCCCCCCCCTGAATCCGCCACTGTTGTAGCGTGCTTTGCAAAAGAATTGCAGATTTAACAGCTTCTGTTACTTTTATTCTGGGTTATGTATGATTTGCACTGACATTGAATAATTTCGTGTGGTGTTGCTTATGCCTCCTTTTGCCGGATGATTCTGTCTCCTTACGTACAAAGTGAATTTGTCTTTCTACACCCAAAGTACACTAACTGAAAGTGTTTTCTGTAACAAATGAGTAACGGAAAATAGTCATTGAAAATCCAAAAAGCTTTTTGTTTTTTGAACCTATCATATTCAGAGAAAAATTTGGGATGGGAAAGACCAAAGTGTTTAATTGGTCCACACAGATTCAAGCACTGAACAACAGGTCGATTTACAGAAATCTTCACTACTCTTTATCCCTACATATACGCCGCCTCATGCTAAAAAAAAAAAAATTCCGTATGTCTTGATAAAAAATGTGAAGTCTATACCTTTCCTTCATTATACAGCAAGCTGCAAAAAACAGGGGGCATATCACTCCATAAAAATCTTAAATCCCTTTCACGAAAACCGTTTCAAGTACCCCCCAAAAAACCCCTCAAAATCCGACTGTTCTTAAAACTTTTGTACGCTGTTAGGAAAGTGTGATATGTTAGCAAAAATGTAGCATTCAGAATTTGCTTCCAACATAGGAACAGTTTTACTTCTGACCAGGTGATAAATTCCTTACATATTAAATATAAAAGATAAAATAGATACGATTAAAAAAATAAAAGAGAAATGATATCAAGGTTGCAAAATACGTCGAAGAATACAAAATTCAAAATAAACCAAAAGCAATAGATAACAGTGTCATATGCTTCATTGTTTACGTGATGTTAACGTTTGTTTTATCAAGTAAGCGCTGTTGGGTCAATTAGCTTCCACATGTGTAATAAGAAAATTTACTTCTAAAAATACACTTACTTCTAAGAAAACTGAAAAAAAAATATAAACAAAAAAATAATATGGAAATTTGAGATATATAATCTGAAACGGCATAACAATAAGGAAAAAGAAAGGAGTAGCTAACACAAGATTGTTAAATTTAGGATGACAACAGAGAATTCAATTCATTAGGTTCCATAAATCATCAATTTGAAGCATAATTGCAAGTAGAAATATAATTAATTAGCAGTAGAAAATTGATTAATTAGGGATCAGCATTTGCTTCTTTTTCATTGGCAGTTTCTTCTTTAATCAAACTACCAGCAATGATTCCTGAAAGCAACATCAAACCAAGCCATTTATTTGATCGAAACTTTGCAGCACAATCATTGGGGCTATCAAAATCAACAGTCAGTGCCTATAACGAAAAGAGGGCAAACATTTGCACCATACACTATATAGCTGATGGATGTGTGTACATGTTTTTTGCAATATGAAAGGTTTACTCATCTGTAAGAACTGAGAAATGATATGTTTAAATCGTTCAAAGATATCATAATGTCGTTTTAAGAATCAAAATTTCGTTTAACAGAGAATCAACAGAGAAACGGCTAGCAAAATCATAAAAAAAGAAATTTTCAAGTTTCTCTAAGAAAAAAAGGTTGTTTTTGGTAACAAAAAATGAATCATTGTGTTTACTTTTTCTTGTGTTCTTCAGCTAAAAAGGTAAACAGGCAGCTCGGATACATGTCTTAGTCTAATGTTATTTTCATTTTCTCCGTTGGGTTTATAGACTTTTATTTTAATATCTGTAGTCAGTTAATGCCACTTTGCATAGAAATTTCTTTGCTATGCACATACTAATTTAAAAAGCTGAATTTGTCTGGTTGCATCTGAAAAATATTTCAGGGTCATTCAACTTGTGTATTCATATTTTGAACAATATTTTGGCGGTGCAGAACTTGAAAAAGGCCTTGAAAAAGCAAAAATTTTACAACATACTAAAAGCTTTTTCGTCTGACACTCCTCAGACGTGGTACTGGTTGGACAACTATACCGCTAATGCGCTCGCGTTTTTCTGATTGGCCTATTTCGATCCACAACTAGATATACATTTTCATCGTGTTCTTTGGTACCCTTATTCTGATGTTTTATACTCTGAGGAGTGTCAGACGACAAAGCTTTTAGTATGTTGTAAAATGTTTGTTTTTTTCAAAGCCATTTTCATGTTCATACCTTGCAAGATTCCTATGTTTTTATGGTTATTGTTCAAAAGTTGAAGCATTTTTCAGCTTATAAGCATTTTTTAGAATACTTAGATTACACAAAGAAAAGACTGCAGATATCTTTCCATTGCAAAACCTAATCAAGTGCAACGCCCTAACACTTTTATCAAAGTGTCAAAGTTCTTTATGAGCCTGAGCTTAGTTGCCTCTGTTTGAAAATAGTTATTCAACGAATCATTTAAACACAAAACCAAAGCTATTAATGACAGAAAATGCTAAATTATTACCTGCCAAGCTAAATGTCCTGAAACACCAGCCAAAGATAAATAATAGGGCCAGGTTTGATCAGCCATGTATCCAGAAAGTGTCAAGCAAGACAGCATTGACAAGGAAAAAGCACCAAGCCAATAAACAGTTTTTTCTTGAAACAGCAGGGCTGTAGACTTTACTCCAATTGAAATGTCATCTTCCTTGTCCTTGAAAAATTAGAAAAAACTGAACTGTTAAAATACAGCTAAGATAAATAAGAAAAGTTCAAAAGACATAAGAATATCTTTAAAAAAATTAAAAAATAACATTAATTTGAAAAAGTTGTTCTTGAGCTATATTGTAAGGTTTCCATTAAATAGATATGAAAGCAGACCAATTAAGTTGTATTATACAGACTACACTTACTTGATGAGCATAGACTGTGTCATAAAACAAAGTCCATGAAATGCAGGCAATGTACAATGGAAGAACAACACTCCAATCGCAGCTACCTTTCACAGCAGACCAGCCAAGCAAAGCACCCCAGTTGAAAGTCAAACCTGCAATGAATTGAGTCAACAAACCAGTGCTTTCCTAAATAACACATAAAGGTTTATGTCATTGAACAATCAATCTACTATAAGCATTCTGTTCTTCCCATTATCTAATGGCCTTGAGACTCATCAGCTGCTGAGCTTGATGTGATGTACCATTGCTGTTAGTTTGTCTCCATCCGGGAAACTCAATGTTTACATAATAAGAACAAGTGATGTTATCAAAGATGCAAAGCATCAGGCACAAGTAAGCCTGCTTAAAATTTTAAGCATCTTGTTTTTAGATGCCATTTGTGATTATCTACATGTTGAGAAAGAATTACATTTGTGGGACTTAAAAACTGCCGCAAGAGTTGCCATTTACCATTAAAATTTTAATTGTGCTTAGTTGCATGTTTCTTGTTAGTGATGTTCATATTTTTTTGTAATATACTCTGTCTATAGGATTTAACGCTCAGGTCATGGTAAAAAGAGGCTTCAATTTATTTTAAACTTGTTATTCCGTGTCACAAACTACAACTTACAGTGGAATTATATTGCCTTAAACAACTTAACTAAAGGTGTGAAAGTCCCTTATCCCTAAATAACACAATATATGACAGAAAGAATAACACAATTATATTTTTTTATTTTGCTTATTCCTTGAGACATGCATGTAATGTTCATCTATTGATGTTTTTGGAATAGTAATGTAAATAAATAAATAAATAAATAAATAAATAAATAAATAAATAAATAAATAAGCAGGTCACTGAATTTAGACTAAGCCCTCATGTAACCAATCACTATAGCCTAGAGTCTCCAAAAACTAGCTCATAAATGCTGGCTTATGACAGAGAATTATGGCTTGTCTGGTAAGAATTTATCATCTGGGATTCCTGATTTTCATACATGGTGTATTATTAAAAACTATTGCCCTTTCTAAAACTTATATATCAGGGCACAGAATTTGGATCAAAAAACTAAGGTGGTCTGATCTAATAAAAAGCTTGCTTCAAAATATCTTTGTACAGAAAATCACTTGAAAGGATAAAATCATAATCAACATTTCTTCAAATCAGTTGGTTGCATTGCAGGATAAATAGAAAAGCTGCTCACCAAGAAAAAACTGTGGCCAATATGTTATTCTTTTCATTAATGGATAGGTAACAACAAAAAACATTGACAGTGTACCAAGAATGATGCTAAAGGAAGGTAAGAAAATAACTGAAATTAGATGAACAAACAATATCAAGTGATTTGAAATTGAAAATTTAAAGAAAAATATAAAATCGTTTTTATCACAACAATCTTACCAAGCATCTGATCATTTTAATCCACAGCATTAGTACAGTACTATGCTTTTGTCCACACAACTAAAAGTTGCCATAAACCCTCACTTGGTTAAATAGTTTCATAGATTTGTAGTAAACGCCTCTAGCTCTTAACACAAGGTTTCTAGTATGTTATAAGCATATGCATAAGGAGCATGCACAGTTAAATGCCAACACTGAATGCAAATTATCCTTGAATGCTGCCTTTTGGGGTTAATAGCAATGCTAAATGGTCAAATTTACATGGTTGGTCCTTCAAAAATATTGTTTTTATTATTTATGCATTAATGATTTCAAAAAGTTTTATAATATAAAGCAAAAGTTACATTTTATCACAAAAGCATCATATCAAGATATTAAGATATATTACCTATACCAGTTGAGCGAGAGCAAAATCATCAACCCACAAGTTAAAACACTGGCAAGAAAACCCAGAGCTTGTTTATGTGTGAGCTCTCGGGCAGCCAGAGGCCTTGTCTTTGTGCGAGCAACCTTCAAGATTATAGAAGCATTTACAGTTTTTATTGTAGGTAGTTCATAACAATCATTTCTAGTAGCAATATGCAATGGTGTGATTAAAAAAATCTCAATAATGGGGGCTGATTTACAAAAATCACTTTAAACCCTAAAGAGGCAGGCAGGAGCATTATTTGAGGTTGTGAAATGTATGATATCGGTTACAAATAGCTGCGAGCAACAGAACATTTATGGCTGCAGCAAAGGCATTTGATGTCGCTTGAGCATATATATATACACCAGACTGCAAAGTTTGGGTATGCGCGGGAACGCCTTCACTGTGCAATAATTTTTTTCTCAAATCCTGTCCATGCATTTTTGCAAATTTAGATTAATCCGAGCAGTTGGAGCATGGACTTTTGTGTGAATTCCGTGCATAGCGTAATCTCAAACCCTAAAAGTGCTATTTAAAAATTAAATCCTGCAGCTTTTAACCTGTCATTTTGCAACATGATTTGTTCCCGCGCAAGCGTAAGCGACAGAAAATAATTCCTGCGCACAAAAAATACTTTGCACTCTGGTATATACATACATGACTTAAGCTTATACACTTATGATGTAATTGACATTGTAGATTATGTGCGAGTGTAAGATATCCTGACCACACATACTGCTGTTCATCTGAAGCACACATATACAATTTTTCAGTCTGGAAATTCTTATGCTTGCTTCAAACTATATGCAAAGCTATTCCATGAACACTAATGTGATCCATTTATTGAAACCCCTATATTGCCTTAAATTTATGGCTTGCATTTATGAATTATAGTTTGGCCTTACTCTTCGATCAAAGTCAGTGTCCCACATATCATTGATTATACATCCAGCAGCTCTAAGTAGCACAGACCCAGTCCCAAACAAAGCAAGCATTTTTAAATCTGGAAGATGACCGGGCTCAGCAGCCATTGAAATACTCCAAGTACATGGTAAAAAGAGTAACCAAGTTCCAATTGGTCTATCAAATCTAATAAGGTTCAAATATGGCCCAAGTCTTGGTGATCGTTTAATTATTTCTTGTGAAAGTGTCGTTTGGAAAAATGTTCGTTTTTCCACGAAGGCAGAGCGCTGTGGGCATAATTTCTCGTATCGTTTAACGGGTAGATAAAGAGTGTTTAGGTCTTCTTTCTGAGAGTTCGACTTTAAACTGCTATAGAGTGTAGTACTTTTTCTTCTGAGATCCAAATACATAATTTCTTCCAACCTCCTTGCAGTTGTTAAGATTCCTTTGCGCTTAGGCAGATGTTTCGCAAAATGGCAAAATAGGAGCATAATGATTTCCTTCCTTTCGCAAACCTCAAGCTTGATATTATATGTGAAATACACCAAACTGGAACCTTCAATTGAGAATGTGGATAGCACACCCTTCCACTCTTAGGGCGCCATTCCAGTCACCATTTAGGGATAGCCTCGAATAGGATATATGAAAACAATCCACTTCAATGAACACAAACTTTTACTTCCACGTCGAATATTTTTTGTGAATGCAGCAAAAGGGGTGGAATAATGTCTGACAAAAAATTCACTGTCCTTTTACCAACATACAACGAGAAAGAAAATCTGCCCTTAATAACTTGGCTTCTGGTTAAAACATTTACGGAACAGTATGTATTCTTCCTTCAAAATCAATTTTTACTTAACTTTCCAATGTGACCAAATCAAATCATTTATATAATATATATAACTAGATAGACTTATTACTTATTTATTAGTGAAGAAATGTTCAAATTTTGCAGCAAAATCGATTACGAAGTTATTATCATTGATGACGGAAGTCCTGACGGAACACAAGATGTGGCTAAACAATTGCAAAAGATCTACGGAGAAGACAGAATCGTAAGATTTATTCGTATACTATTCAACTGGATTTGGTGTTTCAGCTTGGATCGATTTAATATCAAGCTTGGTGCTCCGACTTTTTGGTTTTCGAAAAAAAATAATAATAAAACAACTACAGGCCTGCCAACCTAAAATTTTCAAAAACCTGGAGAGTGGAAATTTTAAATTTTTTCTCAAAAATAAGGGAGATTTGGCCAAAAACAGGGAGATCCCCAGGAAAATGTTGAATCAAGATAAAATAATGAAACTATTATTAGATTATTAGGTTAAATTTATGAACAACATACCTGTAAAAAGTCATGCTGGGCAATCAGTTAATGACAAAAAATATAATAGGAAACTTCTTCATAATGGTTTTTTCAAGTTTTTCATTAATTTGTAAACATTAACAAAAATTTTGTCATGAAAACGCAATTGCAACCATTTTTGTTATAAGAATAGGATTGTCATACCTATGCTGAAAGACATGGAAGAAACATGGAGAAAATCTTAAAAAAATGGGAGACCGGGAGAAAGCAATAAAAACCTTGGGTCTCCTGGCATAACTGGGAGGGTTGACTGGTCTGCAACTCTCCCGGTTATGCAGGGAGACCCAATGTCCTGTAGACATGTTGTGTGGAAATACACTTTTCCAGAACATTACTTTGAATTGAGTTGCTGTGTTTCATTGTTTATCTATTGATATTACCCCATGTATAGGTCTTGAAACCACGGGAAAAGAAACTTGGATTAGGTTTGTATTTTCCTGTTTTATTTTTTTACCTGTTTTGTTTCCCTTTTAAGTGATGAGATGCATTTGTTTTTTAACTGGAATCCTAGGCAGTTTTTACTACTGACTCAAAAATTTTTGAACTCATCGAAATAATGATACTTTGACTAATGAATAAGTGCAATGGCATTGAACCAATGCTTGTATGTATGTAAATAGCATTTAGTTTAAGGATAATGCTTGACAAAATTAATCTATTGCGACTGAAATTAAAAAACACCAATTTTTCAGTTCTAAGGGGCTTAAAAGATTTGGTATCATTCAGTTAAAGAGTTTTGTCATTTTTTATGCTTGATACTTCTTAAAACCAGCATCAAATGAATTAATTACTTGACAGGTACTGCTTACATTCATGGAATGAAATTTGCAACTGGAGATTTTATCATCATAATGGATGCTGACTTATCACATCATGTATGTACAGTTCACAGTTGTTTTTAAGGAATCTTTTACATTTGAAGAACTAATGTTGATTTAATCTACATAGCAGTAAATTTATTTAAAATTATAGGAGTTGTGGGTAGAAAGCAGTAGAATTCACTGAAAAAGGCAAGGAATTACCTTCATTAATCAAGTAATTTTACCAACCCTACTAAAGATTTTCTCAACCAACTGGAGATTTTACTAACCAACTTATGAAAATACTTGGGGGTTTTTCACACAATCCATCAGATAGGTCCTGGATCTTATTGTTTTATGACAATCTGTAAAAATTAGAATTTTGTTTGAATGAAAGTTAATTGTATGCTTGTTGCTTTTCAGCCAAAATTCATTCCAGAATTTATCAAGTAAGTTGATATTTATTTTTGCTGCATTTTCTTGATTTTTATAGAAATTAAATTAACTTTTTTTTTAAATATGAGGTCGGTATCTCTTTATGAAATTATTATTTATCATACCAGTCTTTGTTCTCATTATCCAGGAAGCAAAAAGAAAGCAACTTTGATGTCATATCAGGGACTAGATATATTGGGAATGGTGGAGTGTATGGATGGGACCTTAAAAGAAAGCTAATTAGGTACTTCCTTTAATATGATATGCATTCAATTGTGTCCAATGGAGGTCAAAAATTTCAGTTCATGGATTTTGAGAATGAACTTATTTGACTTATTTCCTCTATCAAAATTAGCTATAAAAACTTTCTTCATATATAGGAAGATTAAATGTGTACTACTGCAGTATATTGTGGAAATGTTGTAGGGTTACTATGAATTTCATGTCTAGGCTAATCCAGTTCTTGTTTTAATATTGAATAGCTTTAGATTTTCATAACTTGTTAATCACAGTCATCCCTTTCTCTTACCATCAACAAGGCCGCTGGCTTGTGAATTTGATTTTTTCAAAGTCAGGGTCTTCAAAAAGTAATAAGAAGAATTGTTTTGTATCTCAATTTAGCCGAACTGCAAATTATATAACTCAAATACTGTTACGACCTGGTGCTTCAGATCTAACTGGAAGTTTCAGGTATGTTATCTGTTACAATACCCTTTTAAGTTCAAACAGTTTTTTGTTCTTTGGCAAAGTATTCTAGTTGGTAAATCATTTGAAAATTACATTGTAAACAAATTGATGACTAAAATCAATATTCAAATCATTATTGACTCTCCTTTGTAAAAATTGGTATTTATGTTCTTGCAGATTGTACAAAAAAGATGTTTTAGAAAAACTGGTCAAATCTTGTGTTTCAAAAGGTTATGTCTTTCAAATGGAAATGATAATAAGAGCAAGACAATTTGGTTATTCCATTGGAGAGGTTTGAAAGTTTTTGTCGCAAATCTTCTATTATGAAATACAGAAAACCATGCTCAGGTTGAGATTGTTAATGCTACCATACCATCTTGCTCTTTATAATTACTCACTGTCCTGGATGCTCTAATTACCTTCCAAATATAATCCACTTCCAGCTATTAAGTTTTTGAGAAGAGTATTTAAAAAAATTGTAATACTGCTGTGCTAAACAAATATTATTAATTTTATTTTTTAAAATGAAAGCATACATAATAAATGTTTACTACCTATTGTTGGGTATCATGTACCTTTCGCTACAACCCAGGACATAGCAAGCATATTATATGTGGTAGGGCATGCCTTTTGAAAATGCACCTATCATGTTCACAAGTCACAAAGAATATCTGAACAAAGGACAGTGACTGCAAAAATTCAACCGGAATTTGGCATTTACTGCTCCTGGAAAAACACTTGTAAAACCTGGGGGGATAGTTCCCCTCTGTACACCCAATTTTTCCCTACATCTTAGAGTACAGAGCAATCAGAAAGGAGGGGACCAGGGCAGTTTCCCAATATATGTTCTATATCTGAAATCAAGGTTTCAATATCCCCAAGAAAGCCTCCTATTTCTCTTTACCTCTCTGGAGTCTTAATGGAAAATAGATTCATTACTCTACTTGCAACCCTTCAATAAAAATGTTGTTTTGCTGGCCCTTCTGCTACATGTTAACTCATTCATGCTGCAATTAAAATGATGCTCAATTTTCAAACTTCTTTTCTTAGGTACCAATTTCATTTGTTGACAGAGTATATGGTGATTCAAAGCTAGGTGGAAAGGAGATAGTTGGCTTTGCAAAGGGACTATTGACTCTCTTTGCGACAACATAACTTTTCGAAAAGATTGTTTTAAACAACATTAAGTGGGAGATCAATTGAATTTATCTAAGAATAGAAGTAGATTATTGAATAAGTGTTATGATGCAACCATTGTCTAGATGGATTGGTCAGAATTTATTCTCAGATTATCTGCACCTTTGATACCAAATTGTACTTAAGCAAAAAAGTTATAGGAGCAGAAGAAGAAATACAAAAACCAATTTCAATATTCCTTTTCATATTGTTCATTGTAAACTCTCATATTTTCCTTGCAATCAAATTATCCAGCAATAATTGAAATTTTATTGGCCCCAATGAATATATGTGCAATTTTTAGCATATAAATATGTTATTATGTTGAAGGTGTTATTATTTGTGACCAAAAGCACGTAAAATTAATTGACAAGCTTTTAGAAAAATAATTGGAATCACTGTTCTTATTAAAACACCTCTACTATCGAACACCTTATAAAAAGTTGTTTGGCTTGATTTAAGATTCCATGCTTCATAATATCAGTCTTGAAACTTTGCTACAAGCATGTGACTATCATGTGACTATCAAAGTTTTATCAAAACTTAAACATGTCTTGCTTAAAAGGAACACAAGGAAGGGAGCAAATCTCAACAGAACAGTCATGTTTTGAAATATCATATGTTGCATAAATAAAGAGCCTTTTCAATTTAATGCTGTTTGGTAGTCTCTGAGAAGTATAAATATGAAACAACACATAGTGAAAACAAACAGAAATGGTTACAAATCTTCTTTAAGGTATACTATAGTGCACAAATACAGGCATAAAAGTCAAAGAAAGTGTTTTAATTTCTTAATAGCCTGTGTGTGGCAAGCTTAATAAACAAGTAACAAAATGTCTGACTAAAATCTGCTGCATTTTCATAATATTGTCAGGCATATGAGCATAACTGTTACCTTTCATACCAGGTTAATTCCTCAAGTTTCTCTGCTCTTAAATGCTATATATACCATCGACTTTTAATAATAGATTGTGAATAAGAATGATTCTTTTAAAGTTTATGCAGAATATTCCGAACCTTCAGAAGAGAATAGTAAGCTGCTATACTTATTTTGACCTTGAATAATGAAGCATCATTGCAACATACAAAATACTACAGTATGTCTAAGAATTATTTTTATTTTACACCAAAACACTTTAGTCACTTTGAGTATGGATATAATAAGCTTTGCCCAGCTCAATAAACTGATGACTCTGGGGGCTGTGGTAATTTCATGTTTTCCTTTGATGTCATCAGCCTAGAAAATGTAAATAAAATATTTACTCAAAATAAGCTTAGCTTAGGGAAAACATAAGGTCAGTTAATTTAAGAAATAGCTAGTCAAAATGTTGATGAAACAAAGTTTCATGGAATACACAGATGACTCAAGCAAGTTTCTTTTTATCATTGGAAATCAGTCAGTATTTTACCTAAAAGCATAAAATTGAATGAAAGATTTTAGTCTGATTGTTCCTAATATAAATTGATGGCAGAAAACAATTTACAACAGAGGGGTGTCACAAAAAACCCTTAAACACAAAAATTATAAAAAGCCAAAACTTGAATACTTGGATAGACCAGACAATAGTCTGACAAATGTGATCTCTAAATTACTACATATGCAAGACTGCAATGAAGCACCACAATCCAAAAATTTGACACTGAAAGTATCAAGCACCAACAATTTAAAAGCAAGCAAGCTCTTTTCCTGAAGAAATTTCTACAAGGGCAATGAACTGACTGCTAGGATGACCATACAAGGGTGAACAACCGCCCAACAATATTTGTTAAACAGAAAGTCCTCCAGGGCTTGAGGGAAGGGGGGGGGCTGGGCTATCAGCTGCTAGGTAGCATCAACAAAACACTAAGTAGAAACCAAGCTGGATATTCAAATAGCTGAAAGCTGACCAAGGAGAATATTCAATAAGGAAGATAGCGAGCCGTTCCAGCATCCTTACTTGAAAACAAATTGTTGAAAACAATGAGTGAGTTTAAATGAAACATGATAAAAAAGGTAACTAACCTCTTTATTTCAGTAAGAACCAGTTTTATGGTATAATTACGATGCCATTTGTTTAAAAATGGAAAAACTCTTTTATCAAGCTGAAAATCAAAGAGACAATTAAAATCACCAAAATTGTGATTTTAAAGAATTAAAGGCTGTGTTTTGCTGAAGATACTTATAATTAAAATGGTCTCAAAAAGCAAAGACTTTGTCTGCAAAATCATAAAAAATATAAAGTTTGAGGATATATCCAGCTGTGGAACAAAAAGGCTAAACAGAAACACCAGGCTCTCGATGCTTAATCGAAAATATAGCCACTTGAGTCCACATGTGAAAACTACTAGCTGGAGCTACGACTGGGTTCTGCCAATTATATATAACACTTTTGCCATTTTAGGTCTGGGCACGATTTGTTTTCTATAAAGGTTAATTCATGACATAATCATGTTTTGGAAGCTGTTTTACATCTTCTAGGCTGAAAGGCTGTTCTTTCAGAAGGAGAGTTTTACTTATTTTGTTGTGAGGAAAATCATGGATTACTCTATCCTTAAATTTTTGGTTGCTCATCCTGAGTAGCTTGGGTAGTAGGAAGGCAACATTGTTGGAGTGTATAACAAAGCATCTTCTGGATACCTGTTCTCCTGGATACCTGGAAACTTGCAAGTTGTCTGGAAGTGTTTCCCTTTTTTAAAGCCATTTTTAATTCTGTTTTGTCAAAAATATTTTTTCCAGTAACAGCATTCATCGCTTCATTGCATAAAGCACAATTTTATATTTAATAAACCTCCTTGATTAAGTAATATGAATGTGTTGAATAAATGTTGCGAAGAGCAGAAATATTCCTGTGCTATCCTGAACTTCAATGATTTTCACCAATAGGCTCAATACCTCAGATTATAAAAAACACTTTTAGTGTGAAGCTTGACAAAAAGAGAGCTTTTCTTTGCTTTTTTTGTAAAAGAGAAATATGTCTACATTGTGATTTGTGTAGAAAAGGACTGTGCCAACTTGGTAGCATGGGACGATAACATATATTTAGACCTTGGTTTATGTTAAATACCATAAGTTAAAACAATTAAAATAGTTCATAAGCATTGTAAAAAAAGCCATTACCTGACCCATTGGTGTTACACCAACCATGTTTATCCGTGTTGTAAATGAAACTGTTGGTGGTTCTTCTGGATATTTTGAATTGCATTCTAATTTCAGAGTGTATATCCTACTTTCAAATGCAGTCTATCAAGCAAAGAAACAACAATTAACAAAAAAAATTAAAACAATTACTTGTTGCAGAAAAATGTTTTAAAGAAGAACTGAGTGAAAATTCAATTAACCTTTCAATCTATTTGATCTATATAGTGGCTGCCAATGAGCCATCCCATAAACTTGATGAATCCATCTGCATCATTTTGTTTTCATTCCCATAAAAGTGGTCATTGGTAAAACTGTCATTAGTAGGCATGCTGTTATAAAAAAACAGGTCTGCATATCTGTCTCCTGCACCTTTTTTCACATATCTGTCTGCATATCTGTCTCATTTTCACATCTGTTACTAAATATTCAATTGTAAAAAATCTTTTGTGTAAGTAGACAAAAAATAGGATCTTTGTTAGATGTATCAACATCATACCCTCGGGGGTCCAATGATTGTCCCTGTCCACCGTGACATTGACATATCATCATCATCCAGTAGACCCCAACTTATAGTCCCATCACCACCTCCTTTCTGCCCGTCTTCTAGCTCTTCTAACAAGCGGAAATTTCGTGGGACTAAATATTAAATAAACAATACATTAATATCTGATCTAAAATCTTGGACACAAAGGCACTGCATTTGACATCCTGTACAAAACAAGGATGCATGTAACTTCAAAAAAACCATAAAATGATAACTTGTTCATCATAAATTTCAGATTAAGTTTCCTGCTGAAAATATTCCATTCAATTCTAATCAAGCCCACATTAAACAAAATGAACAGTCTCCCTAATATTCTTCATCACCTCCTCTCCGCATTGAGGTTCCCTTTGCATGCACAGCTCATTACATTCTGACAAGAGATGTATTTCTATTGGCTATTCCAACTTGTTTGGAAAAAACCAATGAGCTATGCACGCACAGCGACCGCAATGCTACAAGGAGGCTCAAAGAACTCAAATTGAAGTTTGCCGAGTCTCCAATTAGGATTTCCAGTTAAATGAGAAAAAAATGAAATTCATCTCACAGTATGTACCCTTATCCACTAGTTCTGTTATTTGCAATTCGTAGCTATCACGAGAAAACACCACAGGACTTAACATTGACTAGTAACGATTAACTTAAAAAGAATTGTGGTTCCTTTCAAGTAAAATGTGGGGTTAAGCAAGGTTACAGGAACTGTTTCAAGATAAAAGCCTTAAAATCCAGTTAAGCTTTGTGGATAATTTTGTAAAACTTTGTAGATAATTGCATTTTTTTGATTGGCAGGAATAGAATCCCTTTGAATGGATGAAAACATGACCCTAGTAAGGCCCCTCAGTTGAAAAAAATTAGTTCAACCTTTTTTATCTACCTACCATATTTTTATGAAAAATTGCCAATTCAAGGTACTTTTCACAACCAAACTTTTCACCCCTGGGAAATAAGCAAACTTTTCCCCAAACAGGGTTGGAGTGACATTTTCTAGGTAGTCATTATCCAGGGTATAATTTAACCAATTTAGTTTTGGAGAAAATTACTAAGTCGCCTGTAAACTTGGTTTCTAGTAAAAAAAATTTTTTTTCAGACTAAAAGGAATTCTAATGAATATATTTCCCAGCAAATGCTGGTCAAAAAAGACAAAAGTACCATTGACACACAACTTTCCAAACACTTTCATAAACAATCTTTCGGTGGTACAAAACTTGAAAATGGCTTTGAAAAAAGCAAACATTTAGTAAACTAAAGCTTTTCGCCTGACACTCTTCAGAGTTTAAAAGGTCAGAACATAGACCAAAAACTCTACACTAGGAAATATATATACCCAGTTGTGGATCAAAATAGGCCAATCAGAATTCTCACTAGGCAAGGGGCACTGATTGGTCAACCTCAACAGTCATGTGCTTGTGTTTCTGATTGGCCTATTTTGATCCACAACTGGGTATATATATATTTCCTAGCCTAGAGTTTTCGGTCTATGTTCAGATGTTTTAAACTCTGAAGAGTGTCAGACGAAAAGCTTTAGTTTACTAAATGTTTGCTTTTTTCAAAGCCATTTTCATAAACAATTTTTGAAAAAGCCATTTTCATTCCTACGTGTGGATGACTCTAAAACATATCATGCTAGCACCATAGCCTCCTTTGATTTCAACATGAAAAATCCAATTTCCATATAAACAACACTGGCCAATGTGGAAATGCATTTGATAAGCCAGATGACCAACCATTACCAGAAGACACAAGCAAGCCCATCCCATTTGCATGCAAATAGCTTTTCAACAGCAAAAAACCATCCAAGTAAACATTCCATTCAGTTGAACAACTGCCTGTGCTAATGACATTATTTCTTGTTATATTTCAAATGTTTTAAAGAATATTTTTTCCAGTTTGCTCTACATAGTTTAACTGGATTCCTTAAAAAATTTGAAAGTCCAAGAGAAGATAGTCTTGAGTATATGAAAACGATGGAAGGTTGTTCAAACCACAAGGTTGTGTTATGTTTAATCAAACTTTAATCAAACTTGATGTTTATTTATATGATGTCTAGCAAAAAAGGCAACAGAGCTGAGTATTCCATTCTCCTTGTTTCATAGGGAAAAAGATCTGTGACAGGCAACCAAAAAGCAGAGGAAAATAGAAAAATATGTATCATTGTATCATGATGCGAAACATAAAAAACATATTGGCATTCAATGATTGTGCAACTTCTCTGAGCATCAGGTAAGTGAACACCCCTTATCATCCTTGTGTTGAAAATGAAATTCCTTTGGTACAATGTAGAAACTGTAAAAAAATTAACAATGAAAATATTTCTTGATAAAACATAATTGATTATATTTGCTGCAACTTTATTTGATTCTCTTCTTTGAACAATTTGCAGGTACCCTTCGCATTTTCGACAGCGAGTTTATTTTGTGATAGAATGATTTTGGTTTGCTTTATTCAACTAGACTTTGCAAAACCTTGATCTTTACCAAGATAAATGAAGATCGGGGATTTTTCAACATGAAAGTACAAAGAATACTTGAACAGGTCAACACACGCTGCCAAAAACTTGCATGATTAGAGTGGGTCGCGCAAATCAAATTTATTTTTTAACACAAAGCAATAAAGTTGTTTCTATTGAATTATTTACCGTGAAAAACTTTTAACAAATGAACTGAATGCTACACATTGTATTGTTATGTTCATGTTTCCTTCACAAGTAATCGTGAAGGGTACTGTGCGACATAGAGAGGTTTCAATGACTTTAGAAACGTGAAGAAGTTTCAATTCTGTTCAGCAAAGTTACAGGAAAAAACAGACAGAAATAGCTTTAGCAAATAAAACAAAAAGAAGGCCCTGTAACTAACAAATGGCATAGGGGCAATTAATAATAAGTCTGTTGGAGATCAGGCCCTGTTCCTATTAATCCGCTTTCGTGGGAAAAAGAAACTAAATTAATCGTTTTTTATTTTGGGTTCCCATTGGTACATTCAAAAACAGAGACATTTGATAATGATGTTTAAAGTTATCAACTGAAAACAGCGTTGTTTGAAAATGAATCATTTTAATGGGAACAGTGAAAATGAAGTCATTGGAGAACGGAGTCATTTAAAAATGAATTGTTTGAATGGGAGAATCGAGAAGGGAGTCAATTAAAAACGAATTCGTTTATCTTTAGTTTCAAGATGAGCTCGTACAAAAATATGAAAAAGGACAAAACAGTTATGGGAAAACCTTCATTTTTGTTTGCGGTGTGGTCTGAGGCAAATATTTATTATTATTATTATTATTATCAACTCTTTATTTACAATGTTGGCACAAAAAAGGTATAAAATAGCTATACATGTATGAGATAAAATATTTACAAGCATAGCTAATAAAAGCCAACTATTTATAAAAGCCAGCAATGGGAACTGCTCAAGAATAATGGAAACTTGAAACAAGGATTCGATGTCAAACTTCCGTTTCTAAAAAGAGTTTCTCAAGTGGATTGACCTATCAGCATCTGGTAATCGCGCTCTTCAAGTGAAATATTTATCACTGGGCACGTGACTAATCGCTCTCAAAGATAACCTTGAGATCTCATCAAAAACTACCATGAAACCTAGACTAGCCTGCTGCAAATGCTTGGTATGATAATCTTGAGAAAGGCTTTGATTTAACTGTATTGTATTATAAACAATTTCTAAAAAAGCAGTTGGTACCACAAAAGTCTGGCAACTTTTCAGGGTATAAATCATAAATACATTTTAATTAAGGGTTTTTTGTTGTTGGAAATTTCTGATAGTTGGATTTTTTCATGTCATGCTCTTACATAATATCTCAAATGCTGGGTATCAAATGTTCTAACTAATTGTTTGATTTTTCTTATTGTTCTTTCCACTTTTCTTCAACTCCTGAATGCTTGTGTTATATTAAATGGTGCCATCTCGGAGAATCTTACTTGGATAAGCCGATCCTTGTAGAGTAAATACTGCCCATGCGCTTACAACTTTGTGTACAGTCTTGGTTAGACAATAATAAAAAATCCAAGACAATTGTAGAAATTATATCAACAAATCTGTAAGCCTCTTGATATTGATAAAACTAAGATAAAAATCAAATGCAAGTTTTTAGGCTTGAAACGAAGATTATTTTGTCAAATCGGATGGCTGGACGAAAACAAACATTCGTTTTTTAGCTACTTCATTTAAAGATGAGATGCATTATATAAATCCCTAGTTACCGATTTCCAAAGTGGGTGCGCTGGCCAAAAAACGCCATAACCATTTAGATACTAAGCAATGAGCATTTTTTTAATGTCCAGCATTCACCTTTTTTCTCTATGAATCTATCATCTAGGTATTACATTTAAGAACATTGGGCCTGAGCGTCATGCTACTGCCATAAAAAACCCACAAGAATACAAACTAGAGTCAGCTAGTTTCACATGATATTCTGCACAAAAACTACACATAATCAAATAACTAAATCATCTACAAAGTTTTTAAAACACCTATCCCCGGGCACTCACCAACGACTGCAGACATCCTACTCTCATGAGTTCGCGATGATACCGAAGAAGAATTTCAACAAGGATGTTCCCATCTCAATTCAACTCAATCTCAGTTGGTGCATGCTACTCAGAAGGCGTCCTCCGGCCACATGGGTGCGCGGGCCTGCAATCTGAATTCTACTGAAAACAAGCAAAAGGCAAAGATACATACAGGGGTGCTCGGGGGGCTTGGGGGGGCACAGCTATTTGTTTGAATTTAGAGAGATTTTGGAGGGCTTAGCATCCTTGTAACGTATGAGCACAAGTTAGGCTGGACCAATTCTGCATTGTAAATTTCCCAGAATAAGCAACTTCCCATTAGCCTTTTGAGTGGGTGAAAAGTTAAAATTATTTCATCTGCACAGCAGACACCGCACAGTCTTAGATTGGGAGGGCTGAAAAGTGTTTACCCTAAAAATTTTTGATGCCACGCCCTTTAGAACGCTAGACAACACCAATTATAGAAAATACTCACTTATTTCCATAATTTGTTATTTTTAAACAGTCTGATTCAGAGAAGATATCAATTACTATAAAAAGATATAATTAGCTTGAAGATAAATAAACACCAAGCTAATCAAGTAAGAAAATACAACATACCATTAAGCAAGACGAAGCACCAAGAAAATGGACAAGGAAAGGGTTCCCAGTCAAGAAGAACTGCTACTACTTAGGATCCGTTAGAGTAAACTTCTCAGTATTTCTTTAGATTGAACTTTCCACAAAATTGCAAAAAAGTGAGTAGGGGCTATAGCCCTTGCTAGCCCAATGGCTGCACGGTGCCTGATACACAACAGAGAATTTGAACACAAATGCAAGGATTTTTATTGTAGTTGTGGGAATGGCTTCTAGAAGATGCCTGCAGCACAGTCCCCTTCTAACTTTTTAGGACGGCAAGGCAGTCCTGCAAATAAACTCGTACAAATGGCATCACTGACTGTACCAGGAACAACACTTTTCCATATGTTTGTTAATAAGAAAGTGTACCATTGTTATAAAAGCGAGTGCACGGTGTTGTACACACAGGAATAACTTTCAGTCCTAAAGCCAAACAGAAAATTTACTCAAACAAGGGGTGCCGTCCTAAAAAATTTAGGAGAGGGCGCTGTGCTGTCGGAATCTTCTAGGTTGTCCTTGTCCTTGTCCTTGTCTTTGTCTTTGTCCTTGTCCCTGTCCCTGTCCCTGTCCCTGTCCTTGTCCTTGTCCTTGTCCTTGTCTTTGTCTTTGTCTTTGTCTTTGTCCTTGTCCTTGGCTTTGTCTTTGTCCTTGTCCTTGTCCTTGTCCTTGTCTTTGTCTTTGTCTTTGTCTTTGTCCTTGTCCTTGTCCTTGTCCTTGTCTTTGTCGTTGTCTTTGTCCCTGTCCTTGTCCTTGTCCTTGCCTTTTTCTTTGTCTTTGTCTTTGTCCTTGTCCTTGTCCTTGTCCTTGTCCTTGTCCTTGTCTTTGTCTTTGTCCTTGTCCTTGCCCTTGTCCTTGTCCTTGTCCTTGTCTTTGTCCTTGTCTTTGCCTTGTCTTTGTCCTTGACTCATCCTCGTCTTCCTCCTCGTCTC
Source organism: Rhopilema esculentum (assembly GCF_013076305.1). The sequence continues at coordinate 8,914,141 of NW_027019698.1, read as the reverse complement.
AATGCTAATCCTCAACGCTAGTCTTCACCTTTATCTTTGTTGTGTGTTTCGGCTATGCCTTTAGTGACGAAAGTAAACTAGAGGCTAGTAAGGCTGTGTCTCGGCAGTAATGGCACATGCTGCATCACTCAACACGGTCTTCTATGTTACTTCTATATATATTATGGTTTCACCTGCACCATGAATCTTGTCTGTTTTTTAAACACATATTTATAGCTTCTATGTTGTCTTAACAGAAGTTTTTGCTTATAAGCGATAGGTTTGTATATAAAACGGTTATGAAACCACAAAAACCATGTTTCTTGTCATTCTTTTCTATCAGAAATGGAAACAGGTGTTCCTGGGCTCTTTTTTTAACTTTTCTGGATGAAAATTCTTTACCGGTGCAAACTTTATTTTTGAAGTAAATGTCCTCTAGGCTCTAAAAGTGTCAAATAGATGGTGGGGGTTAGGGCTGGCTTCATATCCCATGAAAATTCTTCGTAATTTGCAAAAACGACTTAAAAGCTTGTGCTCATAATTATCCTTCTAAAATTTGTCAACTAACTATCCGCTAACTATCATACAATTTTTTAAGAACCCATACAGACAAGGCCAGCGCATGGTTGGGTGTGGAGAGTGTGAGATCCCCTTGAAAAAATTTATTGCAAAGCCGAGGTGTTTTTGTTTTGCCACGTAGTGGTGTTTCAGTGGCAAATTTCCAGACTTCTTGGCCAATTAAGGATGGCTTGCCAACTTTTTCTACAAATAGGGCGGACAGCCGCATTAAAATTTCAGCAAAATTTACTAATTGATGGACATTCCTTTGATTTTCACAGGCACTACGGGCTAGGGGGCTGGGAGGAGGGCTTTTATCTTTAGCTTTTTGCAAAAAATGATGTTTTCATGTGAGTATTTTGTATATGTTATTCTGTAGAAATATGTCGCCATGTGTCGGCTACAGTTTATGCCAAGCGTCTCCGTTGGGATCTTAAGTTCTCAACCGAAAAAGGTAGTTTTCTGATGTCATTACAAACTCAAAATTGTACTCGTCGGAGAAAAGTCGAGAAAAGTATTTCATAGTGGTAATCATCACTGGCATGGGGTCTTAATTTTTAGAGGAAAGAAACTTAAAACTATGTGCATTTTGGAATACACAAATATACGTGCAGTGCAAATGAATGCTTTCCTATGACCATGCCTGTAGAACATTCGATTCGATGCTGTGATACTTCTTAACAAGTGTTGACAATTTTACGTTTAGTATCTAGTATCTATTTTGTGATTGGAAACAGATGGTCAAAATCTTTTGCTACTTTCAAAATCAAAGTATTTCTGAATAATTGCCAAGAATTAAAATTTTGGTTGTTAGATAAAGAGTGTATGGCAAGTAGCTTACGAAATTTTGTGAAATATGACTACATTTCAGAAGCATATGCATATTTAGAAAATAGACTTACAAATAGCCGAAATTATATCATTCTTTTATTTAGGCCAATTCAATAACGATTAAATATCAAAAATCTGAAATACTTCTAACAATTTTCTTTTCTTACAAAATTTAAAAATGATTTTGAAAAGGGCAAACATTTTAGAACATATTTAAGATTTTCGTCTGACACTTTTCAAATGTAAAACGTCAAACATAGATCATAACACTACGCTACACAATTTTGTCTTAGCAATTTTGGAGCAACTGAGCTGCTCTATTTTCAGCTCACTTCAGCCAGATCGGTTATGATAGATTGGGATGTAGTATCGCCCCGTCCCCAACACAATTTGCATCTCGAATATCGAGTTTATCTCTGTTCTGTACTTTTCTTGTAAATTCGTCGAAAAATAAATTTTATCAACTTTTAATCAATATAAGTCACACCGAAACCATAAGAGTCGCAGAAAAAAGGCATGCAGTTTTACTGGTGACACAGAAAAAAGGCTTACATCTCAATGCTGGTGACATAGTAGTGACAAAAGAAAAGGGTTGAAAATCCTTACATTTTAGGTGACTTCATTTATTTATTGCCCCTTATAGGTCTGTATAGACCCCTTATGACATGAAATCACGACTGAACGTAAACGCAACGCGTGCGCATTTGCGCATACTCCTAGTCGAGACATTGTGTGCACGCTTTGCCTGATGATCCCATTAAGCGTGAACTTCGGCGTAGTAGCTTAGAGCCGCCTTATTCTATATACTTGTGGAGAAAATGCTGGCCTAAGTCACGCTGACTCGCCAATTATTATGTTCAAGATGTTCATGCAATTAAACGGCTTGAAAGGCCACAATCTTAAACACATCTGGATGATCTGCCTTCGTTGCAGAACCCGTTTCCAACTATAACAATTTTAAACGATGGCAAAAGCTTAACTAGAATTTTCTTTCCTCAAACGCGTGCAACTCTCAAAACTCTTACTTCCTAACTAACTAATCACGTGATCTTACGTTACCGGTAACAAAACAAAACGCCATTTTCTACAATACTAAAGCGTAAATGGAAAATTATATTAATAATACTTTACATGTATCGATAGCATATAAAATGTTTATTCGATTGACTGTTCTTTTGAGATGAAGAAATCAAACGAAGACATAATATTTTACCTTACCTTACACTTATTTTTTAAGTGAATTATAAAACTCCTCATCGCATGTTAATTTTACTAAATTCAATAGAATTTTATCAGTTTTCTGATATATAATTGGAATAATCAGTTTTCTTCAGTAATCTATTCTTGCCAGTGTAGCACAGTGAGAGTTAAATTTTTTTAGGGGAGGGGGGCTTAAGATAGAATTAAAACGTTTGAAAATGTTTCAACTTACTTGTTGCTTAAGGGGGGCATAGCTTTCATGCGCCGAGCCTCTGCTTCCCTGCATCTGCCGGTTTCCTTCTTTTGCTGTCCGGGTATTTGCATAGTGGTCCGGCTGCGGTATTTTCATTGTCTACCCACAATGCACCGCTGTGATTATGTGTGCTCCTGCTACATGTGAACTTTCTCTTGAACGATCACTGAAACCAGGCGCCCTAGCAGGACAAAGCTGAAAATGGTTTGTTCCTTTTATGTGATTTTCCTAAGTATCTGCATCGTCAGCCCAACTTAAGTTTTTCCTTAAATGATTCTCTACTCAAAGGGTCCGAAAAACAGCACATTTCTTGCTAAAATAAAGTAAACCGATGTTCGTTTGCTACGTTGATCAAAAGGGGCCTAGGCAGACCAACAATATTCAACAATAAGTTTGATGAAATTTCCAAATTGAAACTAACTTATACTTTAAAGTCGCATGTCTTATGACAATAAAAGTTGGCAGAATGGAGTTTCCAATTAATTGCAGTTTTGTATCCCTCTAGCCCTTTTTGTTACAATAAACCAACGATAGTCATAACTTTTATTCCTGTTACACAATCCTTTGACCAAGGCCTAGGCAATGTCTCAATTTTTTAAAAATTGGAAGTAAAAAATAAAGGTAAATTTTTAGATGTTACGAGCAAGTATTCAAAACAAACATGCCAGCTGCCTTTAGAAAAGTTTTACTACCTACCGTACCCCTTGAATGTGGAAGGAAACCCAGTTTGGTGAATTTCCTTACCACAAGTTTATGGACCATCTTGCTAAAATTCATGTTACAGGAGGTTGATTGTCTCCATGATTCATGAGTAGAAGACCCTAGAAAGAACATAAATGCTGGCTTGAAATGTCAGTTTTGGTTTGGTGGGAAAAAATAGGTCTCAAAGTACTAAACTACTTATACTAGATTTCTCTTGAATGCTATTTTATATCTAATTTCATAATGCGGATAAAAACAATGGTGGGGACTCATATGCAAGTCTCTGGCAACTAGGGGAATTCCTATTTGGAATTCAAGTCTATTCTTCTTTTTTATTGTATTGTATTGCAACCTAGCATCCAAAGGTAGTTTTAGGGCACTGATCTAATAACCCCCTGCAAAGAGGAAACCCTTAGCTTGAAACTGGTTTGATGATGATTTGATGTTGAAAAGCTGTGCTTAATTGAGCAGTTTCCTGGCCCTCCCTTTCAATGAAGCCACACCTTGTGATTGTTATGCCTTGAATAACAGAGAGCTCACAAATCTTGTCACTTTTGGTGAAAGTTTGGACAAGTCAAGGGAGTAAACCACAGATTCTTGGATCTGTAGTTGGCAAACCTAGCCATTGACCTATCCTCACTCTTAGAAGCCAACTAATTTTTTGACTTGAAATAAGTTTTTTTCTTATGTATGTAAACATCGATATCTTGAAAATATTTCTTTCGGCAGAGCTTGTCAAAGCTCAGTACAGAGTGGTTCTGCTAGGAAACTTTTACACTAATGTCAGTCACTATTGATTTAATTACTAACTCACATAATGTATACTTATTAAGCTATTTCAAGAATAATTGTGTAGAATTTGAATCCAGTTTGATAAAAATTGTATGATATTATTTTCAATGTTTCTAATAAGGCAATTTATTTGTCTGCAGGTTTTCAAAAGATTTGTAGAATCCGGGCGCATTGCTCTTGTAAATACTGGAAGTTACAATGGAAAGCTAGTTGTCATTGTGGATGTTATTGACCACAACAGGGTATGCCATCTCAATTCTATTATTTATATCATTACACTGATTTACTTGGGAACTGTAATGTTTTTGGCATTTTATTGAGAATTTGTTATTTTCTTCCTTCATGAAATACTTTGATAATTTTGGCAAACAGTGGACCTCAATCTTTTTTTCCCTTTTTGTCAAATTCACAAAGTCTGACTTTTATTTTTCCCTGTTAATACTTTAAAGGTATTTGACACTGCCAATGGTTGACCAGTCAAATTTCACACAGGGAATAAAATAGGAACAGTTTTTGCCTTTTTGCAAATCGGCAGAATCCAAGGATGGTACACAGTGATTCAAGAAGGCAGACAAAGTAATATCTTCACCTCCACCTTAGGCTACAAATCTATCAATTGTTTCAAAATGATTGATGTCAGTTATCTGGAATCTTCAATAATTTGTCTGAGTTTTACTTTTGAGTTTTAGTTTAGCAGTTTTCAACTCCTTTCATGCACACATGTTCTGATTAATGTAGCGTAGGTTATTTCTGGATTGGCTGTTCTTGTGCATGTCAAATGCCTTTAAAAGCCATGCAAAGTTGTCACATTGTTTTTTAAACCAATTCAATTACAATATATACAAAAATATTGTAACTATACACTAAAAACATTCATTGCTTGCTGATAGCTTGGTGATAAACTGTTCCTATGGCCAAGTCTCTGTGTGTGCCTGTGAACCTGAATGCTACAGTGAAAACCTGTGTATAAGAACCTAAGGATTTAAGAACCTTCTAGCAGATATTTGCCTTTTTAATACTCCAAAATATAAAAACCTGTTTAGGAAGACAAATTCCCAACAAGTTTTTGTATGTGGTGTTTAACCATTTAGATTATCTACTTTTTTACCAAAAGCCAAAAAGGTGACAGAAAATTTAATTGTTTAAATAAAACTCAAAATGCACAATGTATGTTAAATTTGAACTGTTATTGTGAAACAATTATTGCTACTATTTTATATACAGTACTTTATCATCGATCAGTTTTTTGTGTGCTTTTGGCAACATTGGTACACTATCAAATATTAAGAATGAAGAACAGACCAGATACAGTGCTACTTTCTGATAATCAACAACAATATCTATTCTAGAATTTAAGAACCTCATTAAGAATGTAGTTAGCCTAAAATGTCAATAAGTACCCCCAATAAGCTCTTAGACGTGGGTTTTTACTGTATCAAGCATGTCCCACTCAAAGGCATGCTTAAAGCATAGTTTTCGGGATAAAATTTATTGCCTGATAACTTGAAAGATAACTTGGTATATATACTTATAAAACTTGCAAGCTGAATAAATGAACCGGCGACCATTGGTTTTGGGCTGTTTTAGAATTCATTTCTAGCTCTAAAAAAATGCTGCTTTGATAGAAACTTTCTTTATTGAGTTGTACAATAATATTTCTTTTCAGGTTTTGTGTGATAATCCATCAAATAATGTGCCAAGACAGACCATCAACTTGAAGCACCTGAACCTTACGGATTTAAAAATCAGTGTCCCCCATGGAGCAAGGACAGCCTGTGTCAGAAAAGCATTCGACAAAGAGGAGGTCAATGCAAAATGGGAGAAGACAGCCTGGGCTCAGAGGCTGGAACGAAGAGTCAAAAGAGCCTCACTGTCAGATTTTGACAGGTTCAAGGTTAAGGTGGCCAAACAAAGGGTAAGACTTAACTAAGTTCTTTGTTGGTTTGGTCATTTGTGCTTAAAACATATGGTTCACGTTCTATGGTCACTAGTATGTAGGACAGGACAGTTCATCCTAAACAAGTTTTGATATTTAAGTGATGTTTCACTGTTAAGGTATTAGCATTTCATGTAGTTTTTGCTTCTGCTGCTTTGCAAACTTTCTCTGAGATCCTTTTCCATTCTTTGTGGTACTATGCTGTTGATCTTATCTGTTCAAAATCTTCCCTTTTCTTCAGTGTCAGCATTGAGAAGACTCTTTTCATTAATCTTGTTCTTGTGATATCTTTGTTCAAATTCATTATATATTCTGACCAATACTGACCAGTGTTATCGTTGACCAGTTTTTGGTTCGAGAAGCACCATCAGTGAAAAAATCAGCATTCTGGATCTTGCAGTTTTTGAGATATGATAAATTCAAAATTAAATGATTTCTCCATAAAACAGACTTTAATTTAGGTTTACTCACAACAAACATTTAGCATAAAAATTGAGCCAGTCAAGCTTCTTTTTGCCAAAATCCATAACTTTTGTGCTTGTGGTGAACCCAATTTCTGCATGTGGCACTTCCCAGGGGGACTGGATTGCAATCAAAGTGTCTCATGGTTGCAGGACAAAAATAATTTGCTTGTCATCCTTTGAGCATAGCTTGCAGGTGCAAATGCCCTTTGAACAGAGGTTGCAAACATTTTTGCTCCATGTTCTGCCATCTACCATATCTTTTGAAATTTGCCGTTCTTTGCATCTTTTATACAAGTTTTAATCAGAAATCCTATTTGGGTGTATTTTCCCTATAAGATGTTTCAGTTGTTGACTATGAAAAACACAATGACCTTTTACTAATTCCATAATAAGCTTTAAATGTTTGATTGAAATTGGAAAAGAAAAAATATAACTGTCTATTATCATATTCCATAATTTCAAACATATGAAATACATGTATGCTCCACAATGAAAAAGTAGCAAATCTTGTCAAAACTGATAAACATAAAAACCAAGAATTCAAGATCCCTATGATTGTACTAAGAAATTGATCAAACACTATCAGATATCTAACAATACACTTTACCCTAAGACACCAAAATTGATAAATCTGAAAAGTATGGTGGTCACAGTGCTTTGGTATTACAGTCAAACAGAACTCTTTCCAAAGTTGGGTTCCTAATAATTGTATTCTTTAATCAGCAGTATTAGAAATAAGTTTGTTTGTCTATTGAAGAACTTCAAAGGCCTGGTATTTTCTTAGAGTAAGGTACTCTTTTGGTATTGCTTATCCATTTTTTCATTTTCCCCAACAGAAAAACCGCATTCTGAAAACAGCTGTCAAGCAAATGAAGAAGCAGCAGCAGAAGAAGTGAAAAGCAAATCAGTTTTTTGAAAAATAATTGTCCGTGAAAATTGCCTTCTCTCTCTCTTTGTGTTTGTCTTGTGTAAATAAAGGTCTTAGGAAGAAACAGAGCTACATATCTCAAAAAGGCATATTAATGATAAACATCATATTTGTATTAATTCAAAATGAACTTTCACAGGTTGACTTCTAGCAACCAATATTACCAAACAAAGACAATATTCAAAGTGCCCTCTTTATTGCTTTACAATGTCAATCTGCTTGTAAATTCTTTCTTCTTCAGGCTTCTTCATTTTCTATTACATCTTCTTCATTGCCTTCCTCATCTGCTCCATCCCTTATTTCATCTTCCTCCATTGTCTCCTCATCTTCAGGCACTGCTGTGTAGTGATGAAAAGTTAGTGATATAAACACGAAGTACATACACGTGTGTCTTTTAAAAACATAATGTCAAAAGCCACACAAAGACTTCCGATGTGGCAACAGAAAAAGGTGACTTATTCAAGTGGAAAATGTGACGGAGGGGGGGGAGGGGTGGTTAATAATTGTTTATTCCTCTGCAATGAAAAATATACAGTTGAATTCCATTAAGTTGTATCTAGGGTAACTCAGACTCACTGGTCGGACTGATTTCCAACCCTGATTGGCTGATATTCCTTATTCAAGTCTAAAGTCATATATACTTTAGCTGAGTTGGACAATAGCTAGGTCATACCATTTCCCTTACTTCCCTTGAAGATATGACTTAGTGGGATGTGACTATAATACTGTAAGCACATGATCTTTGGAATCCCCCCAGCCTTGAAAAAGCCATCTGAAACATCAGCCCATCCCTGAAATAACTACCCATGGGAGCTTCAAGAAAATCAATGTGAAAATTGAATAGAAATTCAAACTATATTTAGAACACTGGGAAATATTCATAATTTTAGAACACTGGTAAAGAACCAATTTCAACCGTGACTTCATGCTATAAAGTGGACCCACTATCACTATTCCCCTCTCCATGGCTATTGTATATGGAAAACATGTTCAAATAGATTACATAACTCAAAAACTGGCTATCATTTTCCATATCACAAATTTTCAAAACCCCCAAATCCACAAATAAGCCTCCTGAAAAAACTGCCATGTAGAAACTTTTTTGCGCATAATTTGCTGGGGGCCTATTCGAGGATTTACGTAGGCTGCTAACAAGCCCATCCGGTGCACTTTTACAAGTGGAGATTATTTCAAAATCGCAGGATTATTTTACACCTATGCAAATAGTATAATTCCAAAATAAAACAGCTAGTCTTGTCAATGAAATACTTACTTTTGCTAGTCTTTAATTCAGTATCATCCACGGGCAGTCCAAGAATACGCAGAAGGTGAAGTCGCTCAGTTTTCGCCATCATGCAACGAACAGTCGATTTGCCTCTATGTCCACAAAGCCAAACATCGTTTGACAACTCAAATCTAGGTTGCAAAGAAAGTGTTCTAAGTGGCTCCAGCTTATTTAAACGATAAAACGTAAGATACATGCCCAACATGCAAAACTGCTGGAGCATGACGAAACGATAAAGCTCAAATAAAGCTCAAATATCTAAGCATGGCAGATGACAGTATTGAAAAGTTAAAACAACCTTGTAAAACCATTACAATTAGGTACAATTACCAGTTTTTAAAGAAAAGCGGAAAGGACTAAATGCGAGATGTGGCACCGTTTTGCAGAAGAAAGTCACAAGTGGTAATCTTTGAATTTACTTTACCTTTCGGACTGATTTGTAGAAGGGTCCAAATGCCAAAGTACGCATCCAAAATCTGCAAGTTAGACGAAAGTGAGTGCCGTAGCTTGACCTTCAAGACTAGGAGGGAGGGGGGCTGGGGTTGGAGGGTCATCGATAGTAAATTTACCTAGATGAAGAAGAATAATGAAGATGAAGACGAAATATATTTCACCTACCGATAGGCGATTTTACCGACCAACTGAGAATTTTGTAGAGCAAGTGAAGATTTACCCACTAGCTCTTGAATAATTGGGGGGGGGGTGTCACAACCCCTTAAACCCCGCTAGCTACGCCTCTGAAGATAGTTGCTGGATGCAAAGGCACGAATAATTAGTACACGTATGAAAAGGAAATATGAATAGGAATTAACAAAATTCAGCGTCGAAAAAATATCGCATATATAAAAAGTATTGCATGTACAAATTATTAATTAAGGCTTGCCAAAATAGGGGGGGCAATTTTAATCAAATATGAGATACTGGCAGCCACTACGCTGCCATTTCCATTTACAACTGTTACCTAAATGCGAAAAGAAAACTGAGGTTTTTTATATCTTTAATGCAAGGCAAACTTACAATTCTGATCCAGTTGCTTTCTGGTCGATTCGCAAAGCTTTTCTGTTTTTGGTTCCCCTTCAGTAAGTAAAAGTTTTAAGTCTTCATAGCTTATCTCTATCTTCTGTTTGTCGACATATCTGAATGTGGACTGGATGCCCTATAAAAGAATGTATGGTCAACCGTGATGTAACGGAGGCGCCTTGTGCCCTTAGGAAAAATCTGACACGAGACCCCTAACTATGGACTGCAAGAAGTTCACTTCCAAGAGAGTAGAGCAGGACAACACAAAAGCAAGATGTAAAAATGATTACTCGTCTCGTTAACTAGCGGGGAGTTGGATTAAATGTTTCTGTCAAAGAACTTTTAAAGTTTTTGGAAATAAGGTCAACTTTTGCAAAGTCTTGTAACTAAGAGTATGGATATAATTATATTCTTAGAACCCCTTTCGATAGGAAGCCCTTCTTAGCTGTCGAACTAAGGTACCTTAACTGCCTATTAGCAGCTCTCCATTTGTAAAGAAAAATGCAAAACATAATAAACATCCTTATTCAATTTGTTCCAACTACGACTGCTGATACGACTAGTTCACGAGTGGTCATATATTGGAAATAACAAAATGCTTATCACGAAAATTAAATGCATTTAACGTAGCAAAATGATTGGTGTATATAGAATAGAATTGGAAATAAAGCAACAATTAATTGCGGGGATAAGGAAAAAACTACCTCCTGTGTAAGACGAAAGTTGCAGCCTTGAGTTTCCCCAGTTTTCAAAGTGCATCGGGTGAAAACTTTTAAACCACAATTGATTATCTAAAAAATTAATAATCACGTCAATCAGAAGAAGCTCAAAATGGTAATGTTTAATTTAATTTAAAATTATTCATAGAATCGTTGGACGAAAGACACCAGTTAGTAAAAGTGATTTGACTTCGCATTAAAACAGAATGCCATTTCAGCTTGGCAAAGAGCAGCTTGTTCAGTTTTTTATAAAAACTATAAAAACGTAAAATGCTGGTTAAAACTTCTTTGGAAGTGGCAACGGCTTTGATCATTTGCATTTTTGTATTTTTAAAATCTTCTCCGAATACAATGTTGATGTTGTTGTAAGAACATACATATGATAAGAATCACGCGATTAACAGGCTTCAAAGTCTGGTAATGATACATCATTTTGAACTAAACTAACATTATCTAAAGGAAGAAAGAGGTTGGGTTTTGCATTGAATAAGGCATTTGGTGGTGATTATTATCGATTTACCAGAAGCAAGTTTGATTGGTCCGAAGAGAATCAAAACAACTGTTTGAAAATAAAATAGCCTAACCTTTAAATTATTATAATTGTAGTCAATAATTTCCTTGCATTTTTCTGATACGAAATAAACATGTCTTCTGATGCCTGCTTCTGTTCTTGTTAATGCCTGGCTTTTTGGGAAAGATTGAGGAAAGCCAAAGAAGTTACTGAAAAAAAGAGATCCAAAATGACGCGAATACGAAAACTGGTATGTTGGGACAACGGCTGTTTCACACTCTACCATTAGTCAACAGGTTGTACCTAACCCATTAAAACTGTAACTAAAAGTATTTGCTTCGCAGGTTTGTACAAAGATCTAGTGATTTTTCCTTTTAAAATTAGTGAAAGGTTATAATGAGTGAATAAAAACCTTCTTAAGGGTATAAACCAGGGGTCGGCAACCCGCGGCCCGCATGGTACTTTTGTGTGGCCCGGAAGGCCCCTGTTAACCTGTAAATAATGTGGCCCAATGCACGAGTGTCAGCTCGATATTGATTCAGTGATCTTAGATTCTTGTCTAGATTAGCATTCCTCGTTAACATTACTAGTCACTCGAACAAGCTGAACAAGAAGCTTCAAGGCCATTGTCAATTTGTGAATGTCATGTATGAACATGTCATGTTCCTGCTAATGCTACATCTTTGGAAAACTCAGCTGAATCAATGGAACTTGGTTCACTTTCCATCTTCAAATGGAGTTGATCGAGCTGCAGGGTACCAGTGAATTGAAACAGAAATACAAGGAAACTCAGATAATCCCGTTTTATATGGAGTATCTCCATGGTGGATGATGGTTCATATCAAGGTCTGGTGCAGCATGCCAAGAAGATGTGTTGCATGTTTGGAAGTACTTCTCTCCTTTGCGAAAGTCTCTTCTCAAAGATGAAGCATGCGAAGAGTCGACTGCGATCTCGAATGACTGATCAGCACCTTGAAGGCAACTTGCGGCTGCCAACATCAACAATTCTGCCAAATAATGAGAAGTTGGCCAAGGACGTGCAGCACCAAGTTGCCCATTAGCTTCTTGTAATATACTGATCAGTGAACACCCACTTTACCTCTATGTTTTTATTTACGAACTGCTTCCAAGTTACAGTACATTTACCGATAGTTACAATTTTATTGATTAGATTTGTAGTCAGGTAGAATTGGTATATATTAAAATTATACTGTATTTTGAGTTGCGGCCCTCGTATGCATTTCAAAAATCAAATTTGGCCCCCTGTTTTATAAAGGTTGCCGACCCCTGGTATAAACCATTGAGTGATAGAAATAATGATAACTTATTTGCTTTATGTTGGCGCATAAATCTAATAGCTCCGTACAAGCTAATTAATTCCATATACAGAAAATATATACCTGAAATACAGAAAATATTAAAAATGTAAGAAAAGTATTAAAAAGATTATAACTTTGGGTGATGACTAAAAGTTTGGCCTAGTTTTATGCTCGAACGTACACGAAGGTATGCCAACAGAAGGGAAGCACTTCTGATTGGCTTTATTTTGACCAATCATTTGTCTCCAAGGGCTGATAAGGTTGAAGGTATGAAGTGTAAACATGAGACCCTTCCTTAGGTCAGTTGCAGATCGCTTGTGCACGAAAACACATTAAATGCAACAATGCATCTTTTGCAACAAATGCCATCTTGTATGTAATAGCCTCTTCTTGATAAAATTTACTCATAAAAACAACAGTATATAAGATCTTACATGATTTCATTGAGCAAAGGATCGTCTTCTTTCAAAAACAGAAACGGATCCTCGATAAATCCTTTCCGCTTTACTTTCTTTTTTGGTGGCTCTGCTACTTTTTGATTATCATCTAAATTTGACTCTGCTGAAACTGCATCTACGGAATCACCCTCTTTTGATGCATTGTCCCCCATATCAGACTCTTTGCCATTTTCGTTTTCAGTTTTCTCGGCTTGCTGAATGATTGAAACAAGCATCATTACTGCACTATAACCTAAAAACGGCTTTCTAAAGGGGGAAATACGATGTTTTTATGTTTACGCATCTCCAACATAATCTTCTCCCCATCTGTCACATATGGCTAATATAACTAATTTTGACGTTCTTAATCGCACATTTTTTTTAAATTGACTTAATATAATTGTTTAGACCTATTATATACGTACATGAATTTAGCACTTCATGTCCCGAGATCATATCACTATGCAAATTATAGTGCTTTCTTGAGCAAATTCGATAACTCATTGTTCTTAAACAGTCGAATCAACGAATGACTAAGGATAGTCATTAAACTAATGCTAGCCAGTAACTCACTTTCTGCAAAAATTCCCATGGCAGCAACTTTTTGTGGGCCATTCTTTGAGCTTTGTTTTTACTCTGCCAAGGCAACGGTCCATTCTTCTTCAAGACAGCAATAAAGAATCCGCCAGTATCTTGTTGATGAGGGTACACACGGATACTAGAAAACACGAACAAAGAAATGCACTCTGGGATACAAGGAGAGAGAACTCGTGAATTGACGGTTTCTTGATACCATTGTCCTTCGTTTTGCTTCTTTCATACGATATCAAAGTAAAAGCAAGGCCATTTTCCTTCACTTGAGTTTCACAGTGAATTTCCAATATCAGATAAAATAACAGCTATAGTATTTGTCAAATATAAACCCTTATGCATTGGATACAAGGATCACATAGTTTAATGACGAAAGACAAGAACTGGCAGGGCTGTTGAGAAACGCTAAATGTCTTAAGACTTTATCTACTGCTACTATACAATGGCAAAGAAAACATAAGCAGAAAGAGACACAATACTCTGACTGAGGCAGAATTTCTGTCTGTGAATTAGCTGACTATGAATTCGCTGAGCCAGTGAGCACTAGCAGTTTATTTGCTGGGTACATGCAGAAAACAAACCCAATAGAAAGGAGACCTAACGCAGTAAAGGAGGAGGCCTTGTTTGCTACATTTAAATGCTCACAGCAGGGTCGCTGAAGATATTGAATGAGAATAACAAATACCTTCACCTTTGCAGCATAAACATCAGTCACACCATGTAGGTTACAAAATACTTATCTAAGGCCTCAAAGTAAGATATCAGTCTATTCAATTTATATTTACAGCAATACGCTATCAGTACAAGCTATCTTTTCAAAGTTTTAGTTGATACAAACAAACCTTACCATCGTTGAAGATTTATCTTTTCGTTTTCTTCTGTTGTTGGAGGAAACATGGACTTTTTGTATCCTTCGTTGATGTAGGTTTCATTTTCAATGTCGTCAATGCTCTTTAATTCTTCACCAGCTTTGCTGAAAACCTTTAAAGGAGCAAAGAAAAAGGTTTAGACTACACCAGTCTTGCTTGCCATAAATTCTCGATAAACAACTATGGTATTTTGCAAAGTAGGAGCAACAGATCCATCTTGCATAAAATCATCGATGAAAGCCATCGAAGGAAGATTTATTGATATTGTACAAAAATAGTTAAGACATATTCCATCTTCAAAATCTCCAAGCTGAAGATGAGTTTCATCTAAAAACAGCTTTGTTTCGTTTGGGCAAATTATAATCTACGGAATATAATAAAGTTTACTATAGCTGCTGCTTTAATAAGCTCCTGATATAGCTGTAGATATATGATTGGAAGATTACACTTCACCTTCCATTTTGTCAAGCCAGGTGAACGTTTCAAATTTGGCAATTCACCAGAAACATCAAGAAGCTCTACGGCCCCTTTAGACATACTAATTGCCGTCGCTATCACTGCCTCGTCTTCAAGAGGATTCACCGTACACGTTGAATAAACAATGCGACCTCCTTCTGATAGCAACTCTAATCCTCTGACCAAGATCTTCAGCTGTAGCCTTTAATGTAAACGATAATTTGAATGATGTTGAGAAATGACGTTGTGTTGGGAAAAACAAAAAAAAACGACAGTGTATTCTTCCAAGTACGCTCTTTTACTCAGCATATGAAACATGATCAACAGTAAATTAACGAAATGACACAGTTTATATGTGAAATAAAAAAGAACAAGAAATGAAATCAGATCAAGAAAGTGTGTTTAATCTACTGCCTTCAGGAGGTACGCAGGTCTAAGGAACCTTTCAAGTTGCTTCATACCGATGCAATGATACTCCTAGATGAGGGCTCCATCGTGGCCATATTTGGGGGTTTTTCCTCATTGTTCCGTCACCACTTAAATGAAAATAAAATACGAATTTTCAAATGCTGCGAAAGCGACCAAAAAGGATTAAATCCCCGCTAATAGTTAAAACATGACTCGCCTTCAAGAATCGTTCAGGCATCATCAACATGTTTATCATTCATAGGTGCATTTTGAATTAGCATAAAGCTTAATTTTTTGTGGAATAATTCAAAATTAGATAAGGAGAAACTTGCTAAAATTCAAGTTCTGGCTGTATTACCAAATGCTAGACTCTTTTAAAGCCCCCCCCCCCAACCTTCACTCGTTATGCTTCCAGCTTGTTCATACATCTTCCGGTCTTAAACATGCACCTGGGGACGGACTGTATTCTAGCTTGAATATCTTTCACTAAATAAATTTTGATGCCTAAAAAGTACCTGTATCTTGTAATAAATACTCTTTCAAGGATATTTCCCATCTCTGGTTACCCTCGACTAATATTGCATTTTAAAAACCCTAATGGAAACAATAACACTTCAAAGAATCAAAAACTAATTCAAAATCTTGCTCATGGTCATTATTTAAAAAACACAAGATTGGGCAGTTACTTGCTCCTAGTCCCTTCCTTAGCACTGCTGTACATTATTTCCAAAAAATTCACACTCAATCCTTATTTAAGCATTGTGGATAATTAGTTTCCTAAAAAACGCTTCGAAGCATTGTGGATAATTAGTTTCCTAAAAAACGCTTTAATGTTGTACCTGCACGGCACATCGCAAAGAATGCGATCAAACAGAAATGGTTCGGGGCATCCGTTTGAACTCTGCAGAGACAAAATTTGAAAATTAATTCGTTATTGGGCAAGATTAAAGACATGAAGAGAAATCGTGCTAAATGTTGCCTTACGTTTTATTGACTAAATTCTTTATATCTACCAATCTTGAAACGTTCCTGACTCATTAATTACTATAAAGCATATGTGAAATGCTTTTCAAAAGTATCATAACCCCTTATCATAATTGATGGAGGTGAAAGTGGAAGTTTTGCTGACAAAACTTTTTAATTTCTATGGTTCCCTGTAATGTTTAAAGGAAAAATACATTGTCATCCACACATTTGGCTCACTCCAAAGTATAAAGGTGATATTGGTCTTAAGCCCATCTAGTCAATAAAATCTCGACTTTAGTATACATACGTTGACAGTTGTGAGAAAGGGGTAAACACTGGCATCATGGTTGGTGATCATACAGCATGGGCTCTGAAGTCGTTTGCTTTGATGTACAAGCATATAGCATCGTCTATTATTTGAGTCATTAGCAACAATGACACCAGCTGCAACAAAGTAAAAGTATGATAAAATCAAGGAGAAAAAGATTTTATTGGAGAAATATCATTTATCGAGTCAAAAGTCTACGTAACCCAAACCATAAAAAAGGTTAACACAATCTAATTTGTCTAATTTTCAACAACAAAAATCATGCTTCGTAAAAGTTTTCATCGGAATATCAAGCCAACGGAAGGTTTATTAAAAGAATGTGAAGATGTTTTACTTGGCAACTCTTTATCGCTGTCCTCGTTCATCATTTCTATCAGCTGAGCTGTCTTTGAGCCAGGAGCTGCACACATGTCTAAGACCTGAAACAAGTCAGCGTTGTGAAAATGTTTATAAACTTTCAAAATCATGAAGATACCAGCTATACCTTGTACTTTACCTTGACATTTTTAGAAATAAAATAGTTGATGATAAATTATTTTGGGTACCCTTCAGTAAGATAAAATTAGATTCCGTGTCTTACAATTAATTTTAGATGATTTTTTTACTAAAGGTATCGGATTAGTATAAATTGTGTAAATTATAAAATCAATGTTTCATAAACAACTGACTTACTTAAATAAACTGATTGATATGACATAAATGTCAGGATTAAATGCTGCTTTTTAATTCCATGAAGAAAAACTGGTACCACAAGTTCACGTAATAATAAACACAGCAGTAGGGAAACCTTAAAAAAAATGAGCCTTTACCTTGTGATATGGTTTAATATCCATGAATAATGGAGGTATCATGCTCACAGCCTCTTGTCTTGTTATTGCTCCCTGATTAAAATAAACAAACAAAAGGAAAACATTAAAAAATTGAATATCTATTGCATATATAAATAAGCTGTTAAGATAGACTTAAATTAGCTGTTTTGACTGGGCCACATGACAGTAGTGCTATGTGATGCGACGATGTACCATCATAAATGGGATTTCAATTCTCTTGCAGTGACATTTTGGAAATTTAATGTGCCAACGCAAGATAATTTCACTATTTTTTATATCTTCATTATAAAATGCAAATAATAAGACTTACACAGTTGGTTTCCTGAACAAGAAACTTGTGAAACTGTTTCATCTTTTCAGACTTTCTTATCTCTCTTCTGGCAGTTTTTGTTTCCCAAGCCAATTCATCTGGGTACCTGGGGATAATTTAAACAGTAAAATATGGCACAATTTGTTGGTACTTAGAAAAATAGCATGAATGCAATTACATTTGAAAATTTAAAAAAAATGTCTCAAGACCCAACGGCAACAAAAACGCTGACAAATTTCAAAATATTCATTATAAACTCAGGTTTTTACAAAATCTCATGTCAAAGAGATCTAAATATGTGATATTACATTTCAAAAATCAAAATAATTAGTTGTAACCTATTTTGTACAAGAAAATCTGCTGCCTGATATGCGTGTGAAAAAAAGTAGTATCAAGTTCTTGAAGGCATTTTGCATGGGCCTACTGCTTTGCTGCAGAAAAATACTGACTTCAATGTACAAACACTTTGCTTCCCAATATTTTATACTCTCATGACAAGATTAATTGGCACATCTACCTAAATGGTTGGATTCTTTTCAAAATTACTCTAAAAAATTCATAAATAATGGAAGGTTACCAGTGTAAAGGCGCAACAGGCTTTTCCCTAATATTAGCCTCATCTTCTTCCTGGTTTACAAATTCACTTTTTATTATCCTTAGTAGCTCCTGTGCATGACTATGAGTAAAAACAATACAGAGTAAAGCATTTAAAGCAAACTGAAGACAACACCAAAGACTGACAAAAAATCAAAGGAGAAAACTGATTTTCTATGCCATACTTCTTTGGTGTATATGTTACAATTCTGGACATGAACTCAAAGTGCCACAATTCCAGTCTAGTTTATTTCTACAGTTTAGAACCCTTCTTATCTATCTGCAAGAAATCTGGCAAGCAGTATTAATGCTGATATTTTAATACAACTCATTCAATTTTCATAAAAACATTTATTTTATACATTACTTGATTTGGTGTATAGAAGAGGACAGTTGTAAGTTGTTACTCCAAGTTTTATGCTTAATGTGATCATCAAGCAACTGTATACATTTTATGCAATATTCCTTATAAATGAATATTATTTTGATATGAGCTGCATTTTTAAAAATAAACAAAGGGAAAAGTCTCACCTAAAACACAAAATCCTTATTTTCATAATGCATAACACAAAACCCTTATTTTCAGAATTTCGTTTTGGACATACCAGGCTGTCATTGAGTGTTGATATAGGCAGAATTGTACGCTTTGGCGTAAATAAATAAATATCAAAATATTTGATGACTGAAATAAAGGTCACAAATCACTGTTTTTGTCTGGCATTGTTATTTTTATGGTTTAATTTAGAAAAAAATATTTTGATACAGATTTAGTTTGATATAGAAACCTGTTCTTAGGATATAGCTCCCTAAAAATATGCAATTTGCAAAAAAACTAAAAATGCCACCACTAGACAACTTTTTCATTTTGAACAGATAAAAAATTGAGCAAAATGCTAAAACAACTTTGAATTGAAAGCAATATACCTCTTATTGCCAGTTATCCTAAATGTTGAAGGCAATTCTCTTCTGAGTGCTGTCATAAATTCTTCCCATTCATGCTCTGGTAGCATCTCTTGTCCCTTTGAACAATTATGTTAATTAAAGATTCAGCTCATGATTATAACATGACAAATAGGAATAAATTAACCAGAAAAAAACAGCTAAAACAGGAAAAAATTTATTTCCTTTAACACTGATAAAGAAAGTGGAAATGTCAATGAAAAAGTTACTTGAGTTAAATGTACTTTGGAGAAAAAGGAAATAGGAAACTTCATTTTATTCATTGATACAACTGCAAGCTTCACAACAATTTAGCAACTGGTAATGTGCCAACCTGATGCAAAGGATAAAGGAAGCATACAAATTGTAGCCTTAAAACATTGTTTTCTTTTTTTGGTAAGCAAGAACAAGGTTAAGAGGAAAGCTCAGGGGAATCCCATGATTTATTTCTACAACAGAAAAAGGCAGTCCCATGTTTGATTGGTCATGTATGATTTTTGAAATGATGTTATTTTGGCAGTTTGTTTCAAGATCGAGATCATTGTACTTGACAATGATGAGTTGCATGATGTACTCCAAGACAGCCAATGGAGAGATTAGGAAATCTTATGTCGGTGTACTGGGGTGAAAGACAAGCAATGGGTGGATGATAATTTGAGCTTTCCTAGCAGCATTAGAATTAAATTTGTTTCAAAGCCCACTGTCAGTTAAACTATGTATAAAAATTTATTATTGGTTGTAAGAAGCACGTCAGGATGACAATACACTTACGTTCGAAAAGAATTGCACCACTTCACTCACTAGTAATGGCGATGGAGTTGTAAACAATATGACTTTCAACAAACCAAATCAAATATAACTTCAAAACATTGACAATATTTCAAGTTTAAATTTTGAGAAAAATCTCTTTTCAGAACTTTTAAAAATGCAAATTTTTTAATGGCCAGTCAGGAAGCTTTGAAATCTTTGTACGCCTTGCTAATTTTAATCAAAAACTTTTGAGGCAGGTCATTTTATATGCCACATGATGATTTTAAAAAAAACGTACCCAAGATCACATTTAGGTGTCTGAGATCCCAGATGATCATTACTGACCTTGAATTTTGCAGAAAATTAAATTTTCACGGTGCCATGAGACACATGTATGTCTCTGTTTGTGACTGTTTATAGCAGAAAATTTGGTAATATCATTCAAAGAGGAGAATCAAGACTCTTTTCTGTTCTTTCATTTTCATGATGATACCTTGATAAATTTTTCATTATTTCTACCCAAACAGATATCTTAAAGGGCATGTGTCATGAAAATGATTGGCCAATGCAATACAATTATCTTTTTTATTCAATACAAAGCATGGAATCGAGGTCAATAATTTTACATTGCAACACTTTCTTTAACACTTTTCACTGCTTTTGTATTCATAGCAACACAATCAAGATACTTTGATTCCACACTGGTCCTTGAGACTGACTATTTCAAGTTATCTTATCTTACACTTGGTATTAAAGAAACATTTAGGAAACTTTAGTACTAAAATCAACAAAAAACTAAGAATCCGAAGCTTACTATCTAAATTAGAACTTCGGTCATATCACAATTATACTTATCCATAAATACCTTGTAGCAGGATTCAAATAACTTGTTTTCTCTTACTATATTCTGGTATGAATCTTTACAACGATCATCGTGATCTGGGTGCTTCTTTTTCCACTGAAAAACATTATATCGTATGGAGATCAGAGAAATGGTTTGGCAATGTGCTACAGGCTACATAGGAAAACTTTCAAATAGTTACATTTTTAGCCTACTTACAATTACAAAAGAACATTCTCTTAGGGGTCTCTTAACATTGAGTTATTCTGGTTAACATAAGTCTGTTACAATAATATATTAGATAAAATTTCTTTTCGCCTGCTACCCTTGTCGAGGAAATCTAATAAGTTGATGTAATCAGTTAATTATTATAGATGCCATGCATTTACTAAATAATCTGATAGCATCACGACAACAGTTACACTGAAGGACACAGTAAAAAACATTAAACTCAATTTGAATGCAAATAACCCACCTTGAAAGACTTTTTTGACTTGTTTTTACCCATGATTTCCAACGCACTCAATTGCTAAGAAATGTCCCGTGAAACAGAACCAAAACGTGTGTGATACCATTTTCATCGGGCCTCTTTTACAGAAAATGGTCACGAGGTTTGGAACCATTTTGACTGTGACCAGAAGAAGTCAGGGAGGCGGCCCACTGGTAAAAGCTAGAAGTGAAAATGGTATGATATTTTGTTTATATAAAATAAGTTGTTTTGTAGGTTCATTACAATCGACAGTCAAAGGGTAGTTCTAGCTCTTTTAAATCGATAACTCTCAAGAATTCGATGTGGTCTTCCACAAGTATCAAAAGCGCGAGCGTTTTCATGTTTGAAAGGGAACTGATTATGGATAAAGCTCCTCAAGTTCCGTAATGATTGCATTTAACCTCCTGTCCTTCTCTGCATCATTCTTTCTAACTATTAGAACGACATGGATTTTGGATTGCCCATGTGTGCATTTTTGGGTATTTTTGAAGCTACATCTTACTCAGAAAAAAACAAGGGGTAAAGACCACACCATTAGAGATGAAACAATATGCCGTTACCAGGAATCTTACTCTTTGAAGAGGATCAATGACCTACAAACAGTTCAATAAATTTTCATGATAAAATGATGCTGTGAATAAAGTTGTTGTGTGGATATGGTCAATACCAGTCTTTCCTGCAGAATTTGGCAAATGCACATATAATATGATTTCATTGTTATTTACAGTATACAAGCAAAAAGATTCATTGAATGTACTCATTGAATGTTGCCTAGAAAATGCCAATAATTTTGCAGCACCAGTATTTGTTAATATTAATATTAATATTAATGATAAACTATTTTTAAACTAAACAATGCACCAGCCACACCAGTGTTTTCAAGCAAACCAAATCTGATTTTAAGAAAACGTTAACAACATGCAAATGTTAAGGATCTGCTAAACGTTTTTGACACAATATTTGGTTTTCTCTCCCTAAAAGCAAAACTATTAACGGAATCAGATTAAACTATATATCATTTGATGCACAAGAATGTGGTGATTCCAACCATATCAAAATAACTGGCAAATATTGTAAAATGATACTTTACAGGCATATTTATTGCTTAAATGAGTGTACCACCTTCAAAAGCTTTTTTTACTCTTGCTGTTGAGGTAACAAAATCTGACATATACCAGCAGAAAGCACAGATCCTAAGCTACCAAAGTGTGTCTCAGTTTTTTCAAATTTCTCCTCCCCTTGGAACTATAACTTATCACAACTTGGTAAATAATTTTTCTAACTTCCTGTGGCCATATGTGGTTATTAAAGATGAACCAGAACAAGTACAAAACTTTGCTTACCCAAAATCTGGCCTGGCCGTGTGCAAATTTTTGAGCCATTTGATTGGTTCCTTGGGTACAAAATAGCTTTTTTGTACCTGTATGTAGAGGAATTGTGAGTCCAGAGAAAACAAATTTTACTGATTACTGACCATCAATGGAACTTGAAAGGTACAGACGTAAACCACAATGTAATCTGGGCCAAGTCACTTGAAGCTTAAAGATCATTACACCTGTTAAAATAAACACAGCCATACATGGGATTCATGGATGTGCCATGCAATGATTGTAAATGAGACATGCGTCCACCATTGCAAGGCAACCCTATTGGCTTAAAAGTCAAGAGATTTTCAGACCTCAACTAAAAACTTTGATAAAAAAAAATTTTCCACTTTCAAAATTTTTGTTGGTTTCAAATTTTGTGTCATTGTGTGCCTTGCAAGTTAGGCTAGTAGAATGTGAAGAAATTGGAAAATGGGTCTTTTCATCCAAAAAACATTCACCGTAAACCTAAGTGCATGCAAAATTTCAAGTGTACACTTCAAAACTCGAAATTCTGGTTGTGCTCATGCATTAACTTGTTAAAAGGCCTTATATTTGAAGAAATCCGTTTTAAAATAAGTAACTTCTAACTCTCGCAAAAGTATTCTCACCCAAGGTTATATACTTACAGCACAATTTGATCCTGATTTGCTTTTGAATAAAAACATAATTTTTTGAGTGGAACTATATCATCTATATTTATACAATCTTTTAATCTTCTGTATGAAATTTTGTTGTCAGAGAAATATAGCCAAACTTTTTCAAGAAACAGTATGTGGAAAACTTTGAATGAGATTATTGTTCATTGTTGTTCTTTGTTTTGATAAGCCCCATTTCTGGATGACCCTAGAAAAGCTAAGAAAATCATGTTACTTCCAAAACCAGTTCAAAGACATTTGATAACCACCACACATATTTTCTTCTCTTACAATAGGCATCTACATTGTCTCCACAAGAAGAGCAGGATAAACTGCTAGAAGAAGCTGTTCAAATCGTCAAGACACAATCATTTCAAATGAAAAGATGTTTGGTATGACCAGTTTATATCTTTACTGAGAGTTTTGCTTGCTAGTGTTAATATTTACTTGCATGTGAAATGTTTTTCATTAGTATATCGTAGTCAAAAATTTTTCCCTTAATTTTGGTTGGAAACTGGAATCTTAAAGACCCACTTTCAACCAGGGGCGGACACTTGATCAAATATTGGGGGGCAAGCCTATTGTTTTAATAAGATGACATCACATTTCCCATTGTTTTAGAACAAAAGACCATTGTCCTCAAAAGTATTGGGGATGGTTGCCCCCCTCGCCCCCCCCCAAGTGTCTGCCACTGCTTTCAACCAACAAAGAAGCACTATATTTTACAGGGTCTTTTCTTGTTTTTTAATCAGCATTGTTTGGAATCAGTTGTCCCAGAATTTTTCAACATTTGAGCTGCTTTTAAGCAAAATATTAGTAAAGAATAGATATGATATCGTCCTAGAAAATTCAGAACCAATTTATTCCATGGTAGTTATTGATTCAACCTTTACAATTCCAGTATTCATTAAAATGTATTAAAACATTTTTAAATTTTTTTTATTGCTATTTATTTAACAAATTTTTTTCACAACCTATGTAAACAGTTGTATAAAGGGGAAAATTAGTTAGAGATCTTGATTTGACCTTCAAGTTCACATAGCAACATGAAAGTTTGTATTAAAAGAAGAAACATGTTTCAAAAGTATCTTTTTTCATCCTTTGCTAAGATGGATGTGTAGAATTACGATGATCATTGTTTCTGTTCTAATCATAAAGTTCTTAACCAGATTGTGCTTTGCACCTAGTGTTCTAGTGTTTTTATTTGGCTGTATCTCCACTGTGTGTTTCTGATGATTCATTCGATGTTAACATTTAAATAATGAATACATTCAAACTGTAAATTCAAACTGCCACATATTTAGGACAAGGCAAAGATAATGGATGCACTGAAGCATGCTTCAAACATGCTTGGAGAACTGCGAACCTCTCTATTGTCACCAAAAAGCTACTATGAGCTTTGTATCCTTTTTTAATCTTTAACTATTTCAAATGCCTTGGTGTTTCTTCTTAGTCTTTTGTATATATTGTTAATGAACAGGCCATGATTAATATGTGTCTTGTAGAACTTAAAAACCAAAGACTTGGTCAAAATAGGCAAATGGAAATTTCTTTTTCATTTTGATAAATGTTGTGCGGCTGTTACCAATATTTTTACCAGAAAGTATTGTTCTAGATTGAATGTTAATTAACACATGAACTATAGATTCTATAGCCTTGCTATATTGAATGGATATTTGGCATAAGCGCATATCAGCAGATGTTATTAGCTTCTACAAACTTGCTATGCTAGTTGCTTCAAATCCCAAATACAACGAAGACCACAAGGCTAATCCATTTGGTATAAAATGGTTAATATTATCTTTGGAACGACAAGGCTGATTTTTGTACAGAGAAAGGCATATCTTAAAGCTTTTTTCACTACGTTTATTTTTGCCTTAATTTTATGGAAGATATGAGCGTCAGCGATGAACTCAGCCATCTTGAGCTTTATCTTGTTGATGAGTTCTCCAAAGGCCGGAAGGTCAATGATCTGTATGAACTGGTGCAATATGCGGGAAACATCATACCAAGATTGTAGGTTTATTCTTGCTAATAAGGATTTATTCCTTATGATTTACTAACTTGAATGGCTATTTTGTTCTTGTTTCAATATTCTGTTAGGCTGCTATCAAAGTTATTCTTGAATACTTTGTTAGGGTAATATAACATTAGTAAAAAATAGAACTTTTGATATTTAAAGCCTTTCGATTCCAATAATTTTGCGTTTTTATAGAACTGGTTTCACCAGAGTACCCTTGATAAGGCCTTCTTCTTACTGCATATTGGCCAAATTCTATGATCTGCTTCAATTTTCAAGGGAGAATAGTATTTAAGGGAAAAAATTCCAACATGCTTGGCTAAAATTTTGCTTGATTTCACTCTGTTTAAAGAAACTTATAAACGATATTTCAAACTCTTATAAACGAATTGTGTGAATGTGTCCGGTATAATTTTATGTTTTGATAATGTCCCACATTCTTGTCCAAAGATATCTGATCATCACGGTTGGTGTCGTTTACATAAAGTCTGGCGAGGTAGCACGGAAGGATATTCTTAAAGATCTTGTTGAAATGTGTAGAGGTGTTCAGCATCCATTAAGAGGGTTGTTTCTGAGAAATTTTCTTCTTCAGTCAACTAGAGGAAATCTTCCAGATGCAGATGGCAGTGTGAAGTAAGTTAATCACTGTTAAACAAAGTTATTTGCTTAACTCGTAGCTATTTTGGTTAGTTGTTTGTATACCCGTGGAAGTTTAAGAGACAATTTCTGACGTTGCTGCAAAATTCTATCAAAGGTTAACTGGGAATAAATAAGAGATACTGTTGTTTTAGGAACTCTGAAACAGATGGAAGTATCAAGGACTCAGTGGACTTCATTCTGTTGAATTTTGCGGAGATGAACAAGCTTTGGGTACGGATGCAACATCAAGGGCACTCAAGGGACAGAGAGAAAAGAGAGAGGGAACGACAAGAACTGCGAATTCTTGTCGGCACAAATCTTGTACGTCTGAGCCAGCTTGAGGGTATTGACATGGAAATGTATAAAAAGGTAAATGTTTTAAATAAGATTTTAGATAAGATTTTTCATTCATATATTTAGCGGACTCTCAGTGTGATATTTTTATTTGAAGTTGCTCTGTGGGATTATTTTTGGATGAGTAGGTTTCTTGTGTCATATGTTTCTAATCATGTTAGCAACGGATCAAAAGATAAGCCAATGTGACAGTTTTTTAAGAATAAACCTCGGTGTTATCTTATGTGTCAAGAAATGGCTCACTCACAACCATGATTTTTATCAATTTACAAAAAACTATGAAGCTTAAATGAATATGGTGGTAAAGCAAAAGATGATTTCACGAAAGATCTATTATAACTCATTTTTGGCAGTTTGGAATCACTGATAACGTATGTTGTTGAAATGACCCAGGTTTAGTTACAAAACTAGGAAAGAATTAATGGAGTTGTATCCTCACAATGCAAAAAATAAGGTGTGCTTAAGTCATTATTGTTAGATTCTTTTCATTTAACTTGATAACATGTTTGAGCATGTTGATTAATTCGCTATTCTGATAATTATTTTTGAGTTCTTTTAAGCAACTTCGCTGTTTTTTGCAGGATGTTCTTCCTGGAGTATTAGAGCAAGTTATTTGTTGCAAAGACCCCATAGCTCAAGAATATCTCATGGAATGCATTATTCAGGTTAGTGCTTTCGAAGTGTATTTGACTGTGAACTTTTGCCTATCTTCTTAATGAATTTGGATACAATAACAAGGCCTTTTCTTATTGCATCTCATTTTCAAAGTGGCATAAGCTTTTTAAACGATGCAGAAGGCAAGCTTATTTGTAGTATAAAAAAATGTTTTAACGCTTATCTAGCAAATAGCATCTGGTTTTCGTTCACAACCTAATCAACTGAATTTGCACTCCATTTGGCAGGTTTTCCCAGACGAATTTCATCTTCAGACGTTGAATGCGTTTTTGAAGTCCTGTGCTGATTTACATCAGAGTGTCAACGTGAAGAACATCATTATCGCTTTGATTGACAGATTGGCAATGTTCGCCTACCGTGGAGATGGCTCCGGTGAACCTCAAGATATTAAGCTTTTCGAAATTTTCTCCCAACAAGTTCCTCATGCTGTTCAAGGTGATGGTGCTGGAATTCCTGAAGACATTCGGCTGTTTGAGATTTTCTCGCAGCAAGTTGCCCATGTAATTCAGGTAATCATTTCAATTTTATAACTTCTTTAATTTCAAATTTTGTTTGTTAATATATCTTTGTTCCAGACTTTAATTCAATTTATTTATAGTTACTTTAATATAAAATCATGGCACAGTTAATTCCAGGAATTTTCTTTTCACTGTTGTATTTTGCTAAACCTCGAACTTATGCAACCCGAAAAAGGCTGTGTGCTGTATAAGTCGTTGTGAATCTGAAGTTGGACTTTGAAATTTAATTTCGAAGCCTTGGTTTTTTCTTTCTTCTGTTTACGTCACATTGCGTTTTTTTTTGTTTTTCGTCCTTTCTTCTGCCATGATTTGTATTGCACCTCACTAACGATGCTATGCCATCTTCTTTAGTCTCGTAGTGATATGGCCACTGAAGATATCGTTGCGCTGCAAGTTTCACTAATCAACCTCGCACTGAAGTGTTATCCGGACCGGGTTGATTATGTTGACAAAGTGTTGGAATATACGGAGGAGATTTTCAGCAAACTTAACCTTTCCCAGTGCGTTTCATATTCACCTTCAAATTTAGTTCTTATTTTATTTAGGAAGGTTCAAGATTCTAATTGGATGCAAAGCAAGATATTCCGAGTCGTAGGGAAATGACGTCTTTATATGTGAATAAGTTTTTACGCATGGGTGGATCACATCGACTAGACTGTTTCTATTGAGTACAGGCCATAACTGTTAAGTAAGGACTAGAGTGAAAAAGCACCAGGCCCTATCTAGCTGTTTAAAGATAATATTTTATTTGTTGTAATCAGTCCTCTTGCTTGCCTTAGCTATCTTAGTTGGTTGTTGCATCCATCACGTACTCCATGATGGATTTGAGTCTTAAAGTGGTACTCTATCTGATCGATCCACACTAATTCTTTCCATCACCTTGTTTATTTCTGTTTACCAACAACCAGTAACAAACGTGCTCTAAGATATTTTCTCCTCTGCAGCATCGATAAAAACAACGCAGTTTCCAAAGAACTCATGCGCCTTCTCAAGATTCCTGTTGACGCCTACAACAATGTTCTCACAATTCTCAAGCTGAAACACTTTGCTCCGCTGTTTGATTATTTCGACTACCCTACAAGAAAAGAGATGGCAATGTATGTGATCAACAATGCTTTGGATAATGAAACATTGATACCTTCACAGGAAGAGGTAACGGGATTTTTGCTTATCTTTTTTTTATTTTTGGGATTTTCTGTTGCTTGATTTCGTAAGCTTACAGCTTCTTAACTTTGTAAGAAGTTTTTAAAGTTTAGGAAAGGATTCGTTTTTTCTTCAAAAAGATCATGGTCCTGCAAGCACACAGATAATTTGTGTAAATCGAATTTCACATGGACTCAGTCCGAAAACAACCCAAGTTAAATTCATTCAGCACCTGGTCGAAGGCAAAATAGACAATAATTCCTTTGAGGGCCCAAGAATCTTTCCAAATGCAGTTGACAACTTTGTTTGAATTTCTAGTATTTAAAAACTTATGACGAATCTATTTTGTAGAGGCACATTGTATAGATTCACATTATAAGAAGCACGTTATAAAGTTCAATCATGCTACTTTCCTGTTAAATTTTAAGAGTCTTGAATTTTGCACTTCTTCTTTTTACGCTTGAGGTTTTGAGGCACAGCAGTTTGTGAAGTTTTATCTTCATCTTCACAGTCATAAAATCTGTATCAAAGGACCTCATAGCTGTTAATATTACGCTCATTTATAACTATTTTCGATTTATACCCCCCCCCCCCAGAACTTTCTATTGTAGTCGATTCTATTAAGTGCAGAGCAGGGTTGAGAAATTACACTGAAAGATGCGTTTGGGTGTCACAATCAGAGTAGGATAGGTATAGCGTGTCTTGTCATCTAAACATTTTTTAGAACTTTGATATTTAAGGCTCTTTAATAATTTAAAAACGATACTATTGCTTTTCCCAGTCTAAGAATTTGATAATAACATTGAATATGTCCTCAGGTTGACTCGGTGCTCCGTCTAGCCGGCCCACTTATCATGGATCAAGATGATCAACCATCTGAAGTCGTGAGTGAAACTTAATGTTTCTCGGCTGCTTTCTTGCTTCCTTCTTCTTCTGTGCCTTTCTGTTAGCTTTTATTTCCTCATGTGTATTGTAAACGTACGCCTATCTAAAAGAGTCACTTCAAAGTAGATCACGTGGCAATTAATTTCTCTCAAAGAAGATAATCATGTTTTTTACAGTTCAATATTCTTCATAAATCATAAGCAGTCTT
Source organism: Rhopilema esculentum (assembly GCF_013076305.1). The sequence goes on along the minus strand of NW_027019698.1, from coordinate 8,884,391 downwards.
TGTCAAAGACTTTTTGCTTGTCGATGCCTTACTGTTTCTGTCAGATGTTTTTGTAACTTTGTTTTTGTACAGTATATATTTTGACTATTTGTTATATCACCATTGCCTGTTAATTTGACATGTATACAAATTTTGCCCGCAGGAAGACCCAGAAGACTTTGCGGAAGAACAAAGCCTCATGGGAAGGTTTATCAATCTGCTCTATTCAGAGAATTCGGACCAGCAGTATCTGGTAATGTACTGATTATCGGTCATTATCTTCATATTAACTCACCCTTGATTTTAAAAAAATTGATAAAGAACATTACAGGTTTCCTAAAGAAGCTGTAATTATCTTTCATCTGTTTGGTATCCAGTTTCTCCAAAGGTTTGCCTTCGAAAATGTTTTACCTTTAGTAAATTTAATGAAAAGGAAATTTAACATGATTTTGATAATTTCAATTTGAGTTAAAAAACAGTCGATAAACTCTTCCGTTATAAGTGGGATTTAAATCAGTTAAACAGGCTCTACAGTATTTGAATGACTCATCTGAACTTTTTCGCAACGTGCTTTCTCTTCTGTCCTTTGCAGGTTAGTATTTTCTTATATTTTTTTGATAAGCCATATAATGCGTTTTGGTTTATCGTTAGTGCCACTCATGGTAAAAGCTTGATGAACTTGTGTTTTCTCCCAAAAAAAATTGCAAAATGCATCTTAGGTTTAGCTACCTGTTAAGTGTAATTTTGCTTATTCTGTATAAATGCTGATGTGCGAGGACAGAGTCGAAGCTGAAAAACGAAACAAGCATTTTTGAAACCCGGTTAAAAATTATCAAAACAGGTGTAAATAAGCTGCTTAGTTCCATCTAGAAAAGCTGAGCTCAAGGACCTGCAAGAGCTGCTTTATTTACGACTGCACCCCCTAATTTTCCAGTTTTTGTTTTCTACGTAGATATGTGGTTGTATCATTGATAATGTTTGTATTTTGCAGATATTGAATACTGCAAGAAAGCATTTTGGCAGCGGTGGTGAGCAAAGGATCAAGTACACGCTGCCACCGCTGGTTTTCTCCGCTTTTCAACTGGCTTTCAAATACCGAGATGAACAGGAACAGGCAAGAGCCTTTTTCAATTATTAAGTATTAAAGCGTTCGATTTGTATTCAATATTTAAAGACTCATTGCTAACAATGAGCCTTTGCGAGGGTGGCAAATTATCCAGGCGACAATCCAAACAATGGCAGTAAACTTCTACGGATTAACCAAAATTGATTTCAGGCTGTCTGAAAATGCATTATGGGATGCTTGCGTGTGGCGCAAAGGCTCATTGTTAGCAATGAATCTTTAATGTAAATCCAAACGGCTTGTCTGCTTTTCATCCAAACCTTAACAATCCAGACTGGGGACATTGCTACGGCTGTTCGATTGCCGTCTTTGTAACCATTAACTATGTAACCATTTGTAACCATAGTTTGAACAGTTGTAACCATTTTGTAGCGATTGGTTAATTATAGGATTTTGAATGTTGCCAGGACTGCACAAATGTTTTCGCGAATGAGCTGTTTCTTCCAGGAAATTAGGCAATCAGTCTTGGAAAAGAGCAACCTTTAGGGAAAATGTCTTTGGGCTTTTATATATCAATCAATGTGCAGAATTTGTTATGCATTTTCATGCGTCATATCAACAGGAGCGAATCATAGGAAAGTCTGGATATGATAAACCAGTACTTCAGGAAACGTTTTTAGCATTATTGTACTTATTCGCCAGTAGTGCCCTTTCAAGATAGTCCATGGCCTTGCTCCTCCTCCCCCCCCCCCCCCCCGCTCTATCACCAAAACTTTGTTAAAGTTCTTGATGATGCTCGGGGTTGTAGAACTAAGGGGCTCAGGGGGGTTAAGTCCTCTTTGTTAGCTATTGTTTTGAGAGTCCTTTTGTTCTTTTTCATAGCACTCCACCCCTGATGATCATACGCGAGAACTAGTATACAAGAAAGTAATTCTTGATGGAGTTTCTAGGATTCGTATTAATGATTCGTGTTTAACTCTTTAGGACGAGAAATGGGACAAGAAATGCCAAAAAATATTTCAGTTCTGCCACCAAACCATATGCGCCTTGTCAAAAGCTGAATATGCCGATTTATCTTTGAGATTATTCTTGCAAGGTGCAATGGCGGCCGACCAACAGAGGTTTGCTAATGCAGAGACTGTGGCCTACGAGTTTATGAGCCAGGTGAGGTTCTTCATAACTTCAAAGCATCGCTTAAAATCTTTAAGTTATATAATACTGAATTTGGTTGTACTCTCTTGAAAAGAATGGGTTGCTGGATAATAAGGACAGGTGGGGAGACTGTTGATGATAAATAACAGGGGTTTGTGGAATAAGTGGAGTTATTGAGCTTCTGCATAAAGTGTAAGTGTATAAAGGCTGGTGGAATTTAAGTACCCCACTTATGTTGCTCTACTTATGTGCAGTGGTTTTGCATTTGAGGGTCCTATGAATATAAGATGAGGTCGTTAAGAGCTAAAGTTCATTTTATAAATAGCAAAAAAGCTTTAAAATAAAACAAGAAATTTGTCACAATGTGTCATTTAACAAGGAGCTTTTTTACTGTAGACACTGCCTTTCGAGCAAAGAATTTGAGAAAGGAGTCCCTTTTTTATAAGGTTTATGTGCACGAAGCATTAAAAAGATTGTAAAAAAATTAGATGAAGGCAAGGGAAAACTACGTTTATACTCAGATAAACAAAAATAAGATTGAATCAAAGCTTGGGAAAGTTTATGCTATAACCTGTTCCTTTCTCGAGTACATAATACCTGTTTGGAATAGTTTACCAGGTCATGTTTTTGATAAACTTTGTTTTGATACCTCTTTCAGACTCTGCTTTACCAATCTTGGCAGTAGTAATATTATCTTGATTGATGTGCAGCCTCCTCTGGGTCGACTCCTTGTGGTGAAAACAATAAAAACTGCAATGGCTGTTATGACGTAAGCCAATAGGAAAAGCATACCCGATCGGTTTTGTTTTGATCAGCTGACATCTTCCAATGCCTGACGTCATTGATGAGTCAAAAAGAATACATTCATGTTGAGTCTATCTCAGATTTCTCGGCCTTATGTAGACAGACATCAAAACAACCCAAATATTATTTGATTCTTTTTACTAACTTTTTCCAACAACGAACTTGATCTTCATTCGATCTTTTTTTTAGGCCTTTGCTATTTACGAAGATGAAATCTCAGATTCAAAAGCACAGCTTGCTGCAATAACCCTAATCATTGGAACTTTCGAGAAAATGAGCTGCTTCAGTGAGGAAAACCACGAACCACTGCGCACCCAGTGTGCTTTAGCGGCCTCAAAGCTGCTCAAAAAACCGGATCAATGCCGGGGAGTTTCCGTATGCTCCCATTTATTCTGGTCCGGGCGGACTATAGATGGAGAGGATGCTGAGAAGGGAGAAAGTGCAGAGGTAAGCTGAATATGAACTTTTGAGAATTAAGCTCCGATGATGATTAAACGTACGTACTTTTGCAAAATGATAACTCCTGCAAAATTTTCCCTTTTCAGCAACCAATGTTTTTGACCTCTGTGTTTTTGACTGATATTTTGAAAATAAAAGAAAAAGCTTGAATTCAGTTAGACGAGATTTTAACTTTCGTTAAACGTGACTGAAATTTGTCATTCTGTTGCTTTAATTAGTGTCGTGACAGCAAGAGGGTGATGGAATGTCTTAAGAAGTCATTAAGGATCGCCAACCAGTGCATGGACCCGACTGTTCAAGTGCAGCTTTTTGTTGAAATTCTGAATCGATACTTATTCTACTTCGAGAAAGGAAATGATGCGGTATGTATGTTTGTATTTTCTCATCCCCAATATGATCTCAACTGCTGTTTATGTTTTTCTAAGAGGAATCTGCGAATGGAATCTGCGATGTGTCTTTATTCTGCGATGGGCCTAATTTGTAGATGCTGTGAGACTTTGCAGCTAGAGTTGTGACCAGCAGCATTTATCATTATATTTCTGGTTCCATGAAGAAAAGTTTTAATAAGCCTATTTTAGTCGATATGATGTTAATAGCCAGAGCTTGCATTGGTAACAGATCTTTAAATAGACTTGTTCAGTATTGTCTAGAGAAATGTATAGACAATATGATAGTATGAAAAACGTAGGCTATAGTCCAACTGAACTCCAAACGGTGCTATTGAAAACGGTAATTTGTCAGAAGATTCTCGTATGGAGGTCAAGAATACGTCGTCTGTCAAAGCGTTTAATACCAATCTGATTTTGACATCATCTGTTACTGCTATGAGGTAGGGTTTTTTTATTAAGATTTGATTTTCAATTTCTATGTACGACCCTCAAAAAGGATTATTATGATTAAGACAACTGTGTTCAAAAATTGAAATGATATAGCAAACTAAATGTTTTTATTTATGTGAGCTGATTTCTTATTCTAAGAAGCTTGGAAAATATGGCTTATACCAAGGTGTAGCAGGTGTATGAGCTATGTGTAATGATTTTCTAGGAATAGTGAATACCACACAACATCGCATTTTTTGGTGGCAGGGGGTCCGGCTCCTGTATCTCCCTATTGCTACGTCCTTGAGGCAGTGCAACTCTTATGTGTGCTTTATCTGCCTGCTCAGCGTAAATGTGAAATAAGCTCCCTAGATGCAGAAGTCACGAATGTCAACAACTCTCTTCTGTTTAGTTCACGTTTTCTTATTTCCAGGTGAATGTAACGATTTTGGGTCAATTATTGGATAAAATACGGGAGGATATTCCCAATTTAGAGACGAATGAAGAAACAGAGCAGATCAATAAACATTTTCAAAACACATTGGCTCATATTCAAGTGAAGAAAGAAGGTTCTGAAGAAAGTGAACCAATGTATGAAGGGCTTAATTTATAAGTTAATATCATGATTAAATTTTTCCTATTTTGCATTCTTATTACGCAGCCATATTAGATTGGCAAGAGACTAGCTCCAAAGTACTATATTAATTTTTTCTAGCCAAGAGTTTTAGCCACTAGAAGGCCCACTTTCTTCTTAACAAAGCGTTATTAGTTTATTGTTCGCTAGGCAGTTTTCAAAAGATGTTATATTTCTAAATATAGCTTTGTTAAGTCAGCCAACAAGACATAGAATTTGCTGAAGAACAAGGCGCGAAATCAACCTAATCATTGTATTGATTACAGCCTTTCATCTTAACATTCCACCAATGTCCCTGTGCGTAGTACTTTTAGTAAGATGACCAGTACTTTCTATTTCTTTTTAATTATATGTGCACGGTAGGAAGGACACTTTATTTTTATCAAAAGTGAGAATCCCCTGATTCATAGTATTTTATACATCTTTCAGAATGTAGTGATCGCTTATTTCCATACAGGAAATACCGTGATATTAAGTTATTTGGTTCTCAAAGCACCTAATGTTCGTGGTTATTACACTTTTACATTGGTGTTAACCGATTAGGCAATCCTGGTAAATAAAACGTATACTCTCATGGGCTCTCATGGGCCCGTCATTTCGCACCATTCTTTATGCAATGCCAAAATACTCTAGCTCACAATTATAAATACTATCAAAAGGCCTTGGTTGCAAATCCTTGTAATTACTTCATTTGTGTAATTTTTTCGCATAGTATACGTTATTGTGATTTGTTGTTTTGTAAATCTAGAATTTAAAATGATTCCAGAATACCAGTCAAAAAATCCAGTTTGATCCATCGTACCGTCTTCATTTCTCAAGCACGTATTGTCGCTATTTAGTAAATAGACAATTAAGGTGGCATTAGCAAAAGTAAAACACGAAATATTTCAGCAAACTTTTACATAATTGATCTGCTTCATGAAGGCGTAAATGCTTGCTGGTTTTATCTTCATTTCCATTTTATCAAGCAATGATATGTCAACTGTGTAAGTCTGAATCAAAATAAATCTCAATAGTCTTGGTTGATGCCTTATGATAGGTGTTATAGACAAATGCACTGAGATACGTGATGGTTAAGATCGATATACATGTCCAGTGAACTCTCTTTCAGACCTGATACGGTCAGTTATTTATAGGGTTGGTTATACGGATACGGCTAGTTTTCCAACGTCTTAATTATTCCAATGAAAAAATATTTATGGCAGAAAGTTTAAAATGTTCTTAGGCATATGCCTGTTTGGAGCTAAGCTCCTCCTGAGCCCCTCCTACGCCCCTCCTGAACCCCTCATACGCCCCCCTGAACCCCTCCTACATTCCTCCTGAACCCCTCCTACGCCTCATTGTTCTTGGTTTTGATTCATTTTGCTGCTCGAGACTGGAGCAAAAGCCTTACTTTCATAATTTCAGTAATACCAGGATAAGTTCTCCCATATCATTTTCGACGAGTTTGTTTTATTCACGATTTTCTTATAGCCTTACAGCTACATATGCCGTTTTTATATAATGACAAAATGTTTATAAAACTATAGGCCCTATCAATCTCAACATTGAGAAACAGAAATTGCTCGAAATGTTCAGAGTTGGAAATGACCTTTTTCTGACGATCAGGTAGCTATTTTTGTTTGAGTTGCCGAAGCAAAAAGTAATCTTTGTGACTGTTTAGTTAGCTATTATATTTCATGTTCGCTTATGGAGCGTTCTTAAGTTTCTGAAACAGGTTTTTGAATTTAAGAAATTGGTATTTTAAAGACCCTTGAAAACTTTTAGTATCAAAATCAACAAAATATTAAGAACAAAGTACTTATCCTAATCTTAGTTTCTCATAAAGAAATACGTGTATAGACTATACAGTTATTCATTCGTCTCAAATATTTCTTTGCCCTTGGACATCCTTACCCTTTAGATTAATTGCAGTATGTAACGGGATAGGCGCGCATCTCTCTCCTTTGCCCCTACCTTTATCACCTTGGCTACACTATTGCCTATACGCTAGCTTGGCCTTGGTGATTTGTTTTTTTTATATTCTTATAAAAATTTACAACGACAATCAATTACAATACAAAAGCCTAGGGAGCATGGAAATGCATAACAACCCTAAGACTTACACTTAACATAGAGACACAAATATTACAATAATAAGCTACAAAAGTGATTGGAGTGGTGTCGCCCATCGTTCCAATAGCGTTGTAGATATGACAAACACTCACAAAAAGCTATTTTAAAACAAGATATCAAGTCTACCTATGTTCCTTGCTAATCGAACAAATTTGCGCCCAGACATGATTTGTTTCCGGGAAACACATCATATCCTACTTTGTTGTGGTAAAAGCATATCCAGGAAGACATCAGGATAGAAGGCAACTTAAAGGAAATTTCACACGTACAAGTTATGTTGTAAATTGTGTTTGGATGACGAGATATAAAACCCACAACGGAAGAGCAAATGGCTGTTTCTGGTTTATTTGGCGATTGATTGCTTTAACATATGTTATGATGTCCCTATGAAATAGAGGTTTGAAAAATTGGATTTTACGCTACATTGCATACTCGTTTCAGGCAGGAGCATTACTTTTCAACTATCAATTGACTTCCATAACGCCTTAACTCTAGAAACAGCGTAATACGTACAGGCATTTTTTAACGTACTCAGTGGTGGGCAAATTGCTACACCAAGCCCTACGAGTTCCCCCACCACTGATAAGCAAAATTATACTTTTACCCCAGATGCCAAGCCACTTTGGGGCCCTTTCAAAAGAATAAACATAAGGCAAATGTGCTGGCAAAAACACAATAATATATTTTCTATCAATATGATGTTTTGGTGAAATGGCTCCACTACTGCAACTGCAAGCAGTCGAACAAACTATGCCTTCAGTAGGGAGAGCATTCAAATTCTTCACTGAAAATGTCAGGAAGCATTAGAAAAATGGGAGGAAGGAATCTGTTCAAAAGGCACCCTAACAAATATTCTAAAACATTAAAAAACCTGTTTTTAAGGGGCACCCTAACAGAGATTCAAGATAAGTTGAGAAAGGCTGTTTCTGGTGGCCTAGCTACAATGGGTTCCCATTTAGATTTTGAATGCTAACACTTCTAATTTTTTTCATACGAACCAGATAATCTCGGTCAAGGCTCGATGTTCTTATATTTTTGATGATTTGGGGCTCAAGTGTCTTCAATGCTGTTCTTTTTTCAAAGACGATTTGTCTACGAATGCATGCTTTAACTAAGACCACTTAGCAACAGTATTCATAAAAATACTTTAAGCGAGGCTGATTAACTGATAAAATCTGTTCTGCTTTGCTAACAAGAGAGAAATTCCAAAGCAAACATTGCTTCTTTTCTTCTAATTTTCAATCTGAAGCTGATTTTGTTCTTACGTTGTTTTTTTGGCAAATCAAACATCAGTTTTCAAAGTGATTGGTTCTTTTATAGAAAAAAGATGTAAATGCAAACAAAAATTGAGTTTAACTTTCAAGGGGATCTGTCGTCCGATGATAGACATTTAGCAAATTCGTTCAATTTTCCTCACAAACGTAGCTAATAAAAGTGATAATAGGCAAGGTCTGGCAAAAGAAAGCTACAATGAATTCTTGAGAACCTCATTTCTGAAAGGTTTTTTCTCGCCTTTTGATGCAGTAAAGGCAAGAAATACATTGATGAGCATGAACCTAAATCAGTAAAAATTCACTATTCTCTTATGAAACTCCAATGATGATGATTAAACACAAAAACAAGTCGTCATCCTTGAGAATTCAATTGATGAATCTTTTAGAATAAGGCCTAAAATAGAATAAAAAGTCTCAAACCATCGCCAGATAACACTAATGCCGAACTTTTAATAAAATCCGCAAGAAGCTAATTCACCTTTGACTAACAAAATTTTGACAGATTACCTAGAACATTTTGACATAAGAGGAATTGCTACGAAATGATTTTATCGTGTCTTTCTAACATGTCTCTATGTGTTAATGGACTCTAATCAGAGCTGAAGTGAATGACAGATCATGGTGTTTTCCAAGTAAGCCGAATAGGTCCCTTTCTTTTCCATTTATGTATTGATGTCTTGCCCAGAGTCCAGAAAAGATGCTAACCTTCCTCCAGACAAACATCCAAGAAGGCAAACCTTCCTCGCAAAGACATAGAAAGTGGGCGTGGCTTGGGTGTGTCATAGGAGCTTCTATTGTTTTTCGTGGACCTTCCTCCGGTCAGTGGCCGTGCGACCGTAATATTTTCCTGACTCTGGACTTACCATAAGCTTCCCATTTTCTAAAATTAAATTTCTCTGCTGATGATACTTGTATTTTCTTCCCTTATAAAAACTCAAATAAGGGCATTTGCTGTGTCAAACCAACTCCCTTCCCTCCCCTGCACCTTCTTTTTTCTACCTATTCTTCCTCTTTTTATTTCTTTCCATTGTTTCTGTTTATCTTAGTGTTCAAAATTTTAGAAGCAAATCCTACTTTCTCGGTTCACCATAACATAATCTGATATTTCTAAGTAACTGTTGTTGAATTACATTTACAATAAGTTTGAATTTGTCAATTTTTGTCCATTAGTAACCGGCCGACCGGTTTGAGAACTTCTCTACCCTTGTCCAGAAAGTAGGATTTTACGTGTAAACGAGGCCAAAGCACGTCAAATCGCCGGCATCAACCGGATATTTGGATGGCAGGATGCAGAAAGCTGTGATCAAAGATGTATAGGAAATCTGTAAATATATTAATGGATGGTGGGGATTTTTGACCATTCATTTCTTTAAAGAAACGAGCCAGGTACTTGCAGTTTCTTTTTTAAATTTGTTTGATTCAAAAGTGAGTATAACCAACGAAAAATATCTTCGTGCCACACGAAAACTTTCAAGATCAAGGTGTCTGTAGGCCTGCGGATGATCAAAGAGAATGGCCGCTCTTTTGAAACTGATCAAAAAGAAGCAAGACAGTGCATCTAGTGGTAGCGAAATAGTGGCGGTTGCAAGTCACCAGAAAAATAAGGAAGGTATTCATGTTTTGGAGCCCAGCGTTGATAAAAGGGGCGGCGTGGGTAATACAGATGCGGAAAGCCAAGTAAAACCAAAAAAGTCGGCAAAGAATGCAAGCTCTGCAAGAAACAATGGAAGGCCCGAGCTTCGCACTAAAAGGTTAATGAGAGAGTATCTGCAAATTTCCAAAATGAGTGGAGATATAAACTCTTGCTTTTCTGCCGAGCTGGTCGGTGAAAGTTTGTACGAATGGAATGTGAAGCTTCTTAGAGTTGACCCTGAAAGTGAATTGCACCAAGACATGACAGAATTAGGTCATGAACATATCCTATTAAACTTGACATTTCCAGACAATTTCCCGTTCTCACCTCCTTTTATGAGAGTAGTTAAACCCAGAATTGATGGTGGATTCATCCTTGATGGGGGAGCAATTTGCATGGAGCTGCTCACACCCTCTGGCTGGAGTAGTGCCTATACTGTGGAGGCAATAATCATGCAGTTTGCTGCCCTTGTTGTAAAGGGAAAAGGGCGCATTGACAAGAGATCAAAATCTGATTTCAGCAGGAAAGAAGCAGAGTCATCATTCAAGAAACTAGTGAAGACCCATGAAAGGTATGGATGGATAACTCCTCCAATCTCAGAGGGCTAAATAACACATGGGGTCTTTCAAGAATGAAACTTTCCATCCATAAAGGGGAAAATGTTTTATAATAGATATGAAGATGATTCATCTATTTATTAATGTAGATATGTAAGACTAAATTTGTTGCCTGTGAAAAAAATTGTTGCTAATATTGCTTGTGCTAATAAGACACTGGATGTATCTAACTAAAAACCATGTTACAACTTCACTTACTTTCAGTTATAAGAAAGTCTCAATTTCCTAACTGGTAGATAAAATCACATTAACTTGAACTTCAAGGAATCTTTGCTGTTCATGGGAAAAGCTCACAATGTTCTTCTTGCAGCCTTTGATCCTACTTGTGGCTTGCAACTCATGGTCTTTGCAGCAGCCAAAATCATAATGATGATCACTGCAGAAAAAATGTTTGCAGAAAATTATACAGACAAATTTACTACTTAGTGTTTCATCCAAACCGACATTGTTTTGAAAATTACTGAAATACATTTCCTTATTCTGCCGTTTGCCAAAACATCTTACTAAGTCTGCACCTCAAACTTTGACTGATTTCCAGATAAACCAATAGTAAGGTTTGTACACAAAATTTTGTATGTTTAAATATTGGAAAATACCAGAACATGATAAGAGTGCTACCACACCTCAATAATAAAATCATACAACTTTGTTTTTATTTTTTCTTGTGAAAAAGTAGAAGAGTAGGAAAGTTCACTTTGAAGAATTTCAGAAAAATTATTTGACCTGTCTTGGTAGTTAGTGATAAGGAGGGAAAAGAGATAATAATGATGATTTTAGTTCTATAATAATGAGTAAAGCTATTTTTTTGAATTGTAAGAATAATTAATTAATTTGCATTAATTTAGTCAGTGCATTGCACAAGGATGCTTAATTTACTTTTTTTGTTACTTGGTGTATATATTAGCTATTTATTTGGTGTAGCTGAAACTTCATGCCAGTGCTTAGCTACTGTTTTGATTAGTTTTTTATGTTTGGAAATGTTATGAGCATTTCTTTCTCTTGTTATCGATTTTGTGCATCAAAACTTGTGTTCCTAGATATTTTTTAACTTGAGTTTCTGCATTTGATTCTTTTTAAAGGCACACAATTGATTGTAAAGACCAGTTGTTTGACATTAGCTCAGTTGTTGAACTGAACAGCCAACCTTGTTTTATCATACAATGTGTATTGCCAAAGAATGTTACCACTTTTGTTTTGTTTATAAATTCGAACTGGGAATGTGAATGCTACCAACTTAAAACATTCTTATGTTTATTATACTATATTTGAATGCACTTTACTAAACTATGAAAAAAATGTATTGTCCAGCAAATAATAATTTTTGCTGTTTTTCACATGAGAGCAATTCAAAAGAATAAATCACAGCCCTAAATATAATGACCAATTATCAGGTGCTTGTCCAGGCCTGGCCGTTTGTATTTTTATAGGTGAGCTGTGAATCGCTCCCCTCATTTGCTGAGGCGAGCTAAATCAGTAACACATAGAATGTACTTTAAAGACAATCCACAGATGACTTAATAAGCCCCTTTAGTATCTGTCGGTTGCCTTAATGTAATTGCCTCAGTCAGGAGTGTTATGTTTTACTTCTTTCAATTTGTATTTGCTTTAACCGTGACTTAGGCACCCCATTTACTCGAAGTATTTGAACACTCAAGTATTTGAATACTCGAAGTATTTGAAAGAACAGACTCTCTCCGTTTTATATAAAGCTGGCACAACACAAAAACAACAATTCTCTTGCAAAACAATCTTTTTGTTGCACAGAATTTGAAAATGGCTTTAAAAACAAATTTTGAAACGAACTTAATTATACGTCTAGCACTCTTCAGAGAGTAAAACGTCAGAACATAGAAGGAAAACTCTACGCTAAAATACCCAGTTTTGGATCGAAATAGGCCATCAGAAAACGCGAGGACACGACTGTTGAGGTTTTTCAATAAGTGCCCCTTTCCTATTGAAAATGTTACCAACTGCTACATAGATGGAACGATGATCAGGCTTTGCCAATAATGCGAAACATGTCGCCATTATAGTTTTTCACCCAATCTGGGTTTTTCAGTAAATGCTGCTCGATAGTGGAATTCCATGTTTTGGTTGTCGTTTTTGATCTGCAAGACAGAGTACCCTGTTCTCTTTGAGGGATAGTTTTGTTTCTATTGCTGGAAGGGACCTGCTGTCTTATTATATCCCCAATCTACAATTCCTACCCATTTCTTCGACTTTCCTTCCAAAAATATTCCTGTTTTCTTAAGATTGAAAGGTTCTAATCGCTACAAACGTACCTTTCGGTTAACTATCCTTTTCCAAATAGATCGAAGTTTATGCCTATCATAACAAAAACCGCCCAACAAGCAAAAAGTTAATTGCAAAAAATGCAGTGACGGGAGAAATCGCTGTTACAAAAATAAGCCAATTAACCCGTTTTCAGGGTTCTCTGAATAGGAAAAGGGCAAATGAATGGAAATTTTAGGGGAGCGATTCTCCCTTCATGTTCTGTTTAGGAGAGCAATTCATAGCTCGCCTCAGGTTGCGAGGGGAGCGTGGAGGCGAGCGCGAGCTATCGCTCGCCTCAAACGGCCAGGCCTGCTTGTCTTCTTTTAGCTCCAGGGGGCCTTTTGCTCTAGGTTCCATGCTTGTGGTAGCCTGAAGGGGCCCCTCACCTAAGAATGAAAATAAAAATAATTGCTGATGTTTTCAGCTCTGGGCTCTGGCCCCGTCACCCCCTAAAACCGTTGCTGTATATAATACGTTTTGTATCTGTTGTGTGTCTTTACAATGTCAGTTTAAATGCTTAATTATCAAATTTAAAACTTCCAAGAGACTTTAAAATGTTGTTGCATTGAAAATTTTAATGCAGTTTTTTGCATTTATCTTTGCTTTGTCTTCTGGTTGTATTTTAAAAATGTGTCTTCAGAAATTGGTTGCATTTTGATGTCTTTATGAAAGCTTTGTGGTTGACACACATGAGATTACGAGGTATCAGGCAAAAAGCTTATTTCTGCCTTTAATACCAATGAACTCAAGTGTCAACATCATTTTTCCCAGTCAGCTTTGTTTAGACATTCAATTCCTAATTAGCTCCTTATGAACTTTTTGCATTGCTCAAATGCTGTCATAGGTATTTTTTATCCATTATGAACCTAAAAGGGTAAAGAGCAGGGGGTGGACACTTGGTCAAATATTGGGGGGCAAGTCTATTGTTTTGATAAGATGACATCACATTTCTCATTGTCTTAGAACAAAAGACCATTGTTCTCCAAAGTATTGGGGGGCAAGCACCCCCCTCCTCCCCCAGGTGTCCGCCACTGGTAAAGAGTATGCATAAGCACCTTGCTGAAACTCTATCATACCTCAGTTTCTAACATTTTCAAGGCAAGGATGGTAGCTAGAATTACATTAATATATAAACAAGTTTTGAAACATGACCCAAATAATTGCAGGCCCAGTTTGGATACTCTTAAGTTTTATTGCGCAAATTGTCCTCGAAGGGGTACAAATAGTTATGAAAATTTCAATCCCATAAAATAAATCGGAAATTTACTTCTCAAAAAGGCAAAAAGAACGAAAACGTTGGACCCAAGAAAATAAGCCAAGCCTGTCCATCTCACTGGCAAAATTTCTTCAAGCACAATCCTTGGGCATTTACTTACGTTGCAGCGAGTAACAAGTTTCCTAATGAGTTGAGTGTATTCTCGGTGCCAAAATATAAACAAAAAGCATAGGCGCAGACTTACATTTTTTCCAGGGGAGGAGGGGCTCAAAAATTAATTGCAATTGCTAATGGTGGCTGCCAACGGCACAGTGTAGAACGAGACCTACAATCCCGGACAAAAATGGTTCAGACTTTTCAAGGAAAGCTTATATTTTCACTTTCCTTTGAAAAAAGTAACGTTCCCCCCTTCCCAAATTCAATGTTGAATGCATGATTTTGGAGAAGAAATGATAGAACTACAAATCCAACATTGCTTCAGGGAAAATAGCGGGATTCGAATTTACAGGGGCAAGGTAAAGTAGAAAAGTAAAAATATTGTATTTTGTCTCAACGTTTTTGTCAAGGATTCTGGTTGTACTAAGACGATTTTCTTTTACATTGTTCATTATCGTTGTTATTTGATCTTGATTAAATCTCTTGAGATGATTTTTATCCGTGAAACCAAGAATATGAAAAAGTTGGCTAGCAAATCGATAGCCAACTTCCTTGTTTCCCAAGGGGAGTTGAGCCCCTCAAATCTTCGCCAGGACGGGCTCAAGCCCTGGAGCCTCCCTCCCCCCCTAAGTCTATCTACGTCTATGACAAAAAGTGACAAAAAGCACTTATATATTTAAGAAAGGTTGATGACAGGTATCGTGAAGCATTGTTCGATCGATTCTTTTGCCCATCTACGCAAATTTTATGAAACATTTTGAAGAACTTGGTATACCTCAAGAGGGTCTCTCCATTTCCTAATTTGCAGGAATGATTTTAAAATATGCATCAGCTCATTAAATCAAGCTTTTTGCTGATTTTGACTGTTGCACAGGGTTCAATGCCACAAGTTTGAAAGAGGGGGGCCAAAGCTAACGAAAGTTGGGGGCCAAGGCACTTTTCGCCTTTTTACAACTTTGAAATTCTTTGCTTCGCAAGAAAATGGGACCCTGTGGCAAAAGATTAAACAGAAAGATTAAGTCAAAGAATCTGTAAACGAAAGCCTTTACCAAGAGGCATAAATGCAGCAGAAGTGCCCTCCAATTTTAAAAAATATTCTGCATTTCAAATTGTGAATACAGTAATTTACCGCGGTAATTCGATTCAGTCCATTTTAAGCATCGAGCGTTGAAAGAGCCTCCCTCTCGAATAATGTTATGCCGCCTGGTTTTAAAAGAAATTCATTTGATAAAAACTTCTTCATAATGTTCTTTGTTCATCTTCAAGCATAGACATTGAGTTTCAAATAGTGCAATTTAATAGCTCTTCGTCCAGTTCTTTTTCTATCTAGTTTTCTTGTCAAAAATTTTGCTGTTTTTAATGGATTATTGAGCATATATCTCATAGTAATTCTAGAAACTTCATATGCCAAAATAAGCCTCACTTAAGTCTTATTATCAGGATACGTACTGCGATGGCCTTTTAAGTCAGCATCTTTTACTAGCACACAATTACAGCGAAAAAGCTTGTGATATTCCACTTTTTGTTGCTCTCTTAGTGACCAATGACTTTCTATCATTTGATTGATTATTAAAGAGTCAGATCGGTTATTATAATGGTAGAAAGGCGATACAGCATTTTTTGAGTCAGTCTCTTATAGACAATGTTTATAGAATACTATGGGTTGGTCTTCCTCGTAGATGAAGGCAAGGACAAGGACACAAACGAGGACGAAGACGAAGACGAAGACGAAGACGAAGACGAAGACGAAGACGAAGACGAGGACGATGCCTCGTTCTTTATACCGAGTCTGGAATTCGACTGACATGAATGCAGAAGTGTTATCTGTTACTAAGGTGTGTGGGTAACCGAAATGCGCAAAGTCCTGCTCCAATAGGTCAACCGTAGCTTTGGCTGAAACGGACTGTGTGGGATGGATGCATGGGTATTTTGGTATATGCATCTGTAGGCAGCAACCAGTTTGTACCCATGAAATTGATCGCATGGTCAAGGTGTAATCTACTCCAGGGTTTCTCTGGAAGCATCCATGGGTGAATTGCAGATTTGGCTGGTCTGTTCTGATGCTGACCGCAAGGTATGCAGTGTCTGCATGTGGCCTCAATATCCTCATCGATATTCAATATTCTAAAGCACAATATTCAATAAGGCCCCCACATTGCTACATCACGCCACTGACTGAGCAACCCTTTATAAACTGGATACAGCTAAAACAGGGGTTTCTAAAGTCTTCTAAGCGAGGGCCAAATGCAGATAAATTAGCAAAGGGCCGGGCCAAACACTACAGGACAGGCACTAGTATACGATGTGTATTTCTAGACTTAAAATACCATGTACCTAAAAGTTGAAGGAAATTAAAAGTTTTGTGGTTGAGACACGAAGGACTTCACAGATATGGTTTTCCGTCGTCTGGTTCTTGTATATTGAGCCGAAAAAGGCTTATTATTTTCTTTGCGTGGCGTCACGTGAGAGGAAACTTCTCATTTTCCAAACTCTGATAGAATTTAGAGAGGGTGAGAACGTGATTTTGAATCTTTAGAGAATCATCGCGCCGCAGTTCAATGAGCGCCAACTGCAGACCCTCTCCCACTTCTTCTGCACCCACCGAATAGGGGGTCGGCCACAGCTTAATATCTTTCTCAATGCTAGCAAAATCTTGAAAACGCTTGTTAAAATCTGTAACAAGTAATGCAAAGATAAAAACATATTTCTCCTTCATAGTAGGATGGTCAACTATTGCAAAAGCAGACTTGATTTTAAACAGGGAAGGGGAGTGTGTAGTTGTAGGTTTTGTACCACGGCCAGCGAAAGCAGGGGGACCGGGGGGCCGGGGGGCCATGCCCCCCCCCCACTTTTCTGCAGAGCTAAAGGAAAATATTAGGCAAAAGTGGAAATAAATGTAGTATAGCATTCTGTAAGTAACTGTGTTTAGTAATCCCTTACATATGCCTTTAGATTTAGCTTGGTTGCTATGAGTCTACCATAGAAGATATATATAAATTTGAATATGGGAAATAAGATCAAAGAAATCGGTCATTGTCTAAGTTGTAAATTTGAGAAACAGCTGAGCTTAGGAAATAGATCGAGAAACCTGTTCCAGAATAACTTGGTGCCAGCACAAATTGACGGAGTTTCGTTTTTTCTATTGCCTAAACGTGGCTCACAAGGTCTATTTGTTAACAACAAATTTCTCAGGAACATTACAAAAAGAGAGAAATTGCTAGCGATGTGGAAGGGTAAGAAACTGACGAAAAGAAAATTTTTGAGGACATGAGAAAAAAAGAATGGGCAGAGTTGTTCTAAAAAAGTAAAATCAAGAAAACTTCAACACTTGATTGTATCGATAATCCATTCCTACTAAAAAAGAAAATCTAGACGCAATTGTAAATTCTATTAAAACTATTTTTGATTTTTGTTAAAAGCACCTTTTTTCCAAAAATTTAAGATCAGATGTTACAAAACAATATCCCAAGTGTACAATTTGCTTAATTTGCTTTTATTTTAGTTGATAGTTCTTCTGTTTTTGTTGAACTTGTACATATTGATTAAACAAAGCTTAAAGATATTGATTAAACAATTTTAGATACTGTCTCTGGCCATCCCTAAAATACAATAATCCTAAAATTTTCTTGCCGCCAACCATGGTGGCGGCCCAACCTAAGCCCTCTCAAGACCTTCATATTTGGCCCCCCCCCCCACTTTCAAATACGTTTCGCCGGCCCTGTGTACGTGTCTAAAACAAGCGGAGCATTACACATACGGCATACAAGTGTGGCACCAGATGTTCTTTGCATTTTTTTCTCTTGTTCAGGGTATTCAGATGATCCAGTTATTATAAAATAATCGATTGGGTTTAACCCTATTTGTGGGGCCATATTTAGTATTATTTTCAGAACTTGTTGTGGGTCAACAAAAACTGGCCTGCGGGCCGTGGTTTGGACACCCCTGGACTAAGTTTTCTGTTGTCCCTTTTTATGTGGTCCCATAAAAAGGCCACCAGAAGCCCTCGTAAAACCCTGTGAAAATTTTTACCAAACAAGTAATGAACCTCTCTGGTCGATATTCACTCCAAGTTTTGCGAAGTTGGGGGTCTGGTACGAGAAAACAAGAAGAAGCGGGAAAAGAATAGGCGCAGGAGGAAAACATGGCTACTGCAGCTAGTTTGTCCCGGGAGCTAAAAGGTACTTTCTTCCAGACACTTCATTTTTTCGAGGCTTAATTGAGGTGGTTTTATCATATCGCATATGTTATTTGCTCTATGTATCAAGTTTTGGTTTATTTTTGAAATACAAGAGTCCCGTTTTAGCTTCAAAGCCAAAATAACTAACTGATATAGGTTGAACTGTTTTGGTAACCGCTTGCATTGGAATGACACCCTAGAGAGAAAAGACGCATGTTCACATATACCTTTGGGTGTTTTAAATGAATTTGAATGTTTTAAGTAACAGCTTAGAGTTTAACTTGCAATCATTGGGGAAAGGGGCATCATCAACAAATAATTTTAGTCCCAGTTGAATTATACCGTTGGGGGTGGGGTGTTGTAGGGTGAGTTTCAGTTGAAATCCGTTGAAAATTCTGTATTTAAGACAAAAATTCAATTAGATAATTTTCGTATTACAAAATGAATCAAGCAAGTTGATGAGAACTCACACTTGGACTCTTTTAGTTAATCACTCTTGATGCAATTTAGTATTCTTAAGTCTAATGGCTACAGCACCAGGGTGGAATCCATGTGAAGCTCATGCCAGATATACATAAAAGAACAATAAAAGGACAATGGAAAACCATTAGTCTTTGCCGGATATCTCCGGCATAAGCTACACAGATTCCACACTGGGTATAGCATAAGACATTAATTGAATAATTAAAAACATAAACAGACAGTGTAAAACCTGCAGTGACGGCCAGATTTGCCAGGTATGAGGAATTTTTCTTTCTATTTAGAAATTGAGAAGAAGAAGACAAGAGCAATAAGTAAGAGTGACTTTGCTGAAGCATCAAGGCTCTGTAACAGTGCAGGGGAGCTTTTGTCAACTAATGGTACAGCTTTGTCTTTAAATCTTCATAGTTGATGTATTCATATAATGTTAAGAACTTTTTTAACCCTTGTAACAATTTCAAACTTTCATTAGAACTTCCCCTGTCAGTTGATCTATTGGGCATTACACCACAAAATACAACAATCTTTGTTTCATAAATTGAAGTTAATGATAGAATAATGTTGAGAGATCTCAGCATCAATTTTTAGTTTCATATTGTTTCATCTTAGTTAGCATCAGAGTGAATGAAAACCTTTCCATCTGGTTTTCTATGGAATTTCTAAGATGATATATAGTTGAAAAAGTTGATAGGTTTCACCTTGATAACTTGTAAGTAGTTGATGCTGGACAACAATCTCTTAATTCAGGATGCAAATTGCTTTATCATAATTTCTTCATTGTTTTTGCATTTTGTTAGGATTTTATTCTGAAGCAGTTGAATGGCATAAAGAAGAAGTGACTTGCAGTGAAGTAGCCAATGACAATATTGGTGCAGCAGTTGGACATAGGAAAATTGGAGAGTGTCTGTGTGAATTAAGTGACTTTGAAGGAGCTCTAAAACATCAGAGGAAATTTCTCAAGGTAAACTGTTCGGCCATCCAGACTTCTTCATTGAAGGATATTTACAAAAAATTTATAGTGCATGTTTAGTTCAACAAAGATCTCAACATGAGTTGAGGACAAGTCATACCATAGAAGTATTATTAATCATCAAACAGTAACAATAGATGTCCCACAATTCACTTCTTTTGCTTTAACACATGAATTTATGTATCATTGCAATGTTCCACTCTAATTCCTTGAACCATATTGTTTAGCCAGTGTCTAATAAAAAAGCTTTAAAAATGCAAAAACTGAGAAGTATTAGTGTTGAAGTTAAGCTCTTTTATCAGTTTAGTATAGACAAATGAAATGTTGCTGTTAACATTTCTAATGATGTGTCATTTAAGATTCTAAAAGCTTAGAATTTTTCCAATGATCTTCCAGTTTTAACTCACTTTATTGTTGAATGATAGTGATATTATCAAATTATATTGGAAAAAATAGATAGGAAAATGACTAGGTTTGCTGATCAGAAAGATCAAGAATGTTTGTACCAAAAACCAGAAGCAACTTTGGCTTTTGTCAGGATATTTATAAGCTAACATGAATCCAATCAGTGTTTCAAAGGTTATTAACGTTTCTATAAGAATGTTTTTGTTCGCAAATAATGTTTCCTTTCTACTTGCATTGATTCAGCAATAACAAGGGGATGCACCATTTCCTTTACATGGGTTTGAGCTGTTTCATTTGTATATGGTTCAAGTATATCATCTATCCTTTATCATGTTTAGATTTCAGAGTCACTGGAAAACAAAGTTGAAGAGCAGAGGGCTCTTGCAACACTAGGGAGAACCCTATTCTTGATGTCTGACAGTTGCAGTACGGACTTGGAGAGAGAAAAATGCTTAAAAGAGTCTTTAGATGTTTATTTGAAGAGTTTTAGCTTGGCTAATAAATTGAGAGACAAAGTATCAACCAAGGAGATGCTTGAGATGAGAGCAAGGCTTTGTCTAAACATTGGTTTGGTATATGAATGGAGAAATCAATTGGACCAGGCTGAAGTGTATATGGAAAAAGCACTTGTGTCATCAAGGTAGTCTTGAATTCTATTGCTCGATGCAGGGATAATCATTTTTCGTAATTGTTGCTCCAGTGAAATAATAAGGTATTTGCCGCTACTAGGAGTGATTGTATATTCACCTCCAGGAAGACAAAGGATTGCTGAGGTGTCTCAATGGCAGAAGTTATGGTGGTTGGGAGGTAGCCACCCTAATTCAACATGAGTCAGAAAATCTATCACCAAAAGCAAATAGAAAGGAAGAAACTATTTAAAGTTCATTCAAATTTAAAAAGTAAATGAAGCTTAGCAGCGAATCAGGCGACTCAAATATCACCAAATTTAACCTAGAAAAATAGTTTATCAGAGGCAGATAATGGTATCAATAAAGCGCCGATAAAATTTGTATTTGTTGTTAGAGTCACATTACTTCGATGCGAAAACAGATAAATCTGAGTACTTTAAAATAACAAAAAGATGATAATGGATTGAAGTAAAAGTGAGTTGTACGAAAAGGGAGCAAAACAAATACAGAGTAGTAGAGTAATCCCTGTTACTTTTGTTATTGATTCAAATCTAGATAAAAGTAGGAACACTAAAAACAATTTTTTAAAAATATTTTTACTTGGCATAAGCAACTGTCTATCAACAACAGAAACAACTGTCATAATCAGACTATAAATGTGCGTGTTCGTTGTTATCACCCTCATTATGAAGCAGCCTTTTGCCTTCCTTCTACACTCGTTCCTCGACGGGATTCTTTAAAGATACTGTGGAAATGAAGTAGGTATACAGTAAGAAGATAAAGACCAAGGAAGGTATGAAAAGAGAGAGAGATCCAAATAAACGTCAGTTTAGCCAAACTTTAAGAAGTGGTGCCGGGTTTTAAAAGCAACTAGCTTTTTACCTAGGGTTGTTTTTACCCAGAGTAAACAGAAAAGATTTTAATCGCACTCCTGTGCACTGGGCACAATATTTTGTGTGTGTTAGGGTCTTGTCTAGCCGGGGGAAGGACAAAAAGTGCTTAAAAGAATTTGCTGTCTCCCTCCCCTCTACTGGCAAATTTGAGCCCAAATGATTTAATTTTTTGCTCACCCTTCAATACACTTATTTCTCTCTCAGGGAAAATGGGCTTAAGGACAATATGTATAGATGCTATTTGTCATTATCTGGAGTGACAGCAAAAAATCAGAAGTTGCAAGAGTCTCTCAGGCATGCTAAAAGAGCGCAGCATATTGCAAAGGAAAAAGGGAGCAAAACTATGGAAGCAGATGCAGTCCTTCAGCTTGGTCAAGTATGTTTGTTAGGCAGTTTATTTTCATATCGATATGCATTTTCGAGACAGAAAGAAATTAAAAGGCAATCGACATATAAAAAGGGTAGCTCAAGCCAATTGTCAATCAAATATTACTATAACACACCTCAAGAAGAAAAAACTCACTATTCACGTAATAAATTTTCTAATCAACCTTGACTGCGCATGTCCACACTAGAAAGTTACAAAACCGCTTGCACTGTCTCTGTTGACTGCCTTTAAGGGCCAGCTGCATGATAATAAGATAACATATACAGCTCCTTTCCCCAGTGTTTGCCACTATGCAACTGGCCCTTTTAAGAGTGTGTCAAGTAAAGATATAAATGCTTTAATCATAAAGCATATAAGATTCTTCCTGATTTCTGTTAGCAATTATGCTGATTCTCAAGCTTTAACTAATAAGACATCGAAGCTTGTTTTCAACCTCTATGGAAGCTAGTTTTCCCCCTTAATTGACAAAGTTGAAATTCCCTTCATTTTTGAACGATAAATTAACAAAATTGATATCCAATTTTTCTGCTAGACATTTATAAAAATTGGAGCGTTTCAAAATGCAGTCAATCTAATTCGACAGTCATACAAAATGCATCCACCCACGCTAGAGAGTGACCGAAAAACGCTGTTGGAATCACTTAAAATCGGTAAGATCTTCAAAATGGACTTTAACATTGGTTATCAAGATTAGGTTTGCATGCACAAAATCAGTACTTCGTTTATACAATTCAAAGGTTAAAGATTTGAAATCTTTGAAGAAAATAATCTTTGAGCTCTTTGACAGAAATCAAAGTATTAAAGGCTCTTATTTGTTTTCTCTTGGACGTTTCAAGCCCCCATTGGTTCTGGTAGGATTTTAGACAGCTTATCTTCCACTAATTTTACATAAACACAAATTTTCTCTTTTATCCTAATCCATCCGGTTCTGATCTTGCTGCAAAGATATTCTAAACTGAGAGGATTTTGCACTCTAAGGTCTTTTAAAGTTGTATTTTACACCTAATCGTTTTCCTCAAAGTTTGAAATACTGAGAAAAAAGACGCTTTCAACTAGAATGCTTTGAAATCTATGAACATTGAAACTGTTTAATCACACAGAGAAGAGTATTAAAAACTGTTTTTAGTCGAATTCTGTCGTAATATGTGATTAATAATAAAAGAGCATAGATCGGTGAAAATGATATTAAGCTGCGATGTTTTGAAATTTGACAGCGGTAACTGGTGAGAAGTGTATGAAGCAGCTTGAAGGTGACGTAAGCGATGACGTAAGACTAAAGCTTGTTGAGCAACTGGGGGATGTCTTCAGTGAAGCGAAGTCTCCAGAGAAAGCTTTAGGATATTATAAACAGCAGGTAACATCATTAAGATAATACAAATTGGTTGCTAATTGTAGTTTTTTATGCAGCCAATTGCAAAACTTGACTTTAGATTAAGTTATGATCACTTTTTGCCAAAGTACACTTTTGCTTTGAACACCAATCTTGAAGAAAGGCTACTGGCATGCCAATAGTATAAACCAACGAAAAGGAGTAGAAAAACCCTCTATAGCAACCTAAATAATAGTTGGCCAAAGTCGAAGCTCACTTTTCTGCTAAAACTGCTAGAGAGATACTGTTCAGCCTCTTTCCTCTGTTTCTCCAAAGGCTGCACCTAGAAATTATTATCAAAGTGCGAGTATCCCTTACATAAGAGCGGGGATTTTTTCCCTTGAATTTTTCGAAAAGATTTTGCTACTGTGAAATGGGAAAATGTTTTTTCTACGAGGTTACTCTTGTTGGGGCGCAGTTGGTTCCGTTCTTCTCTTTGCTAGCTGTTCCGTTCTGTTTTAGAAACATCACAAGCCTTTGCTTTTAGATAACCTTTGATTTTTCTTGGCCACACAAATCAGTATCATTCTGATTAAAGGAACAGATATCAAATGATTCAACATCGTTAATCATTTGAACCACTTAAGGCTTCAATGATAGGGAATCACTTTCAATGATTGCAGCTTGAACTGTGCCACAAGTTAGACAAGGGAGACCGTGTCATCGCAGCAGTTTACATATCACTTGCAATCACCTATGCTGAAAATGGAGAGGTGCAAAATGCTTTGGAATATTATCAAAAGGAACTGGATCTCCGAAACTCTGCTGGGCTTAACAACGATTTCAAAGAGGTAATACTTTGAAGACCTTTCTCTATTTCAGAGATATAAAAATTTCTTATTTTCCGTACACGAGTTTCAAATGTCTCTTTCTGTATTTTCATACTCAGCCAAATCAATTGCACAAAACTGGCACACAACAAGCTACTTTGTTGAATTTTGTGGTATTACATTAAAAACACCCTTTTCTTTTGCGAGCTTCCTCACGCCGTGCCTGCCACCGTTTTGATGTTTGGTAAATGGGATACCCAAATCTTTTACAGGTCGGTTCACAATGATACAAATATGCTCTTAGTAGACAGTCCGACAAAATTTTTTTAATCTGTACTGCTGCCCACTCTTATTTCGATTATTTATTTATACCATATAATCTCATACTATTCGCTGCTGTATAAGTCTTAGGTGGAACAGTAACCCGGCTGTAGGTGTGAAAGGGTCTCAATTGTGCGAAATTTGGTGATTCTAGAGCTGCACTGTGATTGAAAGTGGCAATAGAAGCAACACTTTTAGGCCTTTGCGAAAAGATTCGTGAAAGTATTTATTTATGAAAAGATTCGTAAAATAAACGCTAGCTGTCCTTTTCTTTTTGTAGATAAGTGCAACATTTTCAGCAATGGCAAAACTTTTGGAAGACAGCAAGGAAGAACAAGGGATTGTTATTCAAGCATACTCAAAGGCAGTTGAATGTGCAGAAAAGTCTGGCAGTGCCTCATGTCTGGTGTGTATTATGTTTTGACTTATGATTCTTCAGACTTCAGACAATTGTGTAAAGTCATTTTGGGAAAATGTGGTTAAGTTGCTGAAAGATAGCTGGAAAGAACTACGTATCCTTTGGTAACTCTAATTTCTCAGTTAAGAGAAGCCACTTCAAGCAAAGTTTTCTGCTGCTGTTTATTTCAAACGGCCAATGTCGCTAGCAAACAAGCTAGCTAACACCAATAAGACGGCACACCAGAATGAAGCCAGGCTTCTCACCTACTTGCTTTTGGCACACAAGGCTCAAATGCTTCTTCTTGCCTGATTAACTGATATTGTTGTCACCATTTTGCAGAATAGGCGTTTACGAAATTAATCATTTCCTGGTCGTTTACTCTATGTTTTTTCAATCATTAATACTAGGTTTGTTGCCTAGAAATAAACCGAATGAAAGACTATGTTTAGAAAAGTCTTGGGTTTAATAGTTTCAGTTAACTAAAGCCTTGGACAGTGTAAAAAGACGCATATTTTGTTTTTTAAGCGAAAACATCTACTTGTAAGATAAATCCGCGGGAAAAGGGTTTCTTTATTGCGTAATACAGGCGTATTATGAAGAGATCACTACCTTTCAAAAAGGCCATTGTCTTTTTGGGGCTCGAGGAAAGCTTTACATTGTAAATACTGATATTATAGAAACAGTCAACTGAAGATGTTCAATCCCCATAATATACAACCTATCATTTATAATATATTTGCCATTTGGATCCTATATTTTTCATGAGCTTTGAAGCATTCCCAAGTTGGGAGACTTTTGCTGTGTCTTCTTGACTATCATTGAATATTTCTTGCTATTAGATGACTGAGAGCCTTTTGAATGCCTCTTTTCCACAGCTTCGGGTCTATAAAGAGCTGAGAGAGACCTACCGAAAATTCGGCATGGATGAGGACTACAAAGAAATCGTGAAGAAGATTTCAAAGTTACAAAAAGAGTATGATGAAGACATGGAAGAAGATTCTCAAGACATAAAGGAAGAAGAGAGTGAAAATCTGGAGGGACTTCTTGAATTTTCTGGTCTGTTATACCAAATTTTTATGCTTTCACCTCATGTCATAATCTCTAGCGTTTTGACTAAAGCAACACTAAAATTAAAATTTGCCCAGGAAGGGTTTGTGTAACATTTAAGGCTTTGATGTGGGCACGGGATCGGTGTAAGTTTTGTAGGAAAGAACCTGTGGCAAAAAGCAATAGCAAGCAAAGTTTTTAATAATATATTGTTTGTGTTTAGAAGTATTTTCTTTCATGGTTACTTGGATGAGTTGAATAATAAAACCTTGTTTTTTTTGTTGCAGATTCATCAGATGAAGAAACTACCACAAGAAAAAGCAAAAATAAAAGGCGGACCAAGGTAATTCAACAAACGTCTTTAGAAGTTATTCTAGAAGGCTTTTATGGTAAGGTATTTTCATATTTGTTTCAGGGAGGAAGACAAAAACATGGCTGACTGTTTTTTGAAAGCACAAAACTGCTTTACCCTGGTTTCTGAGGTCTTAAGTTTTAAGATTATAGTAAATCTTTGTTTTTGACTTGCTCCAATTGACTTTGCATTTGTACATGAGCGTGTTTACAGATTCATTTTACAATGGCACTCCATTAATTTTTTCATAGCTAACTTTATTTTAAAATGCATTATCATATATTGTACTTTATTATCATATATTATACTTTATTATCATATAAAGGCAAGTAAAGTCAACGAAAGAGGTGAAACTCCGTTGCATTTAGCCTGCATCAGTGGAAACCTACAGAGAGTTAAAGAGCTTTTGCAAACTGTAAGCTCCAATTGCTCGTTTTTCTTTGTCGTTTTTCTGTCATTATTATAGTTTTCTTTAAGTTTATAGGACTTTCGGTGTTTCAATTGAAGATTAAATGAACTGTGTCACAACTGTATTTTTGTCAAAAGCTATTAACGATTTGATAAACTAAGAAAGGAATTCCTTTTTCCATGCCAGGAAAGGAGACTTTCCATCACTATCCATTGACTTTCAATTAACTACGCTATCCAATAGAGAAGCGTATAGAAACACAAAAAATAACAATTTTCTGGTGAATATCCGGAACTTTTTCCAAGATTTTTTATTGCTAATTCAAACTTTTAGTTCGAAACCTAAATGTTTCGTATAGTTGACTTTCTTAATTTAAAATTTTTGAATGCTTTAACTCCGTTCTTTAAAGTTTCGTAATTTAAGGAGAATGCCACAAAGTTATCATTTAAAAATGGCTTTGAAAAAAAACATTTTGAATCATAAGCTTTCGCCTGACACTCTTCAGAGTATAGAACGTCAGAATATAGATCGAAAACTCCACACCGAGAAGTATAGATGAAGTTATAGATCGAAATCGGCCAAACAGAAACGCTAGCACATGACTGTTGAGCCATTTTTGAATTCTTTGCCACATAAAGGATAGGAGGTAGTGGTGTCATAAAAATCTATTCTCTGAACCTCTGAATTTGGTCCATCTAATCTAAAAGAAGGCCATGAAATTCGGCTAAAAGTGCAAATTCAGTCAATTATATTACGGACTGCCTGTAAAAAACACAAGCGTAACCTTATTGGGTCTTGGTTCTAAAACTTATGAATAAGGCAAAATAGAGTATTCTTTAATGAGGGTCGCAATTTAACTTGTCATATTTTAGCGAGCTTTCAACATATTTGACTCAATGCAAATAGTCAGAGGTATTTGATAGTGTTATTTTGAAAGATGTTGTCAATATTCAAAGTTCTTGAAATATATATTTATGACGCCATCATTTTACCTCTTTTTGTTACTCCCGTTATCTTGCCATTAATTGTAAATTTTTTTTTAATGTGGGGAAGTTTTTATTCTTATTCTGCAGCTGGCAAAATTCTTAACAACACTGTAAATAACTGTGATTTTTTCTTGCTCCTAGATAATTGCTTTTGTACTAAAGGTTTTTTGCTGGTTCTAGGGTTCAAGTGTTCATAGCAGAGACTTCTGTGGTTGGCAGTCATTGCACGAAGCTTGCAACTTTGGACACTCGGGTATGTTTCTTACAGATGTTTATTAAAGTATTAATAGCAACGTTTAAGAGATTTAAGGAACGGACCTTGAACAGCAAACTGCTGCCACTTTGTGTGAAGAAACGTTACAAGATATAGACAATTGTCATTTTAATAGATATGTAAAGAATGCTAGAGATGGCATTAAAAGCAAAATGTTTTGCACCATAATAAAGTACTTGAGTGCAAAGCAATATTTGAGAAAGTATGCTATGAGAAGATGTAAGCGAGGGACGCAACCAGTGCAGAACTCGAACCTGTCACTTGTGGCAGGAAAAAATAATTTTGTCCAACCCTCAGATCATAAAACATCGGGTAATGATCAAAAGATGTTGTTTATTTTTCCTTGTATTTTCTGGTCATTTCCTGATGGTCATTTCATGATATAAATGATGCGTTTGATTGGTCCCTTGCTTTGACCAATCGGCGACAGCTCAACACTTACTTAATTGAAGAGTTTAGTGTGTTCTTTACTATAATGGGTTATGTTGCCAATTTGTAATTACGATTTCTGTAACTTTTCCGCCAGCACTTTCCCAATACTTTTTAAATACTACCTGTTGTAAATCTACTACTTTATTCGCACCTTAGTTAATATGAAGCTCTGCGTGCTATGTTTATAGTGCGGGGATGGCTCAGTTGTTAGAGGCGCTGACTACAGACCCAAGGGTCCGTGGTTCGAGTCCCTGGCATGACCAAACTTTCACCCAGAGTGAGGAGAGTCGCCAGCTCTCTGTAATTCCAGGCAAAGGAATCACGAGGTGTGGTCACATCGAGAGGAAGGACCAGGACACTGCTCGATAAGCATAGCTTCTCAGTGTCCTAAAAACTACCTTCGGATGCTAGGTAGCAACAAATACAATAAAAGCGTGCTATGCCCTGAAAAGCATTATTCATATCATTGTCCTTTGATGCCTTCAACCATCCTTGCGTTCTTAGAAATTGCAGCCTTGCTTTTGGCCTATGGTGCATCTGTCAACGATACGGGAGGTGATCATTGTGCTCAGGTGACACCATTACACGATGCTGCCCAGAATGGTCATTTGGAGACGGTGAAATTGCTTGTCAAGCACGGTGCAAACCCGTTTGCCCGTGATGCCAGGGTATGATGTTGTTGTAATCTTATTCAAAGTCAACTGGGGCAAGGAACTTTTGTTTTTATTTAAAATAACTCTAGAGCGATGAACATGCACCAGCTATTGTGGTTAGAGCAAGATAGACACTGACATTTCTAAATGCAGAGTCTTATTAGCTGTTGTCTGTCTGTCTTTTCGTCGCCTCTCCATTTTCTGCCTGCCTTATTGCCCTAGTCCTTTATGACTAAAAGCCATAGACTTACTCCATGAGCCTCTGTTTCGCTACTGCCTCTGTTGTAGCGTCCATCAAGTGAGGCAGTAGCGAAACAGAGGCTCATAGAGTAAGTCTATAAAAGCCATTCATTGTAGACAAGGTTGTATACATAATAGTCTACCATTAATCACATTACTTAACCCTTGATTAATTTTGCTTGTTCAGGCATACATTTTCACTGTATGACTTTATATCCAAAAATGTTAGAAAATCTTTGAACTGTTTTATTTCCAAATTTTTACCAACGTGATAAACTTTCTTTCAGGGTCGCACACCACGAGATTTAGTAGAGTTGGCAATCAAAGCCGATGAGGAGGAGCTGGAAGGTTCTGAATCCGAACTTCTTCAGAGCAGGCGTGACGTGCGGGATTTTCTCAGACGGACAATGAACAAGTCAAGCTCAGAGCCTCAGCTTAGAGACCGATACAAAAACGTGTTGGAACAGTTTGCTGAAGAGGATGCGGAGAGTAGTGATGATGAAATGCCGGTTCCTAGAATTGCAAAGGTTCCCGGTAGGGATTCCAGGAGATGGCGTGGAAGAATCGATGATTGTTCAGAAGATTACCAGGCTTGCACCGATCACCAGCCACTGTTTGGTCAGCCTGATGTAGCTAATGGTAATCCATTGGCGGAGCGCGAAGCGCAGAGCACGCAAAGTCGTAGTTTTGAAAAGGCCAGTTCGAATATTGACGATGCAGTTAGTGATAATGGCGGAACGGATGAAGACAGCACATATGCATCCATGGACGAGGATGGACCTGTCATGCATTCACCAATCAAACCACTTGAGCCGATGGGAAATGTTGCTGCTGCTCGACAACAATCCTCTGCTGATGTATTCGATGTGCAAAGTCGTGTTGATGTTGTTCAGGTCGACACTAACGATCTAGTCGCAGGTCCGTCCCATCGTCAAAGCATAAGTGACTACCCTTCAAGCAGTGAGCACATCACTCCATTTACATCAGAATCTGATTCAGATAAAGAAGAATTGATTGATGGGTTTATTATTGATGATGTTGGTCAAAAACAAGCCAGGAAGAAACGAAGAATCGATGGTTTTCCCCGTAAGAAATCAACACAACAGAAAATAACCATCCCCGGAAGCTCCTCTGTCTCTTCTAGTTATAGGCCAACCAGTAACAGTACTAACACAGGGCCAAGACTACAGTCAATAGCATCGAAGCCCAAACGTAAAAAACAGACCAGAATAACTGGTACCTATGCAACTTCGTCCCATCGTCAGTCCAACCAGCCTAGCCAAAGCGCTGTAAGAAACAGCTTTACAGTTAACAATGGTGCGTGTTCATCAGGGACAATATCCCATTTCCCTGATGAAGCTAGCAATACTTTTGATCTTCTTGATTTGCGCCAGGTCAACCAGCCTATGATGGCACCAAGTCTTCGTGTCAGAGTTAGGATCGACAAGGAACAACTTTTAATTCCCTGTGTTGAAGATGGAGAAAGAAAGACTATTAAATGGCTTTCTGACCAGGTTTGTCACTTATTACTCGTAGCTACGTTAAAGATCTAAAAACAACTATTTTGCATTTTTGTTCTGTCCGTTTTCGCAATACTCTTTAGGGATTTATCCTTTAGCTCTAAGTCCTGCAATCTCTCTTAGGGACTGTTCCCACAATGATAGCAGATGTGAGAGCCTTACATTCGCTCAACAAGTCTTCCAGATTTTAGAACATTTTAAGAAAGAAGACTACCAACTATGATTTGTTTTTTTATAAGAAACACCTAAAATCGAGCTCATCCTGTAGTCTTTCGGCCTAAGTTGTTTCTTAGCTGTTTCATTGTATTTATTTGCCAAAAAGGCGATCCGTTTTGAAAACCTTGCTCTTGAAAATTGAGCTTGTAAATAATTGTGAAGTATATCGGCGATAATATGTCTTCTTTTCTAGAAGAATTAATTGAAAGCCTATTTTTTCAGCCAGCCAATATTTCTTAAACTGATCCTAATTTTCAGTAAATCTGACCCTGGTTATTTATATGCATGTTTCTTGAATGTGCATGTGATGCCTTGTATCTTTTTGATTTGTAATCTGTTGTCAGTTTTGCCAGCTGGATATGTCAAAGAATAATACATTTTGATGCTAGTATTCTTTTCAAGCATAAACGCTGTTGAATCATCCCCTATCTAATGTTCTTTTGAGGGTAGCTAATGAATATGTACGGCTCTCTGACAGGCAAGCCAGCGTTACTCCTCAACACACGGAGTTACCCCAAGACTGAAGCTGAAAACCACAGATGGCGCCTGTCTGTGTGAAACTGATTTGGTTACTGATGTATTGGGAAACAATGAAGAGGTGATCGGTGAGGTCCTTGGCTGGAATTCAGGGTCTCTCTGTGAAAAATACCAAACTGAATGTACTGCATTGGGTATTGGTGTGTATCTCCTTTACTTTTCGCCTTGACTGTAATAATGGTGGATGATTCTCATTGTGTTAATAAGGTGCAAGAGAGACCCGGCGGTAATTGCCACTAGAATGATACTCGAAACTGAAATGTTTTACCATGAATCACCAGTCGTTTTTTCATCAATTAGAAAAATATGTTCATGTTTCAAAGAAATTGTCCTCAACCAAATAGACACAGCAATTCAGAACATTTATTTGCTATCATCATTGAGCAAATCATATTGAAGAAGAAGATTTTGCCTTCATATAGCGTCAATTAAAGATGCATAGAGAGGTGTTCGTTGTGGTGCTTTTTAAAGAATGCTAAATTGGATTTTTTTTCACGTTTGAAGTTTAAGCGTTTTTAATTTTTTGGCGACACGCGTTACTGACTGGATAACTATATTGGTCATGTGGTCACGTATTTCTGATCGGCCTATTTGATCCACAACTGGGTATATGTTTTCTTTTTTGATCTTTTTGACCCTTGTAATTCTGACGTTTTATACTCTGAAGAGTGTTAGACAAAAAGCTTTAGTCATGTTGTAAAACGTTTACTTTTTACAAATCGTTTATTAGGGAAAATATACTTTATTATCATTAAAGCTATTTAATATCTTTTATTTACATTTAGTGTATGATGCTTATTGGCCTACGATAGCTAGAATTAAATTATGAATTTCGACTTTCAATGCTGGAAATAAATTCTATCATCGAAGATATAGTGCGTTATTCATGTTTTCATTTTAAAATTAACCTCAGGTATACGTGACGACATCCTTAAAGCAATGTCCCTCGAAAATGAACTCAATCAATTGTCACTCCAAGATTTCAACTTGGATAATCCCCATCTGAAAGCTCTCAGCAGATCGATAGCTGGCCATTCGAACCTTAGCAAGATTGACGTAACTGGAAATTTCGTAGGTTTGTATTTTAAGTATATTTTGTATCCAAAGAAAATATCAGATGAATGTACCATTTAACTTATTATTCGAAGTTTGCCTTGGATCTAGTTGGTTTGTTATCTAGATCCCTTAAGGGTTCTCTGGTAGTTCTTTAAAAAGTAGCAGGTTCGAAAGCACTGTAAAAGCATTAATTGCATCAGCATTTTGATTCTGAAATAAGCTGCTCTTCTTCGAAAAGATTTTGTTTGTGTTATGCCATTTGGAACTCTGCTTTTAGCATTGTCTCATTTGTTTGTAATTTTTTTTTCAAATTGCTGTAAACAATTCGTATGTTTTCAAGATGTAAGAAATAGGTGCTGTCAAATTGTGCAAGAAATAGATTAGATACAATCAGATGTCAATCTAGTATGATTAGATACGATCTAGTAACCAGCTAAGAACTTTGTCACCTTGGACTTTCATTTGATATTTTCAGTATTCAAGCCAATTTTTTTCAACCATAGGACGTTTTCCTTAATAGGTTTGAAAGCCATTGAAAATTTTTTTGAAGCAGTCAACATACCCCTATAGGATTTAAAGTCTTTCTGGGTAGTTGGAGAAAATTTGGAGACAGCGATAGAATTATTGTTCTACAATTTATCATTGTTTTAAAATTCCAACTCCGAAGTAAGGAGTGCCTCTAACATTTCTCCACCCTCTCATCTTGTCTGTCTGATTTCAGGTGATGAAGGAATCAAATTTCTGTGTGATTCAATAAATTACCTACCAAATCTAAAAGCCTTGAATCTTTCTTGCACGGGAACAACTTCAAACAGCCTTCAAATAGTTGTCAGTGCATTACGTCGTAGGTCAAAATATTTTTCTGGGCTTCAAGACCACCAGGAAAAGGTAAAGCTTGATTCTTTGATTATATCAATCATTGAATTTATCTTCTAGAGGTTTCGAGATATGTGTCACATTTAGCAATGTGATGGCCACATTAGCAAAATTCAGGCCAAACTTGGAAAACTTAGAATTACATACTATGTATTATGCTTTGAAAAAAGAAACAATATGAGTTGTTGCATATGCTACATTAGCCATAACTGAATATGGATAAGATATGTTTTAACATTAGTGAGATTTGATGTTCACAAACTATCCTGATATAATTGATTCGTTGCACCTGAATAGATATTCTCCTCTTGCCTGTACATTTTTTCCTGTCTTTTAAGACATTTCTTCCACAATTTTATTATTCAATCTTGCGTTAATGGATTTTGCATGGTTTGAATAGAAGATTAATAAATATTGCAATGGAAAGTACTTCATACAATATTAATCATACAATGCTATTTTTATTTGTGAAATTTCCTTTAATCAAAACCCAGTTTAATCATTTGGGTCAGTTTAGATTTGGACGTGGTTGCAAACACAATAGCAAATTTATCCAAGAGCTCTTAACTACTTTTGAGCTATACTTTTACGATTCCTGTTGCCTTGATGTTCCAAGTGCAACAAGATTTAGATTTCTTGTTTCAAACTAAAACCAATTGCGTGTGATATTCATCTGAAGACAGAGCAGCATGACATTCATTCGAAATGTAAATGAAAGCTTTTGAGTCAAATATAATGACTGTTATGCTGCTATTTCGTCATTTGTATTCCAAGATAATATTGCCATGTTAAAAACTGCATTGTTGCTGCGTTTCAATGAAATAGAATAAAGTAAATTGACATTCATAGCTGTGTCATTCTTTTACATAGCCTTGGGATAAAGTTAACTTTTTTGCCAATTTTTTTTTTCATTTGTAGAACCATTTGACATACTTCAGTGCGAAATTAATTATTCTTCTTGGGTTAGAAATGGCACAATAAGACAATATAATAAAAACTGTGTTATTAAATTCATTTCAAGGGACACCCACTTGAAGAAATAGAGTTCAGTTTCAACAATTTGGACTGCTCAACGATAGTAGTTGAATCATTAATCAAGTTAATGAATTCCTGCTCAAGACTGTCCAAGCTGGTTTTGGATCACTGCTCACTTCCTACTAGTTTATTCTCTGATTTGAGACTTTGTTCCACTCTGAAAGGTATTGTATAAATTATTACATTGTCTTTACTTTATTTACCTACATCAAGGGTTTATGTACCTTTAACTGCAAAGAATGACTAACCAATAGAAGCGAACTAATGATTTTAAGGTGTTTTCCGTTTATTCTGAGTAAAGTTGCTAAGTTGTTAAAATGGCAGTCATACCTCCTAACCCGCAAAAAGGTGGAAGAAAAGGTTAAAAGACGTAAAAAAGAAACAGGGCCCAAAAACTACCAACCTTAGAAGAACCTTTGTTCTTTGCTCAAAATCTTAAAATTTGCTGTTAACAAGATATTTAATACCTAATCATTCAGAGAATAAGCAAGGAAAATGTTTCCCTTTTACGTTTTGATCAGGTTTAGGAGTTCAACAAGTAATTGATTTACTCTTCCGGTATTTAATTTCTGTGAATAGCATACCTTTATAGTAAGTGCTATTATTCAATACAGTGCAATCCTGACATAACGAACCCCGGCTATAACGAACTTCTCGGTTTAAGAAACTAAAAGTCTGGTCCCTTGGATTCTGCCTTACAAACTCCTTACAAATGCTCTGGGTATAACGAACCCCGGGTATGACGAACTTTCGATATTATGAACCAAATTTTTGCTCCCTTCATCATAATTACCCTCCATTTAACGAACTTTTCATAAATGTTTCATCTGCTATTTTTAATTATTAACTTCCGGTGTTCTTTTATCACTTTATCTTGTGGAAATCATTATTTTCGTTAAAACATGCTGACGATACATTTCAAGCCCTGGCTGATAGGCTCAGAGCACGAGATAAAAGTTTGATCGCATCAGAAATTACTGTTAATGAGTACACTAACGTATACCTTCTTACAACTGAGACATTGGCAACAAGCAACAATAAAAATTTTTGAGACCCAGATGAAGAAGCAGAAAAAGACAAACAGAATGTGAAGAAATCGAAAACGTCATCCAGCCCCCACCTAAAAGTGAAGTGATATCTGCTTTGGCAATTTGTATGTCCAAAATTATAAGAGGGACTTAATGATTTTCATTTTCTATGACTAATCATTAGTAGTATTTGAATTCAGCTTGGTTTTTAGAGTAAAATGTGCACAGAAGTTTGAGACAGCCTAAACAAGCCCACCAGAGTTATTTTAGGCGTGTACTGCGAAAAAACCTAAAAAACGTTTTCTCACGGTTTAACAAACTCCTGATATAAGGAACTATTTTCTGATCCCCTTCAGAGTTCATTTTATATCAAGATTCCACTGTAGTTCTAGAGAGTTCAGATGTGTTATTACAGGGAAACTTTTTATTTTATATGTAATTTTTCCTAGGTTGTCAAAATCTCACAAGTTTATCGTTGTCTGGCAACAGACTTGCAATACGGAATTTGTTCCTTGCGCTGCCTTTCAGCATCATCAATCTCAATCTGTCTGGATGCTTTCCCAAGGCTAGTATTAGATCCAATTGACATCGTCTCAAATGCTTCTTTTATGTTCACAATTTGCTAATCCCCCATTTTGGATAACAAATCTCAATTATGCCTTCTTATCATTATATTCTCTCCACATATACATATCTTGTTAAGTACTTAAACCTGTTGCTATATTTGGTATCCTTTCTCTTCAGGAAGGCAACCTTGAACAACTGCTTGAATCATTTGGGTAAGCTTTTCGAGTTTATTCTGCAAACATTAGACAAAGAGACGGTGGCCCACGATGTCCACAACAGTCCTTCTTCATGCAACAGTTATATGTCTCCATGACACAGTATATATTTCCATGGCACAGATGTAGATTCCATTGCACAGTTACATAATTCCATGGCAAAGTCATATATTTCACTGGCACAGTTATTTATTTCCACGGCACACTATTATAATTCCATGGCACCTTTTATATTTCTCACAGCACAGAGTTTAACATTTCTCACAGCAAACTTTCACTTCCACTATGATTATTTTCCATGTTATTATAAAGTAAAGATGGATGACTCCGACTGGATGAAAATGACTCCATTAAACAGTATTTCAATTAAGGCTTTAAATAAGGCAAAATCTGTGCAATGCTTTCAAGAAGGCCTGTGGTTAGTATCAACAAACATGTATATCCAACTGCAAATGTATCTGAACTAACTAACACATGTTAGCTACCTGTCCTATGAAAATATAAAACTGTGCTATTAGAAATATGAAAATGTGCTGTATTCCATAGGGATATACAAGTGTGTCCTTAGAAATGACATGAAATGAAAAGAAATGAAAGTGAAATATAAAGTTGGTCATGAGGAATATGAAAGTGTGCCATTGGGATGTAAAAGTATACTGTGAAAAATATGTAACTATGCAGTTAAAAAGATTGTGCCATGGCCCGTCTTCCTTGGCCCTTGTAAGCCACCCGGTTTGTTTTCAGTTCTTCAAGGCACTTCATATTTTCTCTGAATACTTGCCAATTTTTTTACAATGATCTCAACTCACAGAAACAACGAATGATATAAATATTTTAATGATTTCTAACTCTCACCATCAGAATGTTTCACAGCAGCCCAATATTAAATTGATATAGATATTCCTTAGAACATCTTGGTTTTATTTCCATTCATGTAAAGTTTACCCCTGTTCCAAGTGTTAAAAATAACTTCTTTACCTGGCCAATGTCAGTTCTTATGACAATACTCATACCCTTGCTTATTCCTAAAATCAAATCGTAATGTAACAAGCTTCTATTGTATAAAATTTCTCCCACAAGGAACCTAGAAAATCTGACATCTCTGAAACAACTGGATTTGTCAAGCAATGAATGTCTTGACTCAAATATGGCTGAAGCACTCATGAAAATCTTGGTAAGGACAAAAACATTAACTATTCTGAAAATGACATCATGCAATATCACTGACATATCTGAGGAATTCACCAGATGCTCAATTCTTTGTGCATGCTTATCATACATTGACATTAGTTTTAACAAAATCCTTGTAAACGATAAACAAAAACTTGTAAACCATTGGCAACAGCACTATGGAACTGTTTCATTTTGTATCAACGGTAGTAAATGCAGAATTTCAAATGATACTGTGTATAATTTTTAGATTATTTAGGAGCTCTTTGGTGCCCTACAGTTTCCCCTTGTTTTACGCTTCTTTGCTCTTTCAAACTTTCTATTTGCATTCAGATAGTCTAGTATACTTGTTTTTTGGATAATTAGGGACTTCCATACTTGAAATGAAACCGTTTCTTCGTTGTTAGTTTTGACAGCTATATTCATCTGTTTATGTTATTGCTTCTGTAAAATTCATAAAATGTACCCTGTTGTATTCAATATTTTTCTATTCCACTCACATACAATAAATCCTCGAATTGGCCCCGCTCAAAAAAGCCCCCACCCTAGAACTACAAATTGTCAATAAGCCCCCCTCAAATAAGCCCCCACTGCTATTGTAAATTCTTGAATTGACCCCTCCATTTGATGATTTTTTGCCATCTGAGGTTGCCTATGCCGTTTTATTGAATTACCACAACAAATTCATACTTTTGGTAAGAAATAATTAAATGCTCATTAAAAAAATTTTTACTAAAATGAAGGAGGTCTTTTAATAATGTCTTCATAACATCTACAACAATTTTATAAGCCTCCCCCCTCGTATAAGCCCTCATCCAAAGTATAAAAAAGAACTAAGCCCCCAGGGGGCTAATTCGAGGATTAACGGTAGGTGTCCCCTTCCTGCTATAAAGGCCTAGTAGTCTGAGTCTCATAAAATGGAGTTGAATGACCAGAAATTAATTTGCAGAAAATATTGAACAAGTGAACATAAGGACATAATGTTCGATAAGTGAAAACCCGCTAAACATTCTCTGTAACTGGCTCAAATGGCTTCTATACATTTATAAAGTGGTCCTTATATTGAAGGAGCTTAAAGCACCAGCCAAGAGGTTCTAAAATCTGCTATCTCTCTTAGTGCCCCTGTTCTTATGACGTTATTGCAGCCTGGTTTTTAAGGAAAATACCATAGCTTTGAGAGTCTTTAATAAGGTTTCCTTCCTACAGGGACTTATCTTTATCTTATTTTCACACAGAGAGCCACCCAGCCACCAAAATTTTTGTTGAATTGTCCACCCCTGTTTTCAGAGTCCCCTTTCAAGAGAACACAGGTCATATGTGGGAGAGCACGAAAAGAGATGCACTGCTGGTCTTCCAATGGGAGACTTCCTTTTTACCGGGATTGTCCACCCCTGTCCTATCATCTTGATAAATTTCTTTTGCACAACCCTCATAATGAGTGTTCTATTGTTAATCAGAAAAGTCCAGGTGGATCACACTATAATGCACTTGGAATTAATTTCAGTTTGTAAGCAGAATGTGCTTAGTGCTGGAATTTGAAAATAGGTTTACAGAATTTAAAAGATCAATTTATAATATATTAACTGTTTTTAAAGATTATTAGCAAACAAACAGATCTATAATGACATGTGAATTTGAGTGTTGTATTTATCTAATCAATTTATTGTATTTAAACTATCTTTCAATTTGATGGACGAGCCAACTGTACTAGGGAAAATAATAAATTTATTGAATAAAAACTATTAAATGGCAAGAAAATCTACGAAAGCAACATTTTCACTGTGAATTTTTTTTTCTGTGAATTGAACTTTTATTTCATTTGATTTGATTTTGCTCTTTTTATATCTTTCAAAGATAACAAAGAAAAATAAGAACCTAGTGCCCTTGTCAGGAACCTAGTGCCCTTGCCAGCAACCATAACATGCACTCAAAAAAAATTGTGTTTCCATGGTACCCTAAAAAGTTGCAGAGAGACATATGGATGATACTTGCCCAGTCATTAACTTGTTAGTAAAAGATTCATTTTTTCGAATTTCAATCTCAATTTGTTATGTCTTTCTTTGTTTGGGGTGCAAAGCAGTTTCCAATCAACACAGCAAAAAACTACCGGGCAACCGCCAAATAAAATTACAGTTAATTTTATAAAGGAAAAAATCGTGAATTTTTAATGTTTTTTTTTCATTCTGGATGTTGGTTAAAATACTTTATTATTTATATTATTACTTGGTCCACATGAAAGGTTTTCGACACAAGTTTCATGACGAAAAACTGACAGAAAAAAATAATTGTGTTTTTCAGCCTTAAGAAAACAAACCTAATTTTCTTGCCAAAGAAGTTTGGAATACTGAACTATCCTTTACAACAAATTTTACTCTGACGTTTGTTGTTACCTAACTAATTATGTTTCAGGCCTTTTAGGCACCCAAAATTTGAAGCTGCACTCAATGTTTCTCTCAAATACAGAAGTTTCAGCATTTTGTGTGAGAAAAATTTTGCAAATGTACAGGATAAGAAAGGAATCTAATTTTTGGCTGCAAATGCAGTGTCAAATTTCAGTATTTTTCAATTTGTGTTTGAGCTGTTGATTTGGAAATAAAGGCATGACAATATAAAAAAGAAAACTTAAAATGAAGGATACTAGAGGCATGAACAAAATTTTGATATTTCATTGTAAAACTTTAGCAAAAAGATATTCTGCTACTTTCTCTTACTTTTAGTTTTTCGTCCTTCATTAGGATTTTTTCGAGTGTTCTCTTTCAAATGAAACCCTTTACTGAAAGCTTTACTTGTCACATCTTTGTATGTGAAGGGTGATGTCCTAGCAACATAGTCATCACATAATGGATTTGCTTTCTCATTTGATTTTGGTAATCTTTGTGTTGACATTTTTTGATCTTCTGTCAATATAGCATTTGATGCATGACGTCCAGCTTTGGGCAATGGTATGGCATACTATAAAAAAATTTGAGACTCAATAATAAATATCATCAGATTGCTTTAGATATGATATCACTGTAGTTATTATCATTTTTGCATTGTTGCCAAGAATTTTTCAAATGTAGAAAAATACTTAATTCCACTTTAAAATAGCAATAGCAGCTCAGAACCATCTTGTTATATACACCAAGTGGTGTGTACAGCTCTGCCTATGTGGCATCAATTTTCAATATGCATCAAAATGTATATAGTTCACCCCACTATAAACACCACAAATTGGTTGAAAAGCTGTAAATTTTAGCAGAATCTTATTGTAAGTGGAAAGAGTGTCATTCCATGTTAAACTGCAACAAAATTTGAAATTGTTTAACTTACTACCTCAGATTTAGATCATTTTATAGAAATGCTGAAAACTACATTTTGGAATATCCCTGCTTACTGTTTTAAATTAGCCTGATTTTTGAAACACTTTCAGCAATTACTACAACCAGAGCTTGCTGCATCATAAACGTTTCAATAAATAATAATTTGCATACCTTTGTGCCTCTTATGTTTTGAGGTCGCATTCTCTTTGGGTAATGGTATGTCAAGCTACCATCAAGATTAACACTAACTGACACCTTTTTTAAAGTCTTGTTTCCACAATTCTTGCAAAATACTCTTTCCATTTGTGTTGTTTCTCTAAAAGTAAAAGGTTTTTTTAACATATTTCTATATCAATTATTTAACAATTATTAATCAATCACTTAAACTTAATATAGAATTCAAGGCATAATTTAATAATGAGGATTCTTTGATATTTGTTGTTACTCGCTGTTTACATACCAGGTTTTTCAAATGACACCTTCAAATGACAAATTTTGTGAGAATTGGGTGTGATCAGGGTTACATTGGTAAAGATAGTTCAAATATGGAACAGGAATTGCAAACATGTTTTTTATAATGAAAGCTTGCTGGCTGTCAGTGAATCATACATAGATTGCTGATAGAAAGTTAACGACTTCAATTGAAAATAAAAGAACCTGTAACAAAATATGATATTATTTAAATCAACTTGAGAAAGTTTTTCTTAAGAAAGACCATGAAGAAATCAATACTCATGGATATTATGCTAAACTGAATTTTATTTTGTGAAGCATACTTTCCACATCCATGACATTTTAAAATGTAACTCCTGGCTTGGCGTATCAGCATGCCATCGACCGATATTACATGCAAGCCCATTTGCATCAAAACATTCTAAAACACAAGGTAAAGAAAATTTTTTTTATTCTACATTCCATATAAAAATTGATAGACATCTTTATACAGAACAGACTCATTCAATTCATTTAGTACCTCTGGATAAATTCTTAGACAGATTTTCTTCTTGTTGCCTGTGTGTTTTGTAATTGGCATTTACATGCCTGCTTAATGACCTCTCTTTAAAAGATTGGTTAGTTTATGAAAAAAATTAAAGCAATACTTGATGTATACAACAAATATGCAATGATGTTTTGCAAATTGATAAGCTATGGCTATCTGGCCAACAGACTGTATGTTTTTAGTCTCAATATGGAACTAAACTCATAGATAGTCTTTAGATAAGGCTTGCTAGTATGAACAGACCACATAATAGCTCAACATATCAGAAAATATTTTGAGAAATACTAATTACAATGAAATGTTCCTTTTTATCACAAACTTTTCTTTACAAACACGTACATGATCACATTAAGCATGAAACGCTCCAATAAGCTACATCTTAGAATTCTTGTTCTGCACAGCCAAGCATGAAAAGCTCTGTCAACATGGCACGGAACACTTAATGACAGACCAGAAAACAATAATCTCCATTCTTTAGAATACAATTCTTTAAGGTTTCAAAGATATTTTAGTCACCTGCATTGCAAAATCGGTTGTTAGGCAGCCGCTTTTTGCATTTACTGGACTCTGATCAACATCATCAAAACCCATCTCTTTTTTTACTTTGGATATATTTCCTGGAGTGATCCAGCCTTCATCGTCACCACCATCATCATCACTTTCATCATCACTTTTATTACCATCCTCATTCGAATTAATGACATTTCCACCAGTATTATCACCAACATTTTCTGAAGCAATATTATCAGAACTTTGAAGATCATCCTCATTGACAATTTCTACTTCAACATCCATGACTTTATCAATACTAATATCTTCATCATTATTTTTATTCACAACAGCTTCTTGTGATCCCACCAGTTCTGAACTCTCACACATTTCACCTTCATCATCTACCTTGTCAGTGTTTTCATCATTTTTTTCTATAGAATTTTCTTTTTGAGAATCTTTGCCAATGTGCTAAAAATAAGAAATCACGATTTAAAAGATTTCTGAATATTTTGAGTATCAGGGACCCTTTTGGAGCCCATGGGGGTTGGTGCCTTTAAGAACTTTCGAAAATTTCATCTTACCAGTTGCTATGCCAAGATTATGTGGCATCCTCTATCCAATGAAAATAATTAGCACCTAAGTCAAAAGCAACTTGTTATACAAATGATAATTTGAAATAATTACAAGAATACCGTATTTCCAAAAACTACCTACTGATTTGTTATCAAAGTAAAATCCATGTTCTGGTTTGATTGTTGTTATTCCTCCACCTCTTTTTCTTTCAATCTGCAACAAAAGACATAAGTTGAGTGTAAAAAATAGCAAGCATACAATCTGACAAAGTTCTTGTGAATTTGAGTGGTAGTTGCGCTGTGTTTCTTTGCCAATTTGTGCATCATTTGGCAATAGAAAACGTTTTTTATGGCTACATTTCTCTATTCAATGATCGATCAAACCTGTTACTTTCCTAGAGTTATGGACTCTGTGTTTTCCAGTATATTCTTGTACATTGTGTGATGTACATTGTGTGATGCAGTGGACATTAGAAAATGGCATCTTACATTGAAACTCAAAACACTGCTTTTTGCTATGCTTTTGCAGGATTATCAAAACAAGATTGTTTATGCCATAGCAAGAGCTTATATTTTATCAGTAAGAGGCAAAAACAATGCAGAACTTTGCACATATGAGTTTACTGATTAAATCAAGATAATTCATATCCTCCCTTGTAATTCTATGGCTAGATAATCATTAACAGGGTAATGAAAGGATAATAAACAAAAAATAAAAAAACAATTTTGATAAGGAATTTAAGAAAACAAATGGCATAAAATAAGAATATGGCAACAATAGTGTAGTCATCCCCAATTATAGAAACATTACATATCTGCTGTTAGAAATAATCGGGAAAAAAACACTTTGGCTACTTTTTTACTTGGAAACAAAGATTTCAAGGTCCCCCTGACAAGATTCCAGCAAAAGCAAAATTCTACTGATATACATACTTTGTTAACTGGTTCCTCCCTTATATGCTCCTTGCTACAAAATTCTTTCTCTAATTGATATGTAAGTGCCATGACCTTAATATCCACCGCCGAGAGACTTGGAAAATCACCTGTTTTCTTAGCAAATTCTGAAACTATAAAAAAACAAGACACTATTATTTCAAATTTAATTTAATCAAAGTCATCAACCAAACTAACTTGAGCTGATACAACATTCAAAATTTATAAAACTAACATACATTTCAAAGTCTACAAGTTTGTTGTATCAAAATTGAAAAGGAAACTCACTAGTTTTTACAGACTCAGTTGATGGCTCTCGGAACTCGATCTCATACGGTAGAACGGCAAGCCTTTGTCGTGTCGCCGCGTCTCGTATTTCATGAACGACATCTTGAACCGTAAATATTCTATTTGCAATGTTCTGGAGTTGAGCATTCTTCAAGAAAGCCGCAGAATCAGCCACCAAACTGTCAAACATGCTGTTCGCCATGATGTGAATCGTGAAAGGTTGTTCTTGGAATGGAAATCTGTCATGCAAACGAG
The DNA here is from genome assembly GCF_013076305.1 of Rhopilema esculentum. Next base: position 8,839,940 of record NW_027019698.1, on the reverse strand, counting down.
GTCGTGCAGACATGGCCTCTCTCTATTCTGTGACATGGCTGACAGTTCAAAGGGCGACTTGTGACTTGTGAGCAACGATGGGGGAGGAAATAGATGGTGGCAACGTTCTTATTCGGTCTCTGAAAGATCATGGCATCGAATACATGTTCGGTGTTGTTGGTATCCCAGTTGTTGAGCTTGCTTATGCTGCCCAGGCTGCAGGCATCAAATATGTTGGTATGCGCAACGAACAAGCAGCAAGTTATGCTGCATCGACAGTTGGGTATTTGACCGATGCTCCTGGAGTGTGTCTTGTCGTTTCAGGACCAGGGCTTGTGCATGCTTTAGCTGGCATGTCGAATGCACAACAGAACTGTTGGCCATTAATTGTGATTGGAGGTGCCTCAGATACAAACCAGGAGAGTATGGGTGCTTTCCAAGAATGTCCCCAAGTTGAATATGCACGTCCTTATTGCAAGTTTAGTGCTCGTCCAAGCAGTATAGAGCAAATACCATTGTTTGTTGAGAAGGCAGTGAGATATGCAATGAGTGGTAGACCAGGTGTTAGTTTTCTTGATCTCCCAGGGGATATGCTGCGGGAGCCAGTCAGTGAAATAAGCGTCCGATGGATGGCCAAATTTAAAGCCCATTCCAAACCATTTGCAAATCCAAATGCTGTCAAGTCAGCAATAGAAGTTTTGCAGCAAGCTGAAAGGCCACTTGTTATTGTTGGCAAGGGAGCTGCTTATGCAAGAGCAGAGAAAGACATAGGACATTTTCTTGAAAAAACTGGGCTCCCCTTTCTTCCAACTCCAATGGGGAAGGGGGTTGTTCCAGATAGCCACCCTCAAAATGTTATTTCTTCAAGGTCCAAGGCATTATCAAGAGCAGATGTCATTTTGTTATTAGGTGCAAGGCTAAACTGGATTCTTCATTTTGGACTTAGTCCACGATTTGCGAAGGGTGTAAAGATTATCCAAGCTGACATTTCAGCTGAGGAAATTGGGAATAATGTCCCTGCTGATGTAGCATTAATTGGAGATTTAAAAATGATTGCTTTTCAACTCTCAAGCCAAATTGACACTCAGAAGAGCTCAGTTGTTTGCAAAGACCAATGGTGGGGTGAACTAAAAGAAAAGATGAAGAAAAACAAAGAAGCAACAACTTTGCTTTGTAAAGACAACATATTACCAATGAATTATTACAGAATGTACGATGAACTTTGCAGGTATATCCCAAAGGATAGCATTATTGTTAATGAAGGGGCAAATACAATGGATATAGGACGCATTATGATAGACAATGATTTGCCCAGACACAGACTCGATGCTGGTACTTTTGGAACAATGGGTGTTGGGTCTGGATTTGCCATTGCTGCAGCCCTTGTTGCTAGGGATAATTACCCAGAAAAGAAAGTAATCTGTATCCAAGGGGACAGTGCATTTGGTTTTAGTGGAATGGAGATTGAAACAGGTGCTAGATACAACTTGCCAATTGTTTTTGTGATTGTCAACAATAACGGCATTTACAATGGAATCAACAAAGAAGATTGGACAGACATGGTTGCATCTGGTGATGACCTGACATTGACATTACCACCAACACTTTTGCTTCCAAGTGCAAGGTATGAGAAAATGATTGAGGCCTTTGGTTGTCAGGGTTACTATGTATGTCGTCCTGAGCAAATAGGGGAAGCAATGAGCAAGGCGCTTGCAGAAACAAAGAGGCCATCAATAATTCACATTGCAGTTGATCCATTTTCAACACGCAAAGCACAAGAATTTACTTGGTTGACAAAATCAAACATGTAAAATGTCAATCTGTCTGTCTGTCTTAAATGTCAATAATTGCAAATGAATGTCATTTTGAAAGTTTCAAAGATATATAATCAGGTTTGGCTCATAATTTGCCACATGTGATTTAGAATCTCATTATAGTTGAGTTACAAGCGCTTAAAAGTAGGAAATTTTACAGCAATGTATGTATTATGTACATTATCATACAATCTGAGAATGATTCATTTGTTGCTCAATGTACTTTCCACTCTATTCCAAAATTCTGAGTTAAATCTAAGGTCAGAGCTGACTTGGTACTACCACACATGAAGGGGCATGCCCTTGAACCTATAAAATCTCAAAGCACAGGACACTCCCAATTATTTTACATTTGTTTTATTTACAAGTAAATAATAGAATTGAGCAAGTGATTTTAAATGATATACATTGTCAGTAGAAGATACCCCCTTTGAAAAAAACTAGTTTCTAATACAAAGTTCTTTGCCACCTAGGGCTTTGTGAAGCCTGTGATAGCCCAGTGGGCAAGAGGAGCACGATTTGAGTGCTGGGCACTATTATTATCTTAATTCCCAAAATTTGCTGATAATATCATACTAATATCTTAAAACTGTTAAGCCATGATTCACTCTTTACGTGATGCCAAAATGCCAACTTTCAGAAACTTACAACGCCTACTATGTAAAAGAGTAACACCATTCATATTCGCTAAAAACTATACGTACACTGTAAGCATAAAGAAGTATATGTATGTGCCCCCTAAATAAGAAATTATTAAAAGCTCGCATTTTTTTGCTGATGAGTTTCCAAAGTGAAGATGTAATCTCAACATATCTAGCCTTATGACTGTTGTTTGTGGTTAGACAGCATTCATGTTGAGCAGTTTCTTGGACATCATGAAGCGTCATAATCTAGGCAAACATTCAAGTCATGATGCAACGTCTCTGGAATGTGAAGATGTCTTGTTACCACGTTATCTTCATGTACTGCTCTTACAGGCTATTAACACGTGCAGCTCTAGTTGGCAAGCCTCTTGTGGTTGTTGATCCATTGGCGAAGAACTCTCGAGATATGATCAATTTTCTTGACAGCGCTTGATGGATGCAGCTAAAAAGTACTTCATGCAACCGTGCTTTTAGAAAATGGGTTGCTTAAGAGCTCTTCATCAGATTTCAAGCAAGGTCAAATAAACATCGTCTTTATAAGAAAGCCTACCAGTACTGCGAGCACTTTTTAGCATCTTTGCCAACTGGTTGATCGGACAGTGCAGAAAAGGTAAGTTAATCTTCTAGTCTATCATTGCGTATATCTATAGGTCATGGTGTCAGAATGAAGCCTATTTTAGTTATTTCTTTTGTTAAACAATTGGTTAAACTTGAGAGATTTATCCAGTATATCATTATGTTTTATGTAATCAACGTTGACAGGAATTTGAAACATTTGTTCATAACCAAGGTTAAATAAAAATATGGTGTAAGATCCTAGTTGCTCCCTTGTAAACAATTTTCTTGAGCTGTTAGTTCATTGTAACCCTGATACAGTACCATTTGAAATCACTGCTAATTATTGTGGCTGTTACATGTTTTTCTTTTTTGTAGCTATGAAGTTGTTGATTGCTGTCTTGGCGTACATCATTGTGGGCGCAATTGCTCAAAGTAAGCAGCTATAATCCATTGACTTTCTTCTAAACTTAACGCAATGTTTAAATATGTAGCTGATAACTTTCTCGTTGTCAAGAATGCTATTCACTAAGAAAACTTTTGTGCTTCTTTGTAGAGTAAGCAGACCGGATTTTCGCTATTTGGATGGCAAAATCCGCTTGCTTGCTAGCTGCACCTTAGCTGTTTGCCTTGAATTTTCACCTTCTGTTAGAAAACATCATTCTTAACCCATTAAGAGATTTGGGCAAGGTTTTTCTCTTAATTTCACCAATGTAAACTATTTGGTCGATGCTTGGGTAAATCTTAGGAATTAGAATGGTGCCAACCAAATGACTTATTCTTGTCTTGAAAACGTATTGTCTAATCAGTTATGTTATCTTCCCAACAGGATTAAAGAAGGAGAAAGGTAAGCAGTAACTTGAAGAGTACTTGTCGGTATAGTTTTCAACCAAAATATGAATCCCTGCATGTCACCAGAACGTTGGAAATGATACCAATAAAATAACATCTTTACAGTTTCCACATATTCTTCTTATGCTTGTTCTACAGAAGACAGTAAGGATCCTCGTAAACAATAGAAATATGATTAAAATTATTGTTAACTAGTCTGTTCCAGAGTGCTTAATGTCGTATAAACTTAGCTCTGTATGCTTTGATGTGTACTGCATCACTTAGCAGTGAACCAGCTTGTTCTGCCCACCAAGGTGTTTCAGAAATATGTAATAAAAACCTTATGGATAGGGAGGGAGACCAAAATCCCAAGTCGATAAAGCTATATTGACTCCGCAAGCTTGTCTTTGCTTTTTCTTCGCCATACATTTCATTCCGGTCATTTGGAATTTATAAAGATTGCTATTTTTCTCAAAAATGATACTCATTCTTTGAAATTAAGATATTTGCTTGCATGCTCACAATGCATTGCGAGCATTACATCACGAGACTGGTACATTGAGATGGGATGAAGAGCTAGCACGTGGAGCCGAGCAATGGGCAATGAAATTGGCAAGAGAAGGTGGACTCAGGCACTCCAGAGGAAACTATGGTGAAAACCTGTATGCAGCCTGGGGGCAGTCAGCCAGTTGTGCAAAGGCAACCTTGGCTTGGTATGTTTAATGATTAATAATTCCTAATTTTCTGGGCCCGTAAGTAATGTTTGTGCAAGTTGATTATCTAATCATTGACATCTGACGTTGGAGAGAGGGAGGATGAACCAGTAAATAGAAGCAGCAACTAAAACTGAATGTAGAACTCAATATACCAATGAATGTCAATGTATATATAGAAATTAATATAGAAATCCTTTTCAGTCAATCAAGCCTATACATTCTTCACAATAACCTGCTTTCGACTGTTAGTTAATCCCCTTTTTGTTATCTTATTGGTCGCTTTTTGTTTACAATCTTATTTTGCCCAAGACAACTTCATTATGCATTTGAAAAATCTCCTCCCATCCAGTAGAAACCGCTCTCCTCAGTTTGCTAAAAAGAACTGACTAATGGTAAACGGTGACTCACTATCTCTGGGTATACCTTTTCCTTTAACAACACTCAGTTCCTTACAGTATCTAATCATCTTCAAGGAGCTGTCGTGAGCAAGAGCCAGAATAAGCTTTCACTATACAGCATGCTGTGTATCATTTTATGGCTTGAGTTTGTCATAGAAACAATGCCATTCTGCCATCTCTTCTAGGTATAATGAAATACAGCACTACGATTTCAATCGTGGTGGTTTTAGCTCAAGGACCGGTCATTTCACACAAGTCGTGTGGAAAGGAAGCACTCACCTTGGCGTCGGCATAGCAACAAGTGGCAATAAGATAGTTGTTGTCGCAAGGTATTCTCCAGCTGGAAATTTTGGAAGAAGATATCGTGAAAATGTTTTACGTCAAAAACCTGGAGGTATATTTTGTTTCCTTGCCATCTATCAACATTTATTGGACATTGCTTCTGTTTTATGTCTCTTGCATCTTACAACTCGGGCAGTAAATATTCTTTTTTTTCCTTTTCAATTTTAGAATGATTTTCAAAATCTTTATTTGAAATGACAATTCATATTTTGAGAAGCTATTATAATTTTTTTTCTCCTTAACAATGTTTCTGAAAGCAAAAATGTCTATATCGACTGTAGAATTTTTGTCAAACCTCAATTTATCACTTCGTGTTTGTTATGCCTTTTGTAATACGTGTATTTCTGTCTTTGCTGTGATTGGTACGACAAAAACATGGCTCCTCTTCCATCATTGTAGCAAGAGTACCAGGACTTAGTGAGTTGGAAAATGGATCCACTGGTGGACCAGAACCACCTGTCACTGAAGGACCAGGACCCATGCCGCCTCCAACGGAAGGACCAGGGCCAGGGCCAGAGCCGCCTTCAACGGAAGGACCAGGGCCAGGGCCAGAGCCGCCTTCAAGTAAGTGTCTGGTTTTCAGCATATCATTACTTTAATTGATAAACCACTTTGAGAAATTTGCCTAAGATGGGCCTACGATGGACCAACCCTGTTATAGCAAATAAGACCAATTTTGCTATATTTGCCAAGATGCATCCGTGAAAATGACGGACTGCATTGTTTTGGTTTTCAGATTGCAGGGACAATTCGAGCCGTTGCCGTTATTATAAATGGAAGTGCAGATCCAGTAATTGGATTCGTAATCGATGCAAAAAGACGTGCAATGTTTGCTGAAGGAGAATAGAAACTGTGATTGATCTATCTGCAATAATCTATTCATGAATTAAATGACTTCTATGACATTATGTTTTTTCTTTTTCCTTCTCTCCTCACTGTTCCAAAATAAGAAAATTGTTGATGCATTTGCTTTTGCACTAGGTGAGCATTTTCTTGATGTATTATTTCGTCTTGATGTTTAAAGACTCTTAATTCGTTAGATATTTCGACCTGTCCATGGAAAAATCCAGCATCAATGGCTGTTGATCTTCACGAGAGTTTTTGACAAAAGTTTTCAAGACAAGAGCTTCTTATTTTCCTTTCTAATCTTATAGAATAATAGTTGTTCTAAAGAGAATTCTTTTATCTAGGAAAAATACTAAAATATTCTAACTGCTGTTTAAAAGTATTACAACTATGCTAATTTCTGTCTCATTTTGGATGATTCAGGTTAAGTATGCAAGGCATGTTTGATAATCCATAGTTTGTTTCGGTGCATTTAGGAATGCAATTTAAGCAGGTATCTGTAAGATGAATCACCGAGAAGAGTTCTTGAGTGATGATGTAAAAAAATATTTTAAAATTTTCAAATTGGGATCCCATAACCTGAAAGAGCGTCATAAAATACCTTTAAATATGCAAAATAAGCTAAATGTGTTACGAATTGGCTGAGATATGGCAAAGTGAGATAGGCTCTTTCCCTATGAATGTAGTTTGGTCCCTTTTCATTACTTTAAGGAACAAAGCCATTAATCTTTTTTCAAACTTCAAATCTTTTGTTGGCCAGATCTCACCAGATTTTTGATGTATTTAACTGATTATGCATGATTAGAAATATTTCTTTTATGCTATGTGGTCAAAATTAGAAGATTCTGAAATAGTCTGTATGACGTCAAGCTTAAGACCTCTATAGCCCCTGCTACTACGAAGCATGCAATGTTATTTTTTAATTTTTGTCTCTACCGCTACTTTCTTTCATGCTACACGTAATGATTCTACATTTTAAAGTAGTTCTAACAGATTTCCAAAGTATGGGAACATATATGAGCTTCAGTGTAAAAGAAATTCTATAAATTATCTTATAAACATGAATATACCATTATCGGATTTTCTTTAGATCTTTGCCTGCATGCACACAATATCCTGAGAGCACTGCACCAAAACACAGGCCCAATGACATGGGATGACGAGTTGGCACGTGGTTCGAAAGAATGGGCAATGAAGTTAGCGGGAGAAAATGGGTTGAGACATTCCAGAGGAAACTATGGCGAAAATCTTTACGCAGCCTGGGGACAGACAGCTAACTGTGCCAAAGCAACTCTTGCTTGGTAGGTTCAACTTTTGACCTGATAGAAGATTTGGATTCCGACATCCTGTCTCCTTTCTGTATGCGGTCAGAATATATACAGTAGAAAGATTGATCGCATTATCTCTTCTCTAACTCATACATAGGTACAACGAAATAAAAGACTACAATTTCAACAGAGGAGGTTACCAATCAGGAACAGGCCATTTCACGCAACTCGTTTGGAAAGGAAGCACACGACTTGGTGCTGCTGTTGTTCAAAGAGGGAACATTGTGGTTGTTGTTGCTAGATATGCACCTGCTGGCAACTTCATTAGTAGATTCGGAGAAAATGTCTTCCGGCAAAAAGTTGGAGGTATTGCTATTGCGCCTAAGCATCATTGCTTGTGTAGTTCGCTTATATTTCTCATCTCGTCCGAACAGTTTTATATCTGTGAAAGTACGCTACATACTGTATCTAATCGGGTAGAATGAACTGTTTGTCTTCGTCTTTCCCCATGTTTAGGTAAAGAAAATATAGCTATTTATAGTAATAGATAATGCAACCTGTTTTGTAGGAAATGAACTGCCCGTCTTTGCTTCTACTTAAACCGTTACCAATGAAACTCATCTTTCTTTTTTCTTTTGTAGTGACAGTACCTTCGCTCAGAGAAATAGAAAGTGGCATTACACCCCCTTCCACCAATAGGCCACAGCCACCAAAGCCACCTACAGAAAGACCACTTCCTCCAACAGACAGACCACTTCCTCCAACCGAGAGACCACTTCCCCCAACCGAGAGACCGTTGCCTCCAACTAATCCACCGCAACCTTCGTCTAGTATGTTTTCTAGAGTTGCATTTCTCTTTGTTTTGGAGACATCGTCATCAGATCTAGCCGACATAAAACATCTGCACAAATTGTATTAGAAATTGACAAATCTAAGCGGTAGCTGTCTTGTCTATGTGATCAGTCTGAATGTTTGAATTTTTCTCAAAAAAATGAAGCTTTCGTGTCATCATGTTATAGCGTTTTGATTTTTGAAGCCAAATGTTATGAATATATTCCAAAAATATCTTCTGTAACAAAGTTGTACGAAGAATACTAGCAGATTGTAGGTTCCAAGCTAAACTGAACCGTGTTATCTTTTTTCAAGATCTTTGCTTGCATGCACACAATGTCTTGAGAGCACTGCACCAGAACACAGGCCCGATGACATGGGATGACGAGCTGGCACGTGGTTCGAAAGAATGGGCAATGAAGTTAGCGGGAGAAAATGGGCTCAGACACTCTAGAGGAAACTATGGCGAAAACCTTTACGCAGCCTGGGGACAGACAGCTAACTGTGCCAAAGCAACTCTTGCTTGGTACGTTCAACTTTTGACCAGTAGAGTTTAAATCAAAGAAAAATTGCGGATCCCGACATTCGATTTCCTTTCTTTTGTGATCAAATTATATAGATAGAAGTATAGCATCATGTTTTCTTTCGCTCGTGCTTAGGTACAACGAAATAAAAGACTACAATTTCAACAGAGGAGGTTACCAATCAGGAACAGGTCATTTCACGCAACTTGTTTGGAAAGGAAGCACACGACTTGGTGCTGCTGTTGTACAAAGAGGGAACATTGTGGTTGTTGTTGCTAGATATGCACCTGCTGGCAACTTCATGAGTAGATTCGGAGAAAATGTCTTCCGGCAAAAGTTTGGAGGTGAATGTTGTCAATGTTGGAAAATTTTCTATTTTATCTTTATTTTTCTTTCCTGAGCATCAAAAAAGTGGCGAGCTAACTTTTGCTTTGTTTTTTTGCAGCGAGAGTTCCTTCTCTCCGTGAACTTGAAAGTGGAGTTACAGCTCCTGCTACCGACGGGCCACGTCCTCCTGTTCCAGCTACCGAGCAGCCCCTCCCACCTTCTAGTAAGTTGAATACATGTTTTAACCCTTAAACCTTTGTCTCTAAACAACCCAGATAAACATTAATACTTGAGATGGCTAAGTCATTGACTTTTTACCGAATGTCAAATTTTGAGGAAGGATGTCCCACGTACCAAGTGGGTCAAAAGGGCGTAGCGAAAGCTGAATAATACCTTGAGATAGCTCTTGATACCGAGATTCTTCTTTTGTCCCTTCAAGAATTTTTTAGCAACTTTGATCAATGAGTCTAAGTCAGTACCTGTATTGTTGCAGATTGCAGGGACAACTCAAGCCGCTGCCGTTATTTTAGGAGGAAATGCAGATATAGTAACTGGATTCGTAATCGATGCAAAAAGACGTGCAATGTCTGCTGAACTGCGATACAAACTGAGATTTGCTACTACTTGTAAACTAGTCAACACAAAGCAAAAGAGCCTGCAATATTTCATTTGTTTTTTCTTCATATCCTCTACTAATAGTAGAAAATATTTGTTAAAACCAGTAGAAGAGATCCTTAAGATATGTCGGCTGAAAATAGGTCGATCAGAAATAGATGTAATTTTAACCATAAGATATAGCTTAAGTTCTTTTTGGGGCTAAATTTTTTAAACTCGGTAAAAAGTTGAGTAACTAAGAGAGTAACTCGTTCAACGGTTCAACGTTTTTCTGTGAATGGTTTTGTGGCAGTTGGTGCAAGCCCACCCTGGGTACCAGAGCCTCAGTCAAAGAGATTGTCGAACACTGCTTACTACCTGCTCTTTCACTGAGGCTCCCACACCCAGAGTAGTGTAACCCATACCCAAATTCCTCCTCAGGCTTGCTCTTCCACGCAGCACCATATCAACTTCTTCAAAGAGACTGATAACTTCTTGCATTAAGTCTCTGCTGGTGGAAATTCTTTCAACATTATCAACTCATTATAGGTTTTAATGAACTGATGAACAGAAATACCATACCAATTGTTTTTTAGATTGCAAGGATATGTTTACCAACTGCGGTGTCTACAGACGAAAATGCAATTCGAATTCTTGGATTCGTAATCGCTGCAAGAAAACATGCAACACTTGTTAGATTTCTTTAGAAATGAATGCTCAGTATCTTTTATTTGCGTCCGTCATTGACCCAATTCTTTCTACTGCAGTTCAGCTAGTGTCTTCACTGCTCAGTCACAAAGAGGGAAAATTATGTAGTCCTTTTACTGTTACCTTTGAGCTTGAGGAGGGAAGCCATAAGAAATCTGTGTATGATAAAAGTGTATCATATTTGAGGGACCTATACTGTTTAAGCACCAAAATTATTTGTTAAATAAACTTGGAATTTCAAAATCTGGTTCTTGTGCAACAAAATGTTATTAGGTTTATAAACATAATCTCAAATCTTAAGGGCGTCAGTATGAAACAGATCTTATAACGCTGTTTCCTCTGTGGGTCATAGTGATTATATTCTGTCCGCTAATCTTCTCGAACTGCATCTTCCAAATTGAGCTTCCAATTGCAGAAAGTTCCATAAACAACTAAAATCCTTTTGAGTAGACGAGTACATGACTCTGGCTAGCGCTTAGGGCAAATCGAGGCTGCCAAGTCTTGTTCTTTTTAAGTGTGTTTCGAGTTATGTTAAGCTTAACAGCTTTTAATGCTGGGTTCTTAGCATTTTAGAGAACGCTTATGTCTAGTTTATGACAAAGATCATATTTAGCTCATGATTAGTGAAAAAAGGAAACATCCCAAATCTAGTGGTGGATCTAGACCAATCATAGACTTGGTTCTAAATGGGATGTGGGATCGAGGCGGGGCTCTTTCTCAGAGATATATTTTAGTCCTGAAAATTTTTGTACCTGAAGGATGGAAAATATTGCCAAAGAGCATTCATAAACCAATAAATCTCTTCATTTGAATGAAGATAAATTTTTCATTCGGTTTTGGAAAAATTCGCAATGGTTCTAAAAAAGTAACTTTGTATGGATCAGCCGTATTGAAAAGTTATCTGCCGCTGCACAGTCAGTTAAGTTATCAGTTAAGTAAGATTTTTGATTTTGTCAAGCAGATACAGAGACCTTGCTCGAAGTGCTTTAAATTTTCATAATCCTTTTTCTTGCAATTTCACTGTTGAAATTGAAATTGTCGCAACTTCTTTCATGAAAGAGACAATTTGTAGCTCTACCGACAAACTAAAAGGTTGATAAGTCTATTTATTTAAAATTTGGGTCGCAAAAAACAGTGTCCAAAATAGGGCCTATCATATATAAGAATTTGACTCAAATCGTAGAGCTGTAACTAAAAATTTCGGAACTTTCTCAAGAGATAAAGTTTTAATAAGCATTTATGGCCAATTATTCTATTTGACGTTTGTGATTTTTCTACATTATCCTCTATTCATTTCATTTATTTGTTTTTGCTCTGTTTTCTTGAAGAATTTTTTTGGATAACTTTTTGTTTTTGCGATGTAATTTTTTATTACTCCTCGCTACGATATCAAACGCCTTCGTAAGTCCTACAGTATCATAACTTACCCAGACAGACACTTTCAACATTTTCAGCCAGACAGATGTTTTCACAATTGAAATGCAGTTTAAACACTTAGTCTCTTTACTAGAACCATTCAGCCTCTTCAATCTCTTAGCATAAATGTGTACTACGCTTATAAAATCTTTCATTTCATGACAATGTAAATAGAAAAATGAATAGTAAGCAATAGTATTATGTCAATATTTCTAAAAAGTGGAGGTAAAACTAATATAACGCCTTATAGGGAAAATACTTTTTCGCAGCTACACGCGTAGAGTTCAGTTTGCTGAGCCACGACGTACAGTGTTGCTGGTCGCAAGTTCGATCCTGCCCCGATCCTGTCATTCACTCAAATTTCCCTAATCATGTGTTAGCAAATCCTGTACTCAGATCTGCTCTTTCTTACATCTTTTCCATTAGTTGGCATGGTCAAAGTCAAAAGCTTTCTTCACTAAAGAAGACTCCTGTTTGTCTGCTAGCCACTCTGCAATCATGTGAATATTTCTAAATCAATGATTGTTCGGAAAATCAGATAACCTGACTAGCAGCTGTATTTACTGACCTAAAATGCATTTCCCTCTTAGATTTTTACCATTCTTGTTTATTCTCTAACAAGGAATGGCTGCAAAAGACTTCCACACATACGTTACTCGTGAATTCACTTTACTTTTAATAGCAAGCAGGCTGTTATGATCCCAAATCACCTAGTAATTCTCACATTCTTTAGAAATCTCTAGCATCAAGCAAAAGTTCTTACAGGAACTACATGATTTAAAGAAAGTTTTCCACACACCCTTTACCCTATCTTCCACACACCCTGGTTTACTTCCAACTCAGGGGCAGAGATGGAAAATTTCTCAACTTGGTATTCAACACCGTGCTCCCCCCCCCACCGAGTTTTTGCAAGTGCCCCTCTGAAATCGTGCTTCCAAGTTATAAATGTTTCCTGTGTCTTCGAGAGTCTTAATCTGTGGCCTCAACGAGTCGTATTCCATCCAGTTTGTATCAGACTAAGTCATTTTTAAGATTCTTATACTTATACAATTTTTGCATAGGCTCGTAGCCTGTAACAGAATCCTACAGGGACCACACGGGTATAAATAATGCTGATATGAATGATGCTACAGGTTCTATTTTAATTTTGTATCTCTTAAGAGATATAGACTCTAAACTTATAGTCTATATTTGAACATTCAATATAATATGTCAGCAGTCTTTTAATTGCAGCAGGCTCTGCCTGTCTTTTAATTGTTTATTACTGTAGTCCGATTGTTGTTGAACTTCAATCGACTAATACATCTGTCATGTGAAAGGGAATTAACTTTTGCCTAACATAGCCAGCTTATCTCTCAAAAATTTCTATAAAAACATCGAGTCGATAAATTTCCTGTTGAGATTTATTCCCCAAGATTGCACTCTCGAGGCAACCTTTCTTGACCGGAGAAGGTAACATCAACAATTGAATTCCTTGAATGTAATAAAAATTGCTCCCTCAGAGGAAAATTCCACAACCCACATCAAACCACATCTTGAAGCCGTCGGTACATCGATACAAATTGGTCTTTCTTACCCATATTAATCACTAAACCTTAAATATAACTTGATGGATTCAAGTTACAAAGCAACTTGGATGCTGGGCGGGAATGGAAAGGAAAAGTTCACTTTTCCTCACCAGGAAGACAATAGGCCAGTCCTACCTTAGATACCTAAGGTATGAGAAGGGAAGAAAAACATCACTTACTTAGAACATATGTGTAGCTGCAATAAAAACATAAAGAATTCTGTGATGTCAATGAGCCCCAACATCTAAGAAATCGATAAAGTTAACAAGGACTGAAAGAAACACACTTTGCTTTATACCAAAAGGGAAAGAAAGGGTGGAAGAAATTAACAGCGTGGGAAAAGCATTCCAAAAAATCACGCCAAACACAACCCAAATCATTTAAATTCATTTATCTGAGTCAAGGTATAAAGTTTCGTGTCAAAACAAAAAACTACAGAACTCTCACTTTTCTATTGTTCCCAAAAGCATCGATAACAGCATATACAGGCTTTATACAAGAATGAAAGCACGAGCGTTAACACTCTGTGAATTCAAGAAATATAAGTTCACTAGTAAAATCAAATTCATCATCCTTGTGCTACTTACAAGTCCCTCTCTCTATTTCTGTTTTCATTAACATGAGGGACTTGCAGCAAGTCCATCACCCTTCAACCTTGTAGCGTACGTCACAAAGTTGCTTAGCCCCAGGCCCCTGAAAATTCTAAACATCAAGTGCTATTCAATTTTCTTTTGATATAAAAAATGGCGTCGTATGGAGGTGGGTTTGAATGACGCCTCAATTGGCTGGTATAAAACGAAGATAGCTTTCTGAAGTGACAGTGCAGTGAAAAAATGAATTTCCCATACTCGTGTATTTTTTTTGACGAAATGTTAGAACTTGTCAAATGCAAATAAAAGACAAAATATGCTATGCTGTGGCGATTGTCGACGACATGTCGGCAATCTAATAAAAAGTACAGAGCGGGTGTCAGCAATAGCATTCGTCGCCTGTCTATGTGTGCTGATTACAGATGGACAAGTGATACCACAGCAGGATGAAGGATTTGATTTCAAAATATCAGAAGTAAAAAATGGTACGTACTTTGATTTTGTTTGGTTGCTGAATTGAATGAAAAGAGGTTTAGATAACTGACTCTGTTTGCATAACAATGTTTTAACGACCCTATTCAAAATGTTAGTTAACAACGTTTGTAAATCTATATTTTGATACTGACGGAACCTAAAGCTGATTGTTTGATTATAAGTATAATTTTATTTTATTTTGACCACAAATTCTGAGTATGATCGCAATGACTTTAATTCAACAATTTTATTGTTTCAATACCATGCCATCAAGTTTTATATTCATACAATTATGATTCACAGATGACGGAATAAGAAAACATGTCCCGTATTTTGCCTAACTATAGGTGTATCACTAAACCTCTAGTATAAATTTTTATGTATTAATCTACTAATAGAGAAAACAGATCTCAATAATTATTTATGTTAACTAACCATATGCTATCATTTTTAATTGAAGTGCCTTGACATGTGGCACTCTTCTGTCCCTATTGTTAGTGCAAAGTCCAGGCTATGTCTTATGCAAATTCCATTCCTTGATTTGACATGGGGAAGTCCTTATACAGATAATCATGCCATGTTGGGGGCGCAAGTCCAGGGAAAATCTCACTGCAACCAGAGGAGGGGCTTTGGGCTATACCTCCAGGAAAAATTCTCAATGCCACCCTTTTTAGATTTGCACTGATTGCTTCTTTTTACCGACTATGTTTACTATAGCAGCAAATGAGTAGAAATGACTGCGAAAAAAAGAAAAACAAGTAGGAAATAAGTAGGAAACAACAATGAAATACAGAAATTGGCTGGAAAAAATTCAACTGAGGCTGCGATTTTATTTATTAAGTAAAAAATCCTGCCTAAATGGCTATGATGATATTTGGAACCCAAATGTTACCAACCTAAAAGAAAGTGAAAAATTTTGAGTTAGGCCCCCTCCCCCTCCCCAAACATTCAAATATTGTTCAAGCAGTAGATTTTCAGCCTACACAGCTTGTTTTTCTTCAATATAAGGGTTCGTTATTTTAGCCCATGTGGATAGATAAGCTTACCTCGTTTTGGAGATTAGTTGTTTCTGCTAAGTGATAAATCATTTCATGTTGTTTCCTTATCGTTTCTCCTCGTTTGTATTAATTTCTTGTTGTTTCCTGTTGTTTCCTGTTGTTTCAGCATTAGTAAATGCTTTTACCGACTACAGCCTTAAGATTTTTTAAACACCTAATCAATGATTTAAAACTGACATGAAAAGAGCTTTTACAATGATATGGCCTACTCACTTCAAGGACTGCAGACTGGATTTTTTGTGTATATTTGTCATATTTAAAATTGCTTATTAATCACTGTTAAATCCTTAAATTTTATTTCAGAATACATAGTAACGTTTAATGGATACTACTCAACTGAAGAGAGAGCAAAGTTCATGAAGAATGCCTTAGTTAATGTCTCAACAAATTGGAAAGAGATAGCTAGAGACAACCCTGCTAGTGGGTTCCCTAGTGATTTCAGTCTTGTTGAGGTAATTTCTCCAAAAATACAAAATACAAGTAATTTTATGTTCAGATGAAAACTTCATACTATTCATCAGGCCTTGCTCTAAGCAAAATGATGGCGCTCTATAAAAAGAGCCCCTTAGAAACTCTAGGTGCTCTATTTTGCACCTCTAAATGAAATGGCCTTGAGAGCATCCTTCAAGAGCTTTGGAAGATCGAGGGCTTCATATCGAGAGCTTTGGAAGAGTGTTAAATAAGAATTTCAACAGTGATACCAAAAAGCACCATAATATGAAATAACAAAACATGCAACAAACATTATGTTAAAAAGAAATATTGAAATATGATAAAACAAAGTCTCAAAATTGTTCAGATTTTTCTAGATATGTAAGTTGTCATCACTACTGTTATGTTCAGCTTCAGCTTCACATATTGCTTCATCAAAGTACATGACTTTAAGTCGAACATTTAACTTTGTTTCCTTTTTTATGATATCCATTCTATAAGACACACTAGAACATCTACTACTCATGAAAGCAAATGAAAACTGAAAAGCAATGCAATAATTTGGGTGGAAAAGGGATCTCTGATTTGCCCAGGTGGTTTTAAGTTATAAAGAAAAAACAGAAAATAATACTTTAACAGAATATTAATGCTTGGTCGAAAATCAAATAAAGCTGGCGGAGAATGCCCTTGATGGCCTATGTCCTTGGTGGTTATTAGAGGGTTATTAGATTAAGGTGAATATTTTCTCAAGAGGTAATCTTATACGCAAATCATAATATTGCGGTCTGCTGGGAAGATTGTTCATGCTTGATCAAGTTTATTCAGCAAATATCAAAAATTTATTTTGCTCTGTGGTAATATTATTTTACGTTTAAGGGGCTCTATAAATTGCTCTCCAAGGCTTTTTTGGGTGCTCTCTAGGTGCATGGGCTTGATCGAGCGCCTTTACATGCAAGGTCTGTATACATCAGTGATAAAGGTTGTCAGCTATTCGTCAATTGGAATAACAGTCAAACCAGTTTGAATTGTATTGTCATATATGATTTTTTAAATTAAAAGCATGCAGTTTATGACACCACAAAGTTATGGTTCTGACACTAAAACTTGTTACATTTTGTTTATTCAACTGGCATACATGCACATTAATTATTTGCACACAAACAGACCATGCGCCTACACACATCCAATAAATCTGTCTTCAAATCTCATGTTAGATTTGTTATTAGATCCTGTAAGTGATGTTATCAGATTTTGCACATTTGCTTTCAAAATATTTGCAATATGTCTTATCTTAAATAATTTTTAATAAGAGCAATGCTTTGCATTTATCTTGAATAATTTTCCTTAAAGATAATTGCTCATGCCATAACAAATTTTCTTTTAGTTTGCTCATGAAGCCCCATTAATGATCAAAGCTCTTTACAAGAGTGAAAAAGTGAAGCATGTTTCACCCCAGAAGAAGGTCACAAGAATGCTTTTGAAAACAACCCACACACCAGATGATACACAGAATGATGAAAACACAAAAGCCTTTAACACACCAGACTGTGAGCCTGGTACTGAAGGATGTGATTATCCTAAATGGTTCCCAAGGTAACCTATATTGTCATTGCTTTGCTAGACTGAAACAAACCTTTTTTCAAAATAACAAGGAGCAGAGCATGCAAAAAGATTTTTGTCTTGGAACTTGGCTATAACTAAAATTTGCCTGTTAGCTTAATTCGAATTTGTTTGCAAGCTAATTTCTTCATAAAATAAAATGGAGTAAGCATCAGGGAATACTGAAAATATTAATAGCCCAAAAGACCCAGTGCTTGAAGTGAGATGATTTAGTTTTAGATTGTTCAAGTGTTTTATAAAATAAGAAGTAACATCTTTGATCCACAACAGGTTTTATTTTTTCTATCTTGTTCTTTCGGAACCCTATTCTGATGTTTTATACTCTGAGGAGTGTCAGACGAAAAAGCTTTTAGTATGTTGTAAAATTTTTGCTTTTTTTAAAGCCATTTTCAAATTATGTATGGCCCAAAGATTGTTCACAGATTTCAATTTTATGTATATTCAAAGGATTAATACATTTAGAATGGATTTATCCTTTTAATTATTTTTACATTGAATCGCAAATACAATCTTTCTTATCCTGTAAGCTGTTAACATTGGTCTATCATTGATATGAATAGCTGCTCCCCAACCAATGAAAGTTTGTTACCCAAGCAACATTGAGACTTTTTATCTAAATGTTTGTCTGTGTTTAGACTCTCCAAATAATTTTGTTTTTGTTTTTAGGAAACTTAAGAGGTCAAGTATTGAGCAGGTCAGTCTGTTCAAAATTTAAGTTTGTTGAATTTCAACTGTCTTCATGAGTATTGTATATTTAAAATTGTACCCTGGTTTTTATCAGTTATATCATTTACCAGCACAGAAGCATTTGGTATCTAGACATTTTTATCATCACATTTTTTTCACAATTTATCTGAAAAAGATTTCTTTGCAAACAGTTTTAGAGACTGGACGTTTTGTTTTGACATTTGTGCTATAAGATATCAACCCACTTTTTGTTGAACTTTGATTAAGGAGGTTTGTAAAGCTGTACAACTTTGAACGAATAATCTTTTTGAACAGTCAAGTGAAGGGCAACTTTTTTAATACCGGTTCATGAATATACTCTTCTCAATATGCTTATTCTGTAAAACACAATATTCCCTAAAAAATTCCCTGTGAGTTTTTTAGAGTTATTCTGGTTTTTTCTTTTTCTGTGGAAGGACACAATGGGGCTGAGGGGCTTTGCCCCCAAAAGAAATTCAAAACCATGCAAAAATTTCCTTGCTCTTGGTTTCAAGTATGTTTAGCCCCCTTAAACTTTTTAGCCTCCTCACTCCATATCATTATCCATGTTCCTTTCCTTATTTATCAACTTATATATTTTTTTCTGTCACAGTTATCTGCAGACCAAGTACTTGGCCATAAATCTCGAAAGTTGTTAAGAACATTTCCCAGACAGGTAAGGCTTGAACTGCAAATATATAAATTAGATATAGTTGATGCTTTTTATATTATCGATTTTTATAAAATCTTTTGATGGTTTATTGTAATCCATCCTGTTATCCCCACATAATTTCTCGTTTCATCAGACTGAAAAATTACCATACTAAAAAATTACCATATTGCATATTATCTGTTTCTCTCTCTTCAATATTTCATTCTTTTAAGGCTCTAATTTCTCTTCTAAATGAATCTTTTAAATATTTGGTTTCAAAGTTTTTAATATTGATTAAGTTAAAGTAGATTTTAATTTAATTTTTTGTCAATTTTTTCTCAGATAACCCAGACAATGCAAGCAAATATACTTTGGGGAATGGGCCACCATGGTAAGTTTTTTCTGCTTTCTGTTTGCTTGGCATGAGGCCATATTTTCAATGTCTTTTTATGGCATTGTAAAAAAGTTGCTTTCAAAGTTATGTAACCAATTATCACGACTGCAATTAGATAAAGCTTAGTTAGAAACAAAAGGCAAAAAGAGAAATTGTAATATTCTGCATCTGATTTAGTTGTTTATTTGCATTTGTTATATCATTAGATCTGTCTATGTTGACACTTTTGTCATTAAATATTTTTAATTATATATCAAAAGTCCATTCTTATTTTTCCATTGTAAATACTGTATATAAATATATATATATATATATACATTGTTTTCTGATATCTGATATAACTTCTTGTTCAAGATTGGATAATATTTTTACCATCTGCTCTTCTACTATTGTATGAGAATTTGTCTTTTTGTTTCAGGGAAAGGAGTCAAAGTTGCTGTTTTTGATACTGGGCTGCCTAAAGGTCATCCCCATTTTAAAAATGTGAAAGACAGGACAAATTGGACTGGAGAAAAAACATTGGATGATGGTAAGTTTCGTATTGATTTTGAAACATGTATTTTCCACTTTCTTTCCTTACATCCACTTGAAATACATGTATATTAACTACATGTATTTGTAAAGCATTTAGAAAATACTTTTTTTTGTTGACCATGGCAATTTTGATGAAAGTGATTGTATTGATAATTCAAAACATCTGCATAGTTGCCTGGTACCAGTTGCATTTAGTATAAAACTAAATCCTCCATCTTTAAACTATCCTGTTCTGCACATTAAATTTTGTATGGCTTTATCTTTATGACATAAAGCACAATAGACAGAAAGTCAATAGTAATCTTCATATCATAAAAGGTTTTCTTTCAAAACTTTGTTTTAATGCTACATCTTTTCAAAGTTTTCTATCCCCTAAGTTATGCAAAGTAAGAAAGGAATATTTTATGACATGAAACAAATTGTTTGAGTTGTTATTGTTTGTACTTTTTATTACAGGTTTGGGCCATGGCACCTTTGTTGCTGGTGTTATTGCAAGCAGCAAAGAATGTCTTGGATTTGCACCAGATGCAGATTTGTACATATTCAGGGTTTTTACAAACAGTCAGGTAGGTAAAAATGTTAGGATTCTGTTTTTAAGAAAATAGTAGATAGTTCAACTGATGATCACAAGGGGTATGAATGAATTAGTTTCTGAGTTAGATGTCTGATGGATTTATATAATTGCAGGAAGGATTACAAGGTATGTCATCAGGTGTTAAAACATAAATTCTTAATCAATATGAGCACAAAATTTCCATATTCTGATAAATTGCTAATATTTATCTATCATTTTGCTATGATGACTTAAAATATGACTGAATTCCAGATGACTTAAAAAGACTGATGATGATGATGATGATGATGATGATGATGATGATGATGATGATGATGATGATGATGATGATGATGATGATGATGATGATGATGATGATGATGATGATGATGATTTTGCTATGATTTGAAAGGAGAATCTTTATACATTTTATATATCATATTTTAGTTAGATGTAAATGTATCCTTTCTTTTCTCCAGGCTTCATATACTTCTTGGTTTTTGGATGCTTTTAACTATGCAATATTCAGCAAAGTTCATGTTTTGAA
This sequence comes from Rhopilema esculentum, assembly GCF_013076305.1. Next base: position 8,819,020 of record NW_027019698.1, on the reverse strand, counting down.
TCTGAGTATTGGAGGTCCAGATTTCATGGACAGGCCTTTTGTAGATAAAGTACTGCACTTATTTTGATTATATTTATATTCGGAACATCTTATTATCTGGGTCTATGCATAGTAGTTTTAGATATGGTCGATTTAGCTTTGATGGAGAAAATCCCAAGAAACTGTACAATATATAAGTATCTTTTTAAGTACAATAATATATCTATAAAGATCTTTAAAATTGCTCCAGTCCTCTTGACTTTTTTTGATGGTTGAAATAAAGTATTGCTATTTCTAAAGCCAGCAATATTTTTTGAGCCATGTTGCTCCTTATTGTCCCTTATTGGTTCACAGTGTAAGGTTTTTTGTACGAATTGTATTGAAATCAATTTACTGCTTATGTGATATCCTGAAACCAAATTGCCATCTTAATTAAATGAAGCAGGGCTCTCCTTAAACAGTTAACTGAATCTTTATCTAAATTTTCAAACATGAAGATTTTATTTATTTCAATTCCAGTTATTTCTTATTAGAATCAAAATTATTATCATTCTCTACCTAATTATTTTGTTTTCAGGTATGGGAATTAACAGCCAATAATATAATTATGGTGTCTGCAATTGGAAATGATGGTCCTCTTTATGGGTATGTTTTTCAGAATGTTTTTCATGTTTTTGTTTAATTGCTGGCACATTTGTTTTCCATTTAAAGCAGGGGCAGACACTTGGTCAAATATTGGGGGGGGAGCCTATTGTTTTAATAAGATGACGTCACATTTCCTATTGTTGTAGAACAAAAGACCATTGTCCTCTAAAGTATTGGGTTCGGTCCCCCCCCTCGCCCCCCATGTGTCCGCCACTGATTTAAATACATACTTGTACAATCTTCAGAGGTTTTTTGTTGGTAGTGCATCTAGAAATAAGAACTTTCGTTTCTTTTCAGGACTCTTAACAATCCTGCAGATCAAATGGATGTCATTGGTGTCGGTGGCATCGACTTCGATGATCAAATCGCCAAGTTTTCTTCAAGAGGAATGACCACTTGGGTAACAAAGTTTTGTTGTATACGAAAAACAGTGGCGGACACTTGACATCACAAACGACCAATTTGTTAGCGCGGCCACCCCCCTTTGGCCCCCCAGGTGTCCGCCACTGTTGTAAAGGAATAAGTGGCATGAAAAATGTCTTTGGTTGCTTTTGATGCAATGGAAACAGTAGATGTATTTTGAGCTCAAATTAAGAGTAAATTAGTTCTAAAATGGAATGATGTGTTTTCAAATAGAAGAAACATGTTTCAAGTTGTGAGTATGGAGCAATTAGGCTAAATATGTTAATATATCACTGTTTTTAACAAAAGTAGGAAAAATTAGTTGAATATAAACAGAAAAAACAGCGAATAGAAGAGATATGGATCTCAAAATATTTGCAGGGAATTTAATATATATAAGTATATTGTATTTTTGAATGATGCTGAAATAGTTATCAATTCGGTTCTGATTACTTGCAGGAACTTCCAGGGGGATACGGACGTGTCAAACCAGACATTGTGACGTATGGATCATCAGTGCGAGGCAGCAATATTAAGTAGGTACTTTACATCTTTTCGACGTTATGTCAGGTGCTTGGCTATCGTAGGCATTTGTTTGAGCCTTAACCTGCTTCAGGCATGCCGACTGGAACTATAATTTTGTTACGAAACTAAAGCAGTGCTCCTATTGATCAATACCCTCTGACTTAGCACCTTGTCGGTATGTTTTCAGTCAAGAGTTCTGCTAGGTTCTGGTGCTTTGCGATGCATCAAACAGGGATCTTCTTGTTCAACCTTTTTATTGCTGTTTACTGGCTTTTGCGGAAAATAATAGTCAATACAATCTGCTTTGCTTTGAAAACGTTTTGCGTCCTTTCCTGCTCAGCATATGCCTCAAGTTATTTTCTCTTATCATTTATTCGCGTACGTGTGAAACCCTAGAGCCAGAAGCTATTCCGGTTGTTATTTGTAATTGTATTCTTTTAACAGAGGAGGCTGCAGATCATTGTCTGGCACAAGTGTCGCTTCTCCCGTTGTTGCTGGTGCAGTCACACTGCTGGTTAGGTATGTAAAATTATTTTTGTCACCGTTTAGATGGCCACTGATTTGAACTGACTTTGAACCCATAAATGAGAAGCCTTTTCTTCTCAGCACTTTTAGTTCGTCACCCTAGGCTCATCCTGATTCTGAGTTTGATATATAAGCAACTTTGTTGAAATTCATGGCAATGATGCAAATATATTTAATAACAGTAATTTTAATTCTGTACAATTTTTGCTATTAATACTTTACCTCTTTTATGGATATTATTTATACATTCAAGACATCATCTACCTATAAATATGATTTCAGTACCAATTGTTGTATATAATCTGCATGAGATATATGTTAGAGTGATGCCTGTTTTCTCTTAGCTCTGTTCTTGCCAAGGGTATAAATATCAACCCAGCCAGTGTTAAACAGTCGCTGCTACGATCAGCAAAGAAACTGCCCAGTTTCAATATTTTTGAGCAAGGTATTTGAATTTTATTGATGGAAGTGCTTTTTAATCGACAAAGAGACTGTATATTAAATTTCTATATTAAAACAAAAACTTATCACCGTCTTAATCATGAATATCTGATGTTTCAATTGCTTGATGGTTGCGTTAGTTGTGAAAATCGGAGTCGAAACTTACTGTAGAACCATTTTTATACATAGAGGCGTTTACAGCTCTGCTTTTACGGCATTGAGCGTTATGTGATTGATCTGTAAAACAGTAATTGTCATTACCTAATGTATAACAACTAAATTATTCTATTGTCTACTACCATAAAACGATACTTGTTTGGTCTGATTTGGCAGGAGGCTAACTTTGCACTGTTTTATCAAACGCAACTCAAAACCCCTGCATTTATATATTTGTGTTGCTGTAGCAATGTTAATGTAAGAATGTTGTAAATAGAGTGGTGTCTTTCCTCAGGCCATGGTAAACTCGACCTTTTAAAGGCTTACCAAACCCTGAGCACTTACAAGCCGCATGCTTCGTAAGTTGAAATTTGCTTTTTGCTTTATTTTATATTTTCTATGATGTATAGAAATTTCAAAGCATATTTCTTTTGCGCATTGAATTATACTTCCTTGCACGATTGTTTGGTTTTCAAAACCTCGAGCTTTATTTTTTGAAAATGACATCAGCCAGAAATGTCGACAACGTCCCTCCAGATAAAAATGTTATAAATGGAGATATCCTCCTGTTAAATATGAACTGGAATTTGGCCCTTCGTTTAATATTCATTTCTTTAGAAGGCTAGAGACAAAAAACAATGTCATTGCTCCTTTCTCTATAATCTCAATATACTCTTAGCTGTTGTAAGTCTAAATTGACCAAGTGAAATGCAAATATTTTCCCTTAATTGATTTGATCATCTTCCCCAATAATCTTGAAGTTATAAATCTACTGCGTGCATCGCCATTACTTCATTTGCGAAATGTCTAATCTCAAGTATATGACTGAAGTTTAGGCGATGTTATTTGGGTTTTTTGTTGTTCCTAATTCTACTTTCAAGTTCCCATGGCTTTTTTAATTAGCTGTATCGTTCATAAAGAAGCTCGCATCGTAGCGAAATCTTCCAATCTTTGATAGCTTCTCCATAGCTTCATGTAATGAGTTTTATTTTGTACCTAGACTTATCCCAAGCTCAATTGACCTGACCGATTGTCCTTACATGTGGCCATTTTGCACCCAGCCATTATACTACGGAGCTATGCCTGTTGTCATCAATGTAAGCTCACTATGCTTTTTTGGTTCTATGATTAAAATTTTGACAAAGACACACGAAGGATATAGAAGTGGCTTAAACCAGGGGCCTTGGCGGGCTTAAAATAGAGAATCAATAAAATCTGTTGTGAGATTTTGCACGTGGTTTTTTGTGTCTTATATGCCATTTTCTCGAATCAAACAAAACTAGTCATTAAGTCGCTAGATAGTACTCCAGCTTCTTGAATATTTCCTTTGGAGAATACGGCTATTTTTCGTTATATCCTATTGCTATAGTTTCATCATGGATCGCGATTAATATACAGCGCTATCTTAAGTATTTTTGCACTGAAGTTTTAACTGACTATCCTTATTATTAACTTTTCAATAAAAACAGCACACAATGCTACTTTCTGTAAAAAATTTACAAAACGTTGCTTTGTGTATCAATGTAAATGCCTTAGAAGGAGAAATCTCTATACTTTTTTCAATCACACTTTTTTGCCTTGTCGACTGAAGCTCATCCTAAAAGTTTACTTAAACCAGTCTAAGCAAATTATTTTGACTTGTGTTCACATCTGTGACTTATTCAGTATGTTTAAATGTAGTTTTGTGTGGGCAATAAGTTTTGTAAATCGTGCTGTTATGATCGTTTTGCCAATTTCTCCCCCTTAGGCAACTATTTTAAATGGAATGGGCATTACAGGCAAAGTCAAAGGGAAGGTAAGATATATTTCAATTTCATCCAAAATATCTTTACTTAAACCCTGTAGAAGTATTTTTATCTACAAAAACACAGCACCAGGAAGTAACTGAGCGCCTCCCACAGATCTGTTTGTGCAAAGCCTTTTTATAGGGTTAAAATGGAAACAAAATTTGGGGTCTTTCTATACCGTGGTTGCTAAACTTTCTCGTTTATCATCGACTTTTTTTTTACTGTTAATTTTTTACAAATTCTTAACTCTGGTTGGAAGGGGATAGCCAAAAGTCCCTCTTTTATACGCTTTTGTTTTTTATATAAGCTAAATATTTTCTCAGTTTATTTGTTACAAAAAATTTTTTAAGTTGCATTCATTTTCTTTCAGCCCGTTTGGCAACCATTTTCCCTTCAACACGGAGAAATGATTGAGGTAAGGTTTTGACAATTAGCATGTAGAAAACCTCTAAATCCCTTGTTTTACAAAATATATGCGGCCTGGGAAAAATGTTTCTTGCATTTTAGTTTTATATATAAAAGAGAAAATTTTGCCAAGCATTAAAGACCTGGTTATTTGTTTCAGAAAGCGTATGTAGTATCTTACAGAACAGTGCTAGATGAATATATAAATATACGTTAGCCAAGGGTACAGCCTCTGGGCATCCCTTTAAACTGTTTAACCAAAGTACAGTATTTATATTTTCTAGTACCTTCACAATTTGAAGTATTCTCGTAACAAGCATTTTCAGTCTTGTTCTTATGTGGTTTTTGGCATATGTCAAGTTGCCCTTAATTAAGTTTTTTTTGTTTTCAATTCCAGGTCGGATTTACTTACTCAGAACTCCTTTGGCCCTGGTCTGGTTTCATCGCCATTTTTATTTCAGTGTCAAAAAAGGCGGCTGACTGGGAAGGAACAGCTCAAGGCCAATTTATCTTGACCATTGTCTCACCCGGAAAGGTTAGTCTTTTTCACCGAAGGCAGACATCCACGGGATCGATTTATACCTTAAATTGTGTTGCTTTCATCTTGATTGCCTAACAGTTAAGACCGATCTTGACTGATTTTCATTTGTCTGGTGCGGGGCCTACTATTCCAGCGTTTAAGTTTCAGTGTACTGGGCTGACCTTATTGGTAGTCCTATCGGCCCGAAGCCTACTACAGATGCAAACGAAATTTGTTTTCCTTGTCCAAAAAGGTCTAGAGAAAGTACATATGAAAGATGTTGCACGGTGTGTGCGAATAAAATGGATGAATTTATCTTCTCGAGTTTTCTCTATTTTGTCTTCTCTTTTGAAGCTATAGAGAGGGCAAATAGTTTAAATAAAAGTTGAAAATCTTCATTTGCAATATGCCAGCGAATTTCCGATATATTTGAAGCAATGACAAAAGTGGTCTATTATTAGGCAAATTCATTCGATCTAGAAATCTTTTAGAGGAGATGAGGGCTGCCTCTTATTTTCAGGTGTACCTCTGAATTTTACGTTTGTTTTGATGGAATTGGTTTTGCCTATAGTAATTCTATTTTGCTTTGTAGGAGGAGAATGAAGAGCCAGTCGAGTCGATAATCAAAGTACCAATAAAGGTCAAGGTGATTCCAACACCACCTCGAAGGTAAAGAGATGAAGACGGGCTTTCATTCTTTGTTATCCGCTTCTAGCTTTTCTGTTTTAACCCTGTTTTTTAGAATAAAAAAGTCTCTCCGTGAATTGTTAAAATATTTTTTATTTATCGGGATGTTTTTGGATGATAATTTAAAGGTTTATTCCTTTTTCTTGTAGCAAAAGAATTCTTTGGGATCAATACCACAATCTGCGGTACCCCGCGGGTTATTTTCCACGTGATAACTTAAGAATGAAAAACGACCCGTTAGATTGGTGAGTCTTTTGGCTCCTTTTAAATGATCCACTATTAGCTAGCACCACGTTATTAGAATATAAAACTGATTTCAGTAGATGATTGCTCATGTCAAATGATATGGTTCCAAGTATTTGAACGTGTTTATTTTCTGGCACCATCATTGGTGACTTTCTGTCAAAGAATTTGCTAATTTTGGATATGTTAAGACTCTTCAATATAATTTGGTCTTGTTTGGTGCCTTTACAGAATGGTTTATTATTGTTTATGTATCAAAGTATGAAAGACAGAAATGAGCAAAGCAGTCTATTTACTATCAAATGTGTTATTGTTAGTAGAAAACGTGGGTTTGTTCATTGATGTTTTTTTTTCATTTTGGAATGTTGCTAAAAACCTTGCTCTCCAGTTTTCGATCTCAAAAAATAGACTATGCTTTTTTTAATCCTATATTTATGTACCCATGATATTCCCAAATATGTGCTGTTTTCTTTAGATATTTTAATCTTACATCCTAGCCTGCAATCTTACATCACAAAAAGTGAACTGCTCAATATTGCATTAAAACATTTCATCTATAGGGTACAAATAGCCAATTACTTGGCTTATATTGACTTCAAATGTAATTTTTCAGCAAAAAATTTCAGTAACGTGTGTCCTGATAGTGTGTTCCTTATATGGCATTTTCCAGGCAAAGATATAAAAGCGAAAGGCGTGCAAATAGCTGTAATTCAAAATAATCATTAAAATAATAAGTTAGGCTCTTTTTTGTCTTTTAGGAATGGCGACCATATTCATACAAATTTCAGAGATCTTTATACGCACCTGAGAAAATTTGGCTATTTCATCGAAGTGCTTGGTACGTAGTTTTACATTTTGGTTGTTTCTCACTCAACAAAATATTGAATCTATATCGATCAATAACTTCCTCAAACAGAATTTAATTACAGATGCATTGTCTAGTCCAAAAACTATTCACTTATAAAAGTTTCATCATGTTTTACATATTCACGTTTGATAAAAGCAATTTGAGCCATCGAGGAGTATTTGATTTTTATTGCATGACTTTTTTCCTTTTGAAATTAGAATTAAAAGATGAATTACTTACTTTATTTGCTTTGAGTTCAAAAGGATTGGGTTGACCTGAGATGTGTGGCGGCAAAAAGTCAACAAAAAGAGGAAATATTTTGTGGAAGATTTATTAATTTTAATTTTTTTCTGTTTTGAATACCAGGTGTTTCGCGAAATTTTGTTAATTTCCTTTCTGATAACAGACAAAATTTGATTGTTTTAGTGTACGATAGAAACAGTGTTTATTAAAACAAAGTTTTGTTAAAGGCAGGATTTCTAAAGACAATATTTGATTTCTGTCTACGTTAGAAACAAAGTTTGCTAAGAAAATGCTATCAGTTGCATGGTTTTCCCCTTTTTCCTTATCTTGTTGAATACGCCCATAACTGGCGTCGCTGAGTTTATTTCACAGTTTTTACATTAACAAACTAATGCAATCATTTGTTTATTTTTAGGGTCTCCTTTCACTTGTTTTGATGCCAAGCAGTATGGTAAATCGATTTACTTTCTGTTTACATTTTTATCATTATATGTTGTGATAGGTGAATCTGAAACTTATGAAAAATTTTGCTGCCTTACAAATAGACCAGTTGTTTTCATTATTTTAGCACCAAATGCATCACTCACCTTCATGTATGCATAAAAGATATATAAGCTTATATTCAATAACGTCACCTGTCCCTGAATTTGTCATTTGTATTCGTTGGTCAAAAAGAAAAGGCCTCAAGCTGCTCATAATTAAGATTAGAAACGTTAGATTTAAGGAATCCCAGTCCTATATTTTCAGCGCATATTCAGAAATTAAATGTTTATGGTCGTTATTGATGCTATGTTAATGATAGCAATGACAATGGGTTGTAATAGATAACACGATGACGATTCGTCTTTGAAAGATCATATAAAGTATTCGTGTTCAAAACCTTATCTAGTCTCCATGCTTGTAATGAACTTATCAACATTGTACGAGGAGAGGGGGGATAGACTAGTGGCAATATTTATAGCCTATTCCAAGGGAAATTAGCTGTGGGGGCAAACCTTTGTTTATATAAGGTGAAGGGCAATAACCTATTGTTTTAGACAATATAGTTATTGGGGCTGCAGAGGCAATCCTTCCCCCCTCTAGTTAGTATCTTGAAAAAGGCCCTGGCAACATTCACACATTGAGGTGGTCGTAAATCCTGGGGTTGTCAGCAATTGGCCTTAAAAATGGTGATATTAGCTGTTTGCTATCATTATTAGCTAGAATCAGCTGATTGCATCCTAAAGAATCTTTTTTCCAAAGGTACGTTATTACTGGTAGACAGTGAAGAGGAATATTTCCCGGAAGAAATAATCAAGCTTAAACACGATATATTTCATCATAAATTATCTGTTATTGTGTTCGGTGAGTGGTACAACAACGAGGTTATGAAGAAGATCAAGTTTTACGACGAAAACACGAGACAATGGTGGTTGCCTGACACTGGTGGAGCCAATATACCTGCGTTGAATGATCTTATGAAATCATGGGGAGTTCAGTTTAGTAACAGAATTTTTGAAGGCAAATTCACTCTTGACGGGAAAGAAGGTTGGTATTTTCTGTCATTTGGTTGTGTGAGCGGTTTAATCATTATTTGTGAATTTTCGAACGATGTCTCACCTTTAATGATCCTTTTAAATAGTCATTGATTGAGGAAATGGCTTATCAGGGCCAGTCCAGTTGTCTCTCATTTGAGGTAAGAACCTGAACATGCAAAGTTTGCGTATGCAATCAATAAAACAAAATAGCAGCTTTTTGTTTCTTGCATTATAACTTTAACTAAGGAGAACAAATCGGGTTTCGTTTCCTTACCTAGATTAAAGATTGTGGTAAATAATTTTCCAACACAGATTTAGATGTTAGTTAGAATCACAGCGTATCTAGCAATAAAGCGTTGCTATGTTAATGTTTTGTCATTGATTAATAATTGTCAAATATCTCATTTCATACTTTTCCAATTCAGTTCCATACACATCCGGAACAAGCTTGGCACAGTTTCCTGACAAGGGTATTGTTATTTACGCTGAGAAATTAAGCGACCAAAAAGGAGCTGTTCTGACTGGGAATCTTAAGGATGAAAATGATGTACCCGTCCTAGGCCTCTATCACCCGACTGCAATTAATGCAGGCCGGATTTCAGTGTTTGGTGACTCTAATTGCCTGGACAGTGCCCATATGGAAAAAGGTTTGTGTTTATGACAGTTCGGGTGAGGTAGTCTTAGCCATGTATGTAGAATTGTGGTACTGTGGTCAGTGTTTGATTCCGGTCCCGGATCTTAATTTGGATTCCTGCTTTGAAAATAACTGGAATCTTGCTTTCACTTTTTCAGGCTTAAATGATGACAATATAAAGCCAGTGTTGTATTGTAATGTAACTAGATTTTGAACCAGAATATCCGTACACTGAACTAGAAAGTGTGGTGTGAGAGCTTTCACAGAAAGATTTCTTCCATGGCCTGCTACTCTCAAACAAGTGAAATTCCTTTATAGATGCTATAAGTCAACATATTTCCGATTCTACACATCTAGTCTATTCAAGTGTGTGCTTTATTATGCAAGTAAATCTAGAGGTGCTGGAGTTGAGTTTTAAAGTATATTGAAAATAATTTATGCATTGAAAATGTTGCACAGCGCTGTTTTCAAAAGAAATACCATGCGGCTCGTCAGTATTAGAGCTGTTTTTGCTTGCGCTAGAGCGGCCTATTGCTAACTGTTGCAATTACCATCTTCTCTTTTGATGATCATGTTTCATTAATATATAGATTGTTTCTGGCTGCTTGATATGCTCTTGGAGTTCTCAGCAACTGGAATAATTCCCAGCGTCTTGCTAGATGCTGCAGGGCCCCCGCTTACAGATACAAAAGCAAAGTCGTCACCGGAAAGGATGTATGGTAGGTGACATCCTTACTTCAAAATTTAGGATAGAGAAACTTGAGATTTCAGGTCTCTATTTGACAAAAGCAGAAGCAGTTCTTCATTCTACAGGGAGTATTTGCATCTCTGAGAGCGAAAAATCTCGTAGCTTCATCGGCAATAAGAGAACGCTTCTTTACTTTGTAAACAAGACAGACCAACAAAAAGAGTTCTTACCATCATTTATTTGGCAAAAAATTATAAAAAAGCTATACCAGGGGCGGACACTTGGTCAAATATTGGGGGGGGGGGCAAGCCTGTTGTTTTAATAAGATGACGTCTTATTTCCCCATTGTTTTAGAACAAAAAACCATTGTCCTCGAAAGTATTTGGGGGCGACCGCCCCCGCCCCCTCGCTCCCAGGTGTCCGCCACTGAGCTATACCAAAAGTTTTGTTTGAATTTTAAAAATTAAGCTTAATTAAGTCCAACACGTAGCGGTTTTTGATAGGTCTACTTGCCTAATTGAATCCCGTTGACTGATTATGCCCTCAACCTTTCTTTTTTCATCAATGCTAGGCATTTTGTTTAGTGCAATAAAAAGTCGAATTCCTGCTTTGTTGTTTGAGGTGGATTTTAGCTCAACCTATAAATATTCCTGATAACCCTGGACAAAAATCGATATTGTGTCATACTGTCAACCGTGACATACGTCCTGTTCAGTAACCCCACGTAAGCCCTCTGGTCATATGCGAAATCTCCAAAATCATGACTTTTTAGGAAGTATCATAAAGATCCTTCTGTTTGAACCAACTTGTTCCCAAGCTGTCACCGTTTGTTTTACCTTTATCCACTTTTAACTAGTTATTTTTGCTAAATACAATTTTTCTGTTTTCAGGTACAAAACTTCACAAGCATTCAAAAGTTCTGGATCCATTAAAAGCCGGTGTTTTCAAAACACGTCCACTTCCTCCTTGTCCATCTTTGAAGTGGGCAGTCTCTCATCCAGTGAACATGACAGCACCTCCAAATATAGTTTTAGGATCACAAAAGGTGAGGTGAGTAATTTACTTCCATTTTTTACATTTATTTTCTTGCTGAAGATTTTTATTTTTCTTATAACAAATGTCTCAACGGAAAATATTTTTTCCAGGGCATTCCTTTATTTTGCCGTAAGCATTTGGTAGGGAAAGTACTTTGTGTATGGGGTAATTCTCTTAACGAGCTATGCAGAATTAATTTGGGAAATAGGACGAAGGGACCGTATAAAAATGCTTTGACAAGTGATGTCCGATATTTTTTTATTTTCAACGTCGATTACTTGTTTCAACAATGTCTTTAATAACTTAGAGTTGAATAGAGTTAAACATATTGTGGATCAACAAGTTGATCAATAATTAAGATCGATATTGTTTTTGCCTGAATAGTTCTGAAATTCCTTTTGTCCACTTGTTGAGTCACAATTTCTTGTGCTTTGCAGCTTCCAGTAATCAAGCACGGCCAGAAGAACCTACTTGATTTCAATGATGAGCAGACACTGACCATTTACAAAGACAGTGAGAATGCAGACTTCAAAATTATAAACGGACTTTTACTAACTTTACCAGCATATGTAGCCCTGCTCGGTATTGTATTCTTTCTATTATGTATCGTTGCGCGGAGGTTCAGGCGAAAGCCAAGAAATATTCTTGTAAGGGTAGGTCGACAAATTAGGAAATTTTAAATTGTAAATAGGTTTAGTAATGTAGAAGAAGTATTAGAAGATTGATTCAAAAAATTCCTTTTGTATTGATTTCTTTTCCTTTTGTCTCCGGAAAATTTTTTGGCTTTTGAAAAGAGCCCTTTCAGATGACAATGGCAGCATCTACGCATATTGGTAGAAATTGTCCGCAAAGTTTCCTAATATATTTTACTTCACTAAAGAGGTTGTATTTTGATCCTTAAAAACAGTTATACAATAAACTTTCTGACATTAGCTAAGCCACTATGTTGGAGCAAAAACATTTTCTGATTTAAGCTTATTAATTGTTTTACTCTCGAAAAGTCCTCTTGGCATAAATAGGCGTAAATACTCTCGAAAAGTCCTCTTGGCGTAAATAGGCCTAAAAGGTAACAAGCCTTTTCGTCTCACATTCCGTTTCGCCGGAGGGGCGATCGCCCTTGTGAAAATTTTTTCACGAAAAGGATTGAAGGTTTTCTGTCATAATTTTCTTTGTTTTGACCACCTGGCTTCACTTGTGTGCTGGATAAGTGTCCCCTTGAAATTCCCTGCCCCTGTACATGGCAAAGCCAATATCCTTGTGGTGTCCGTTTGCTCGCTAAGAAGGTGAATTGCAATTTCTTTCCGATATCTCTACTGATCGTGAACCAGTTTTTTGTTCTTGCATTTGAAAGTGTGAATCAAAATTGTTTCTGTCTTGAAAATGAAAGGAATGAAGTTCTAAAATGGCGTTATTCTCTATAATTTGCTTAAGTGTTTCAATTCTACCAATCAGTGATGCCCCAGAGATAATATTGTCCAATATAACTTCCTTATTTCAGTTAAGACAATTTTTAGAAACCTTTACGCTTTCAAAGAAGCTTTTTATCTTGTTATTGGGGACAAGCATCTTCTTGGGGAATCTGAGAGTATGGTGTAAACTTGGCTATAATATATGCCAAATGTCGCTGAACTCAAACCATCCCATTTTCAGAATTTTCAGAATGTGATTCTCCTTTCTAAGTTTGCTTTTCTCGCAATTTAAACTGATTCAAAATATTTCCTCTATTTCTAAATTAAATAATGGAAAGTGCACAACAAAGCTCTTTCTCCAATGTTTAGTCGATTGAATCCAGCATTAGTTTGCAAGGGTTTTTAAGGCCCACATTGGTTAAAAAGTTATTACCAGCAGCTACTTTTCTCTTTCTTGATTGAAGTCTCAAAAATTACGAAAATAAGTAACTTAAGTAGTTTTCTGAACATAAGTAACTAGACGTGAGATGATTTCTCTGTCAGGCTAACAACTTTGTCGTGTTTGAAGCTTAGAAACACCGAGATAATGCGACAAAAAGCATGCTTGATCATTTACACCTCGAGATTGGGTAATTGAATAAACGCTACAAACAACATTTTCTAACAACATACTCGGAACAAAATCTGAAACTGTCCGGATACTTTCGTGAGGGGAGTGTATAAACAGTTTAACGCTGTAGAGCTTCAGACGGAGACTCTGGCACTACGACAGGGCCAAAATTGATTCTATCCAAAAAAGCATCGAGAGATATCAATGGCGAGAATCTCTTCAATCGATTCAGTGCCCCAACGAACAAGTAAAGTTGCTGACAGAAGTCGTTCTCAACGTGTGCTCGAATTTCATACCCAATGAAATCAAAACGATAAGGCCGTGTCAAGCCCCATGGGTGACCAAGGGTATCAAAGCATTTCTTCGGAAAAAGAATCGCGCCTACAAATCTTTTGTTAGAAAGGGCCGACCTGCAGACATGCATAGAGAAATCCAAAACATGATCTCTCTAAGTTCTAAAATTGTTGAAGATGCTAAGCAGAAATATTACTCCAAGATCGGAACGACTCTTGCAAATCCTACTACTGGTAGTAAAACTTACTGGTCGCTGATCAATAAAGTCCTAAACAAAGCTAAAATTCCAGAAATACCTCCCCTCCTAGAAAATGACATTTTTGTTCTTGACTTCTCATCTAAGGCTCAGATTTTCAATGATTATTTCATCCTACAATGTACTACTTTAGACACTGGGAGTGACACTCCACGAGATCCACCGGAACATGGCACTGAACTAACAAACATCGCTATAACTGACGATAAAATATTGAGAATAATTCGATCGCTAAACCCTAACAAAGCTCATGGATGGGATGATATCTCTGTGCGAATGATAAAAATTTGTGATAGCGCACTTGTACTGCCATTGAAGTTAATCTTCGAGAATTGTTTGTTTAAGGGTATTTTCCCTGAAACTTGGAAGTGTGCAAACGTTGTTCCTGTGCACAAAAAAAATGAAAAGAACTTAAAAGAGAATTATCGACCAATTTCCCTTCTTCCGATTTTTGGGAAAATCTTAGAGAAATTGATTTTTGATTCTTTATATTCTCATTTGCTTTCTGAAAACATCTTGAACCCAAACCAGTCAGGTTTTCGTCCGGGAGACTCAACGATAAATCAGTTAGTCTCTATTACTCATTCTATCTACTCTGCGCTCGACTGTAATCCAACTCTTGATGTTCGCTCTGTATATCTTGACATCTCTAAAGCGTTCGATCGGGTATGGCACATCGGCCTTCTTTATAAATTACGAATATGTGGTGTTTCGGGAAATCTGCATACCCTTCTCTGCAGTTTTCTGTCAAATCGTAAGCAGCGAACAGTTTTGAATGGCAAGTCTTCTAGTTGGGGTAATATTTCTGCAGGCGTTCCACAAGGCTCAATCCTGGGACCTTTATTGTTCCTCATATATATCAATGATTTGACTGAGGAACTTAAATGTACTGTTAAATTATTTGCTGATGATACTTCTCTCTTTACCATTGTAAACGATCCTAAATTGGCAGCTGATGACATGAACCATGACCTGGACCGTATAAGATCATGGGCACATAGATGGAGGATGTCATTCAACCCTGATCCTAGAAAGCAAGCAGTGGAGATAATTTTCTCAACAAAGAGAGACAAAATTGATCATCCCCCGATATTTTTTAATAATATCCAAGTAATGAAAGTGGACGAGCATAAGCATCTTGGGCTTACACTCGACTCTAGGCTTTCTTTTATAAGTCACATAAATGCAGCTATTGCAAAATCAAGAAAAGCAATAGGAATGTTGAAGTTTCTTTCAAAATATCTTCCTCGAGAAACCTTGAATATGCTTTATAAACTTTATGTCAGACCTCATTTAGATTATGGTGATGTGATTTACCACCTTCCATGCAAGGAAATCAATTCAAATAGCCGCGGCAATATCCTGATGCAAAAACTCGAATCGGTACAATATTCTGCAGCATTAGCAGTAACAGGAACATGGAAAGGTACCTCTCGTGAAAAGCTGTATCAAGAGTTAGGATGGGAATCCCTGTACTTGAGAAGATGGAGTAGACGACTTTTCATGATCTACAAGATCATTAACAATCTGATGCCAGATTATCTAAGAGATCCTATTCCCCAGCTGATTCAATCATATTATGCTTTTCGTAATCAACCCGTTGTTGGACAAATTAGAGCAAGAACTGAAAAATATAAGTCAAGCTTTTTCCCAAACAGCTTACATGAATGGAATCAGCTTGACCCTGAAATCAGAGAATCGCCTTCCATTGATATATTCAAGAATAGATTGCTGTCAATCATTAGACCACTTTCTAACTCTGTTTTCGGTATCTATGACCCACGAGGGCTTTCTTTATTAACTCAACTTAGGGTAGGGTTGAGCAAACTAAATTTCCACAAATTCAGTCATAATTTTAGTGACACAATCAACCCGATGTGTCCGATCAACGATGGTCTTGAGGATACGGAGCACTTCATATTGTCATGCCATTCTTTTGAAAAACAAAGACATGACCTCCTCGCTTGTGTCATTCCAGTACTGCACTCTTTTGAATTTACCAACGTTCCTAATCCTATCCTTTTACAGATTCTTTTGTACGGCGACAAAAAATTGCCATTTGAAGTAAATAAATTCATTTTGGAATCTACTATTCTGTATATTTCAAGAACGGAACGCTTTGAATGATCATAAAATCAGTTTCATCAAATATCCCTTAGTCTTGTGTCTCACCCACTTATTTGCTTTTTTCAGTTTTTCAAAACGTATTATCTTGTACCTGTAATCTTCTATATATATATACTTCTTTTCTTTTTTTTGTAACATTGATTAAGTGTAAGTGTAGCGTTCGTATTTGTTTCTCTAGTTGCATGTAATGGCCATGGGGTTGGCATTGTCCATTGCTCTCCATGGTATCGTACCTGTAGTATCGTAAAGTAATTAGCAAGTAATGTAGAATGTAATTTGTATTGTAACATTTTATCTGGATATAAAAAAAAAAAAAAAAAAAAAAAAAAAAAAAAACACTGCTTGGAATGGTAGAGCCTAAGCTGAAGTGGCAAACTGTTTATCTGAAGGCTGCGAATCGTCTTAATTCTTGCCCGAGGGATCAAAATACTTTTTAAATGCCAAATACACTATAACCAATAATGATCCTGTTAGAATATATTACATTATTAAAAGATCTTGATTCTTCAAGTGTTGCCAAAATAAAAGTTTAGGGAATGTTCCTTCAAACGCTGTTAGATAAAAAATCAAGACTTTGATTGTTGGTTCTCAGTTCAATGTAACAAGATGGATCTTAAAACAAAACGATTTCCTTGCAGCCTACGTGGGTGCCTGCGCTTTGATATTGTAATTCTGCAGCGTCATAATTTTGACCAACTGAACCCTGGGATGAAAAAGTGAGATGTCAGTTATGTTACAAGGCTATCAAAAGAGCCCAACGATAACACATCTAAGTGTATGTATTGTATCTCAAAGACAACATGTCATACATTGGCAGCTGCATGTACAGAAAGACCGCAAAGGAGACTGAACTTTGTTAAAACTAAATGTTCACTGTTCCATTCTGCCATGCAAAACACTTCGTTTAGAAGAAAGAGGTGGATGCAGTGACGCCCAATTTTGCGAACCATCTTTTTTCAAGCAAAAAATAAACAATGTTGCACCAATAATGCTTAAAGATATGTAAAAAATCATTGGTAGAGGTGGGAATGAGATGAAGTTTTAAGATGAAACAGTGGATAAAATTACAATTCACTTCAACCGATTTGCTTTTTTGAATGGAAAAGAGGCTGTGGCAAGGCAGCTGTTGAATTTTGATGTGGCAGGATGGCGTCCGAGGCGCCTGATCCCAGTTCTTCGGAACTTCTTACAGATTTTGATATAGCAGATGTCGATAATTGGGATGATCAAAACGACAGTTCAAAGGTGGGTTCTAAGAAGAAAGGCCTAGTTTCATTTTGATAAAAAACTTGCCCGAAACACATGAAATTAGCCAGCCAAAACGAACTCGAATTCCAGCTGCAAAGCGATTTACTCAAAGAAAGGGTGATTCAATTGCAAATCTTCTGGAAGGAGAAAATGAGAAAAATAGAAGGAAATGAGTTAGTAATCGTGAATAGTTAGCTTATAGACAAGACGATTCCAGTATAAATGCTATATTTTAGCGACTGGTGTCAATCTACGGCGAGATAACTGGAATTTTGGGTGTGAATTTGGAAGCCCAGGCGAAGCGCAGATAACAACACATGTTACCGTCGGTCTACTCCAAAAAGGAGCGTTTGTAACGAGGAATAGGATATTTTTTATATTTTGAGTTACAAAATGTTTACTGTTATATTTATGTTAAGTAAGTCGTTTTGCTAGCCCGTATTTTTCAAGATTTTTCGTCTGTTTTATAATCGGCTCCGTCCGAGTTTAAAAATTTTTCGCCATCTTTAGTCTGGAAATGCTGCGGTTTTCTGATCCTCCCAGAAGTCACCTCTCATTGGTTGAAATTTACCACGTGGCTAAGCGTCACGTATTTTGTTGTGAATGGCTTTGTATAAATGCAACATAAGAAGCGGGAAATTCAAAAATTTAAAACGCGTGCCATGCACTCTGATCTAGGTATTATTTTGAATGTTTCAAAATCTGTTTCCTTTGAAATAAAAAAATTTGCACCTTCCAAATTTTTCCTTACAGCACAAAGGTGTTAAGAATTTATTCAATGCCTATATGTTGCTGTTGATAACCTAATATAGAATTAAACTTTCAAAACCATTGATTCAAATTGATCTTTTAATTCCAATGTTTTTTTGGCTTTTCCATATTGATGCCATAACCATAGGCCAACCATTGGTAGCTAGGGCTTTTAACTGGGAATGGCATAATATCACTCTGGCACCCCTTTCAAACAATTCATAGTACAAAAAAAGAAGACAATTCCTTTTTGTTCTAAATGCCACGACTTGCAAACTTTTATTAATCAGAAAGTGTTCTAAATTTAGTACCTACAGGTACCATCAATATGGTTCTTGGAACAATAAAATACCATTTCCATAAACACAAAAATAAATGCTTTTAAAAAATTATCTTTCTGTCCAACAAGGTAAAAAGATAGATGCGATATCTGAAGTCACAAAGTAAATGAATACACCTGGAAGCTATTTGTACACAGCAGAGCTTCACAGAAAATAATTAAGGGAGGCCAGTGTAATATCTTAAGAGTTAACTACTCTGGCTTGTTCAAGGCTATTTGACTACCTTCTCTGTTAGGGTCGTATTAGTTTTAATTTGTTTCACAGTCAGGGAAACTGCACATAATCATACCATATCAGAAGCAGCAATTTGAAGAAAATATAAAACTTCTATATAGAACATTGAAATTCTTACTGCTAGTATTGCATCTAGCTGCTAAAGAATATATTATCAGCAACGCATACAAAATCTATAACCAGTAGCAACTGAATCACTGCCTTAACATCTGTTTTATCCCTTTAGCGAAGCTAATTTTCAAGGGAATTTCTAAAATTTTCAACCTTAAAGGTAAAGAAAAACAAAATTTTTAAGCCTGACAAAATTAAAGCCCAAAACTACTTCCAAAACACTTTTATGTATTATGTATTTGAATGAAATTTAACAACAAAAAGAAGGCCTTGTGTACCTTGAGGAATTCAAAATATATTTATCTTGAGCAGTGCATCCTCCTTTTCCAACTTTATACCATAAAAAGGCCATTTTCACCAATACTTATGTTGTCCCAATTGTTTATTTATGTAATTGTTAAGTGCAAATTGAAGCTTCTTTTGTTGGACATAACCAAGCCACATGGTACCAAGTTTTGGGCATAACCAATGTAGAATTATGTGGATTTCTAAGCCAGTTTTTGAAAAAATGACAGGATCCTTATGACTACAGATTTGTATAGACTTTGAAAATGTTTGTCGAGTAGAATAAAATTTGTTTGTTCTACCCAGAATATTGACTGTTTCTTTAAATGTTTAAAAAACCTTTTTAAGAAGTTAATGTTCATGCAAGGCAGAGTAGGTACAACTTTTAGCTTCACAACTGCTGTTACTAATGAAGTCAGCACTAGCACAAAAGTGTATATTATTCTTTAATGACAAGCAGCTAATCTTGTGGGAATTTGAATTCCTAGAAAAAATTCAGATGATGCTGTGGATATTCTTCATTTTATCTTTAAACTTAATATCTTCTAGCCAAAGTAGCCAAAGAATGACAATTTTTGATTTTATTTACAAATTTTGTAGTTCAAAGTGATCTAGCTAGGGTGGAAATATTGGAGGGACAGAGACGAATCTGACAACATAGGGTGTAGGGTTTACTTTTAGGGGAATTTTCGCAGACCACAGCCTTGAAAATTTGGGAAAACGTTCCATTTTGTAAATGTGTTTGAAATAACCTCTGTGGTTTAGTTGTGGCAATGATTGGTTAATACAGTCACAACAACAACACAACAACAGTCATATGTAGATTATAAAGGCTGGATCTTTCCATTCTACAACTTTCATTTTCCAATCCTTTCAGGTTTTATATTCTGAATTGTGTCAGCGGAAAAAGCTCTATGTGTAGAAACTGTTTTTTCAATGTTGTAAGCAAATATCTAAAAATAATTAATAGTGTTCAAAAACTTCAAACTTAGTCCATTCTACTAGGAGCAAAATCTGTAGAATTCTTTCAAGCACAAAATTATCTATCTTGTAAGAATACCCAATTCTTAAGAAGCTTTGCAGTCAGTATGGTTCAATCATAATTACCTACTTATATATAGTCTGCTTATAAATGGGCTCTTTTGACCCAGGGCTTTATGCTTATTAGAAAACATTTCCTGTTATCATTGTTTACAAATTAACTGCATAATACTTGAATTTGTTTTGTCTTAATTGATATTCACACTCTTCAGTATGATTTCCTACTCCTTTACCATATTTTAGTATTTATAGTTTTTAGTACTTACTCTCACCATACTTACCTGCTAATATTTTGTTTTAGGACATAAAGCTTGTGAAACCATCTGCTCCTTATGTTCCATCTCCGACAATCCCTCAACTAACCTCTTCAATTCAGAGCCCATCAATCACCCAGTCACACTTGAATATTGGCTCACCATCATCAATTTATTTTCCAATGAATACAAACCATTCTAACCAGGTAGGGTACAAGTTTTTAATGTCTAGATGAACAGAATTAGCCCTTTGATATCCTGCAGAAATGCCATCTATTTTCCTAATTGTCCTGATTTTGTGATCACCAATGCTTAATGCAGTTGTGTAAGGCAGAATGAAGATCACATTCATTCTAAATTTTTGCAAATTCCTAATCTAAGATTACCTAGTAGCTGAGCAATTTCATTCTGTTCTCTGGGCCATTCTTTTGAGTACATCTACCAGAAATAGCCAAAGTTTATTTCAGTTCAGTTCAGTTCAATTTTCATATTTTAAATTCCCCACATACAATATATCATAACAAAACTAATTAATACAAACAACTAAACTACAATAATAACAATAATGCGCCTAAAATTGATACAACATACAAATACCGAATAAAGAACAAGATAAATTCATTGGGGGGAGTTACTTAAAGGAGGAGCTCTCTTAGTAGTTAAACTAATCAAGGTGGAAGCACCCCCTGTTTCAAAAATTTCTCGTACAAATTTGATTATTTAAGGCATAAAAGAAACTATGGGCAGATGGCGACTTTCTATATCAATAAGTTTGCAATCAATTTTGGTAATGGTTTTGAAAGAGGAAGGCTTTGAGTTTTTGTCAAAAAATATTAGCAGAGGGTGATTTCTTTATATCCACAGGAATGTCATTCCAGCATTTAGCACCTTAATAGCGCACTGACCTGATACCATATTGCAGAGTATTATTTTGGGTTAGAAAAATATCATTTTTGGTGACTTGCCGTGTCTCATATCGATGAACGGATTCAACTAGGTCAAAGAAAGAATGAAAACAAGAAGTAGAGATCCTATTCACACAATCATATACAAAACTAAGCAGTTTCAATTGGAAGAGATCGTGCAGTTTTAAAATCTGTCAATATAGTTGTGCAGTTTGCACAAGTGTCAATAAAGACACAATAAGTGGAAACATAACACATTATACTGAAGCCCTTTTTGTCTGACATTCCTTAGAGAAAATGTTGTATAAAATTTCAGAAATATAAACATGAGTATATGAATAATACATGTTTCATGCAATTGCTGTTATTGTCAAATCAATTGCTGCTTTTAGTTCTTATTTTTGTCTTGTGTCTTTTGTATACTATCCACTGCTTTTTTGATCAAATAAAAACCAAATTTTCAATTTTAGCTAAATTTGTTTACTCTACATTAAATGCATTTCTCTATTATATATTATTTTATATTGAAAAATACATGGTTGTCAATTAAATATATGGGCATAATTAAAATAAATTATACTAGACACAAATAAATCATAAACAGTAAAAAGAACTATTTGTCACAGTCTAATATCAAAGTATCTGTAGATATTAACTTTTTACTTTAAAAAGTCAATTTCTAAAATTTGTCTTATTTCTTTCGCTGCCAGGTTTATTTTAGCTTTTTATATTTTTATGAAATTTGCAGAAAAACATTTTTTCACTTATAAAAACTTAAAATAATAAAATAAAATATTGATGTATATCGCTCTTACACAGAGCTCTTAAACAAGAATTGCAATTTTGATACTTTCTGTGTGACAAGAATGTTACTATTTTGAAGGAATTTTAGTCCCCCTTCCAATTTCTTTCTCCGACTTTGTGAATAAAAAATCAATTCTTTTCTCTGAACACTGAGCTTTCTATAAATCCATATTCTATACAGGATCAGATCACTTTACCCACCAAAGCTAGAGTCTTATAACCTCTGAAAGTCAATAGGAATGTTTATTGTCAGCTACTGGATATTATAATGGAAAGAATGCCTTCTCTGCTACTTTACAGAAGCACACCTTCCTATTAGATAACAAACTAGACTACACCTATTTCAAAGTCTTAAACATTTTGCGTATCTTTCATAGCGTATCTTCACATCATCATAGTTAATTTGCCTTGATGTTTAAAAGCTAATTATTTTCAAATCTTCTATCATTTATGAATAAATTTTTAAACAAAACTGCTGTTTGTCCCTCGTTAATTTCGGTTTTTGATAATAAATTTTTCCTAGATACATGGTAAGATGCCATTCTTTAATTGTATGGATCTATTATTAAATTTAATCCACTTTCTTATTTTCACTTTTCTGTAAATATTGTTTCATGGTTAATTTTGTTTTTTTTAATTACTTTGGTCGTTTGTATTTTTTATGTAACAGGAACCCAAACTGGCAGTGACTGCATATCACAAACAATTATTTAGTTTATTTCAAGTTATTTGATTTAAATTATTTGCATTTCAGTTTAAAACGACAGAATTATGCATTGGTCTTAATTTCGATTCTAGCAATTAGGTTCTTCGTCTCCAACTTTGCCATACCCTTCTGCAGAAGGCCACGACTATGTCAAAGCTGGCAACTCGTCAATCAATGCACAAGCACTTCTTCAGTCTCAACAAAGAGCAAGCGCTGTTAATGAGAGCATGAAATCAAAACAGCCCCAGTCAGGGCATGCTCTTGAAACACTGCGAGCATTAGCACTAGCCCAGGAAGAACAAGCAAGAAAGCTGAAGGAAGAACAGGAAAGAGCAATGCTTTTACAGCAACAGTCGAAAAGTACTGCAGGTACTTCCCCAAAACCACAGGCTACGAATCTGGTGCAACAAGGTATCCAGCTAACTGGAAACGGTGCCCCCGGTAAACAAGTATGTATTCCATTGACATCCCTGAAGCTGCCAGTCAATGATTCTAAAAACAAAAATGCCAAAGGGAATTCGGTTTTGCAGCTTCGGGGACAACTCGTGAAAACCCCCGATCAGAAGTTAATGCTTGTCACTGAAGTGGCTGGCAAGAAAGTCGGCTACTTGATATGTCCCCAGTCAGGACAGTTACAAACGGCAGCCATGTCAGTCGCTTCTCAGCTTGCCTCAAAGGCAACACAGGGAAATGCACAGTCGCCATCACCAGTCCAGGTAACCCAATCTGCCCAGTCGCCTGTGACTAGCATCAGTTCGTTAGGGAGTTCGTCACCAAGCTATCCTGTTTTCAAGGCGACCAGTCCTGCAGCTGCAAGCACGAATTTCGGCCTGGAAACTGATGCAAATGAAAACACAGGCCTGAGAGAGGAGCCTTCGCCTATGTCAGTTGACAAGCAGGCTAGCGTCACTGTTAGCAGCGATGAAGAAGATGATTCATCTCTTTCGGAAGTTGCAGCAAGTTTGCAAAACACGCATATTCAGCCAGCGGTATTGACGGAGAAGAAGAAAAAAAGAGGAAGACCTAAAAAGAAGAAAGACAAGAATGAGCCTGTAAAGTAAGCATGTCTCTTGCTGACGATTCCTTTTCACACAGGCATCCAAACACTTTTGGAGATTTTATCTTAGCAATTCTCAATTCTCAATTCTCTATAGCAATTCTCAGGCTATTCACTGCATGCCTTTGAAGATTTTTGTCAATACCGCAAGCTGAAGCTCGTTTACTCCACTTTTTGTCTCAATTTTACAAAGCTCAAACTTTTCAGTACTGGCTAAGGTAAACTAGATATAGTGATTTTAGCGAATGTGAACCTTTTTCGCCAAGCTTTGGGAGAGAAAATAATTTCATTACTACTTCTATGTCTTTGATAAATGAAAAAAATGTAAAACCATTCGCTCTTTAATTTGCGTCTTTGTTTCATGTTTATGCTTTTCTTACTATCATGTTTAGTTATATGCCACGTATTATCTTTTTTATGGTTCGATAAAGCAACTGCTCTTCATATTACTCGGCTAATCACCAATCTATATTGCTTTTCTTAAATGACGTCATTGATCAGTTCTCGAATGTATGTTAGTATTATATTTCCAATAACTATGATCTCACAGCCATTCTAACAAATTCAGTATTGATACTGCTAAAATGTTTTATGCAGTAAACGATAAAAAACCTTTCACAACGATCAAAATGTAAAAGAGCATTTTTCGTGTTGCTAACTTGGTGATATCTTTTTTAGGCCTATTTCGCCGTATTTAATGTTTTTTAAAGATGTTCAACTGCGAGTTCGCCAAGAGAATCCGAAGGTAATCGACATGCCTCATTATTCCTTATCTTATTTGGTTACATTATTGAATATTTTGTTCTTATAGTATTTTAAGAATATTACTATGAAGCATATTAAGCCAAGTTGTTCTCTGCAGGCTGGCCTGGGTGAGGTATCGAAAATGATCTCAAAACTCTGGGAACAGGCTAGCAAAGAGGAAAAACAGGTAGCTACTTAGTCCACTGAATATGTTATGAATCCTAGCAGAAAATAAGCTGTTTCAAGTACAGAAGCCTTAATCTAATCTAAAAGCCTCTTTTGCAAAACTTTATAAGACGATGAAGAATCCAATGTTTTCTAAACTCAAATGTGAATGTAGAATAAACAAGGAGTTGCGGAAACAGCACACTGAAGCATTTTTTGTCTGACACACTCTCAATATAAACGTTGCAACATGATCCCGACTTGTGTAGACAGAAAGAGTTTGTTATCTTTCTTGACTCTTGCTGTTTGCTAGAAAGCAAAAAGAACCTATCAAACACGTCTTTCTTCCTGTCATATTGGATCTACACCTGGATATAAATTTCATGCTTACCATTGGTCATATTCCGACGTTTATACTCTGAGGAGTGTGCAAATACTTCAGAATACTATGTTACCCTAGTGTACAAGTTTGTCCGTTGTGTGCCTTGCAAGGGAGAAAATTGTGTTGCTTCTTTAATTTATATTGGACAAAGTTATTCTGAAGTATGTTATTAAAAATCGATCATTATTAAGATTCCGTTGATTTTTCTTTACTTTCAGATATACTTAGCCAAAAGTGCGAAAGAAAAAGAAGAATATCGAATTAAGCTCGCGGAATATAAGGCAAGCATTGGAGAGGGGGTAAGATATCTGTTGTCTGGTTCTGTTTCCTCTCTTAAATTTCTATACAATCAGGGCTGGTCAGAATTATAACTGGACACAGAGCTCGAATTGTTGGTTTTCATGTAACCTGCCCATAAAATGATATTAAAAGTACAATTAAATAAACTAACAGATGTCCAACAAATGTATTTATTAACCTAATTAAAACCTAAATCCTATTTGCAAGAAAAGTTATTTGCAAGAAAATTTAAAAATCCTATATCATTTTTTCAAAACAACCAAGGGAGGATTTCCATGTTATAGAATGTATCTTTCATTGAGTTTGGGTTTGTTTCGGGTATGTGCGTTGATATGATTTAACTCGCACTGTAGACTTAATTGTATCATGTATTCATCTTATTCCCGTTATGAATTTGACCTTTTGTTATAACATTTAGGTAATTATTTGTATTTTACATTATACCAGACGCCTATGTGTTGTATTATCCATTTACACTGCTCTGCAGTATTCTTTAGAGTTACTTTTCAACAAAGGTTGTATCTTTTTACCTTTTATACCTATCATTTTGAATTTTTTTTTATATTAAAATGCTCTCACATTCACTTCCAACATTACGAGTTTTGCCATCATGACGCTGTTTTCTTACTTCGTTACCAGCTTTTGTTTATGTTTCTATTTCCGACTAACTTTTATAGGTTGGCGATGGTTCGGGACGACCAAATGCTCAATTAACTACAATCGAAAATGCTAGTTATAGTGAAATGATTGATGAAAGCTCGAATAGTGGACACAATAATACTCCCATGGTTGTCTTGTCGTCTGACTCATCGCCTGAAAAGAATGGAAGCGAACTTGATTCCGGAGTCACTTCAGGTGTGCAATTCGCGACAGCACAGAGCTCGTCAATGGACACAAACGATGTACAGATTATGGAACCACCTCCTGTTAGAAAACGAGGAAGACCAAGGACAAAGAACCTACTACCTTCGAATGTAAAGAAAGAGCCTAAAAAAACTAAGAAAAAAGAGAAAATAGTCAGTGAAGATAGACCCACTCCGAAGCTTACTATGAAAATAAACATAAGGAACTCACAAATAACAGAGTCACCGACCAAGGCGTTGGAGGATCTGTCTAAAACTTTTTCTGATGACAGAGTTGAAGAAAAACATAAAGAAGAACACGAGGAGAAGCATGACGAGGATATAGCTGAGGAAGATGACATTGAAGACCAACCAAAGCCTACACAACCAAAATCCTTAATGAGCTTTAAAATACCGTTAAAGAAAAATCGTTCAACTGGCTCCTCTGATCAGAAGGAAAGCGCCATTAAGGAGAGTGAAACAGACAGTC
This sequence comes from Rhopilema esculentum, assembly GCF_013076305.1. Next base: position 8,792,386 of record NW_027019698.1, on the reverse strand, counting down.
AAACGGAGAAAGTAAGTATAACTGAATGATTGAGAAAATACTAACCCTAAAGAACTGCACACAAAGGTAACTAAGGTATACGGCTTTAGCTAAGCTAATCTTTAGATAAGCTTCAGCTTTTGCTTATTTCTATCAAGTCTCAAGGATACATACTTGCTTTGAAATCTCATGTTCTAGCCTGTTTGTTCAGTCTTATTCTATCCTGCTAGATTCACTTCACATAAGAGGATATTAGTAAATGCTTGAAATGTCGTTAAATTACATATGATTTTCGTATCCCGAATCGATTTCGCATAAATTTCATTTTGTAATTCATTATAGTAGTCAAAAGCTTTATTGTGATTTAATTTATTTCATATTCACTTCATATTGAATTAAGATAATCCCTAGGTTTGATTTACTCTTCTTGTGAATTGCCGTCGATTGCATTTTTCTCTTATCAAACAACTTTTCTAGGCTTCTGTCCCTGCCGTGCGAATATGCGCCAACAATGGCTGTGAGAACCCTGCTAAGATCAGTAAAGAGCGCGGGCCCCTGTATTGTAGCAGCCGATGCCTGGTAAACCACTGCAGGTAACCTTTCACTAAACTCTGTTATCAACAACTTCAAGGCCTATTTCGTTTTCTGAGATTCAGATGCCAAACTAGGGTTGTAAGTGGTGCTGAAGATCATAGGGCCTTCTCAAGCCTTGGCCATTCTGCGCGCAACAATGTTGCTCGAAATTTTGTTGATTTTTTTGCCGTCAAAACATTGAGGCCAAACAGGGCAACATTGTCGTACAACAACTATTGCTGATGTTGTCACAACAGTGCGCCAAATTTGATCAGATAAGTGGTTTTCCGCGCCATATTTGATTTGAGCACAAATTTGCATAAGTATGGCAGAAAGAAAGCAAGCTGCAGCCCCTGAAAGCTGATTTTGACATTGTGTTGCTTTTTGCACTCTTTGGTCTAGCACTCGTAGAAGCAGTAACATTTGGCCGATATGTTATTCTTCCTGTAGTCATCACATTTTTATTCAAGCTGGGCAACTTTTGAGCAACACTTGGAATTTGTAATTGTTGCCCGACAATGTTGCCCAGTTTGGCCAAGCCTTTAGTAATATCATTTAGCAAGAAAGTTATAAGCTTGAAATTTTTCATAGGCCGAATTAAAAAACAAGGCACCAGATGAAAGCCAAATATCTCTTGCAACTTTGTATTTAACCAGGTTTTAATTTTTCCATCCAATGTCTAAGATAGGCCTTTTGAACTTCAGCATCTTTAAAAGTTCCAGCATCCTTACCCCTTGAGTAAGTAGCGGAGCATTAGGCTCCAGGAGGGACAAATATGTTTACTAAATCGGAGCTCGTTGTAAACAGAAGTGTCTCCCTTTCAAAAAAATCCAAATATTCAATCTTAGAAGTTTCATTGTTTTTGTTTTGTTCATGAAACTTAAACCGTTGCTTTTTTGGTCAGTATCCACCATCTCTATCCTGTATGATTCGAAAAGTCTTGTAAGTTAGTATTTTGCTTATGTTCTTCTAGGAATGTCTTCGATGCATGGGTGGACGAAAGAAAAGAAGAATCAGTAAAAAATAGATAGATTTATTCAAGCGTTGTAGATATGTCTTCCTCAGTCAGGACGTTAGTTAATCAAATCCAGATGTAGAATCGTCATTAGTTCTTGACGATTTTCTCTCAAATGCTGTTTTATACAATATGGCAGATGTCTCTGACACGTTAAGTAGATGTTTCAAAAAGAAACGTATACTTAGCAGTAGAAAGAAGGCCTTCAGGGTTCTCTCTTCATACAGCTGCATAAACCGTGATGCATATGAGAAGTCGCTTATAGACTTACGAGATATCAGCATTAATATCGAGTAACTGGTAATTTTTATATGATAATTACTAAATGAAATATGTCAGAACCACTGAATTTGATGGTAGGACTTTTGAGGTATTTCAGCATTTTGAAAATTATCTAAATTATGTATTTAGACTTGTACGTGATTTACATAGTATTGCTTTGCAATTTTAGATCATCCAGATTGGTCTATCTATTGTTATATATTTCATAAAATGTTGAAAAATAAAGACATTTTCGATATACTCAAGACAACTGCTCTAGCAGTGATCATTAAAGGAATATCATTCACTCCTTTAAATGACATGTACAGAATCAAATAGATGCCTAGTGTTCAATTCCACAAAGTGTCTTCTGTGTCGTGGCTATTACTTCCTCTTTTTGTACGGGTCTATACAGCTTGGTTTGCTTACTTGACTGTTGTGTGACGTCATCCATATTTTCTGTGACGCCAATCTTAGTTTATTTTATGACGAAATTTTAAACCTTTTAAGTTATTTCAACTGCAAATGGATCAAAATTGTATATACAGTCCCAGTACCAAACATCACGCATTACCACAGCTACAAACATAATTGTATGTTGTTTTACAATCAACTGACTTGGAATCCTATTCGATGGTTTGCAGTTCAATGTTTTGATGTCAAGCAGGACTTTGAAATTCTTGTTTTTGCAAGAATTAATGATTTCTATCACACCGGAAAATACGCTTTTTTCTTTTCCGTTTTTATCAGGAAAGTTTCTCGTTAAGTAAAAAATGCATGGCTGTTCCGTAGATTGCTCTATGTTTAAGCTCGCTGGGATCTTTGGGTACCGCGTCATGGCTTTAATGAGCCCATCGAATCGAAAGCCATCACTATCCCAGATATGCTGGGAGTCCTTGCTATCTTTTAAGGAGCAAATACACAATTTTACATTTACACTTGGATCTTTGCACTCTCTGTAAATACCATACTGCGAAAGTCTGTCGTAAGAGAGAAGTTTCATCCGTTTTGATTTGAGTTTTGGGCTGGTTGTTGATTGCACCTCAACATGGAAGATGTCTTCCTCCTGCCCAGAACCAGGACCCGCCTTCACCATAAAATCCAAAGTTGTAATTAAGTTGCTGCCAGAACTGCGCTCTCTCACGTTGCTGAAGGAAGAAACGAATAATCTGTGGCATTTTCTCTGCTCAGAGTTTTTTTTATCTTTGCTTTTTCCAGTTATAAATTGCGTATCTATCATGTTATTCAGAGAGCCAACTGCGAATTCTACTATGCCAACTTGCTTTGTGTCATTTTTAGCCGGTGTATCCCAGCCTTCACACACGCATAGATTAGGCAAGGCAAGTTCAAGATCGTCACACCGTTTATTTGCAGGAATTACTTCCAGCAACCCGCGCTCTTTAGGAAATGTCCCGCGGGCGTTTTTGGTTGCTATTGCCAACATTGTTTTGTGCAGGTCTATCATCGTCAGTAGTCGTCTCGTATTCACGCGTAACGCCTTCACCGCGTCATCGCCGAGGTAAGATTTGACTGCGGGAGGCAGTATCATGAAAAGACTTGGATGATGCATCTCGAAACGGCCTTCTAAAACAGCACTGGTATATCTTGTGTATGTATTCCCATGATCCGCCATCAAAATAGTGAGGACGTTCTCCATTCTTGCCAGTTTTCTAACAAAATCGGCCAAGTCGTGATTCAAAGTTTGTACGCGCAGTCCTTTGTAATCATGAGCCGTGTTTATTGTTGTGAATCCAATTCGAGGCCGCCGTCTTCTTTTTTTCTGCGCGCTAAAGTATTCTAGCAAATGTTCGAAGTAATAGGCGTGTTGAAACCGGCCATTAAAACATATCTGATTGTCTTCCGGTCCGTTGAATGGAGTCTTCAAGTTGTTGTCAGCGAGGATCTTGCAACTTGCGAAGGATAGGCCTACAAGAAAGCTAATTACAAAGTTGTATCATGGTTTTGTTTTCTACTGTTTTCTACCATAAGTTATCTACAGTATTTCAAACTATCTCTATGCCTTCTCAATTTTCAATAAGAATTTGTCGATCATTTTTTATTTATTGGTTCTATAACTAAAGAAGTTTTCTTAGTGCCATCATGATTCTCAAAGCTAGGTGTTGTTCATTAACCGAAACTTGGCTGAAGAGTGCCCCTGTACAAGTGTGATTTTATTATATAACACTTTGATAACTTAAATGGTATATAAAGAACAGACCCCTGCATACTGTCATGATTCGAAAAAGCGCTTGTTAAATTTTTGAACATTTTACCCGGGCACTTGTTCTTATTTCTTCTATCATAAGATTAAGAAAAGACAGACGTAAAATAATTTCACTCCAGGCAAAAATAATTAATTGCCGATTATAAACAAGTCGAAGGTATCAGGAGGTTTTTAGGCAGCGCACGGAGAATGAACATGTTCTAGATTGGTTGCAGGAGGTTCTTAGGCAGCGCAATCTTTAGTAACTTCTAAAGATGTGTGTTTAAATATGACAATGCAGTTTGCAGGTGCTATTAGTGCCACAGCAAGTGCGACAGAGTTGAGTAGGTAATGTGGAATGCCAAGAGTTCATAATCTATCCTCCCCTATCTAATTATTACGATGAAATATAATGCGAACCATCGGTTTGATTGTATCAAACGTACTCTAAACACGCGAGCGACTACAGTGCCCGCCTGAAGTGTTGGAACACTCATCATGCCCTACTCAAGTCTCCCTTCTCCTCTCCTTCTATACAATGTTTGATTTTGAACAGAAAATGACCATTTGCACACTCGGTTTACCGATGTCAGAAGCTCTTCTTACCCATCAGAGTTTTGCCGGTTTGATTTTAAATAGTGTGAAGATATGTTTTATCAGCGGCTGCCCAAGCCATTCATCTGCTTACCATGGGCTTTTTATCATCTCGACTCCTCTACTTCCTTGCAGCTTCGTTTGAACAAAACTTTTTATTAAGGAAACTCTGTCTATTGAAGATAAGTGCCTTTGACGAAGACTGCTGGTCTTATATTGTTAAAAAGAGATTGCTATCAAGTACTAGGCTAACATTTCGATGCTGTTTGGCGAAAACGAGTATCAGCTGTCGATGCTAAAGTGCCTGACTTGTAATTTTGAAACTAAGATGGCTAAGGTGCAATTACAACATTATTTTGGGGGAACAGACCAACTTAGCTATTTAGGCAAAAATTGAATGTCAGTCAAAAATCGACTGAAACTGCTTGACTGTTCCAAGTACTTTTTGCAAGCCTTGTAGAATTAATGGTAAGTAGACACTCTGCATCGGCTGAGGACAAACCCAAATATCTGTCCCTTGTAAAGTATTTACTCAACAAACGCTTCGTATTTGGGTATTGCGGATATTTGCTAGACCAGGTAATTCTGCGGAACGTTCTGAAAGATCCACCCGATGAAGGCAGATATAGATATTTTACTCTCGCTAGGACTCTTCAATTACGTCACATGTGTAAGGACACTGATGAGTCAAAACGGAACTCAGGCTCACATGATCATGATTATGATTATGATCAGTCAACCCAGTTCCAACTTGAGTTTCACCCCGACCGCGTTCTTGACCTTGGTTGAAATTTCACCCCGCTGTGAAATACCCATGTGTGTGGAAAATTTGTCAACCAAGCTGAATTTTCAACGGCAATTAAATCTTTCCAATTAAATATAAATGATGTTTCTGCTATTCTTTTTATAACTATATATACTGTGCATAGTGTGCAGCAAAGAAGATACATGGAATTTTCAGCAGGGTTTCTGTGCAAGTATTGTGCAAGTGTGAGATTACATAAAGTTCCAACAAGACAAGTGGAAGGAAGTATCGCTTGATTTGACAGAAGAATGAGTAAATCTATTCTGCAAGCAAGGAGTGTATAACTAGATGATACTGTGTCACTCTGAATTTTTTCTTAGTTTAAGAGCTTCTTTGCATTTACCACTTAATTTACTACAGACGTACTTTATTGTCCCACTTATTTGACTTTTATGCTCTATCGTTCTTTACACTTATTCAACTAACTATACGCACGAGTCACGATAAATTCCCTGATCGTCGTAAACCACTTATAATTCGATCAGAAATAACAAGCTTTCTTTTCGCTACAATGATGAGAACTGTTGAGACTCTTGACTGACAAGGAGCTTTGTCCCCTTTCAACTCTGAAAATAAGCCTCATCTCTGTTAAATCACCTTTGGCTGGCATAATATCCGAGCGATCGTTTATTAAGGATAAAGGCATCATACTAATAGCCTGATATTTTTAGGCCATGACCATGGCTTTGTTATGATTTGCACGTTCCATCGATCCTTTAGATTTCTTCATGGTAGCAAGACTTACTTTACTAACATTTATTTCTAGGGGATTCGCTGTTGACTCTGGAAGATATTTCCTCTTGGTTGGGATGAGACGTTTTTGGTTAAACTGTAGTGACGTAAGCGCATCATTAGTCTAGAGCCCAGTTGCGTAATGCATTTCAGGGCACCTTAGTTACTTAGATAATTAAGGGCCCCCAATCTATAGGGGCCTCCAAACAAGCTAATAACCATGTTTTGAAGCATATAACTCAGCGATAATTGTGACATGCCCTACAACATTGGATGCTACCTTTTGGCAGTCCGTTAATAGGGGCCCCGTCGTAGTTTTTTCCCAAGGGGCCCCATATGACTCTGCTCTGCCGTGGTTGGAGCCAAATAATCGATTCTTTTATTAGGTTTAGCATTTTGACTTGTTTTATCATTGTGTGATACGGCCTAGGCAAGTCAGCTCCTTTATGCGAGACATATCAATAGTCTAGTAAATGAATTGCCAAAACTTCTCGACCTGTATCGAAAAGTTTTATTATCATACGTCACCGCCCTTCCCCCGTTAATGCCGTTTGCGTTTCTGCATTCTCCGTTTCTGAAAACCGCTCATTGCAGACCCTGACTGAATAAAAACCAATAAATAAAGTAGAAAGGTAATACCTACTGCTATGATCAGTGATGTTTGTAGCTGTCGGTTCAAAGAGGGTGTCTATGTCCCATTTCCTGAAAAAAGTGGGTGACCCATCCTTGATTTGCCGACAGTTTCAAATCTGCCAACGAAACATTCCTGGATGTCAAAAAACTCCGCATTTTTAAAATCGAGTTTTTTAACGAGGGTTTCCTACACGATTCCTACCCCCCTTCGCTACGTCCCTGGATATGAAATGTGAAGCCTTCATACTATACCTGTATTGTCAATGCAGGCAGATTTAATTGCTTTCTTCATGCCCATCCAATCACGTGGTGCACCCAGTTCCAGCCGCATCCCCCACCAATACTTCCAACAAACATCATCCTGGTACAATGTCTCATAGCCGGCCTTTCGCAAATATCTGTATAAAGTCTCGATGCCCACACTGCTTTTCTCCTTCTCGTTTTCTGTCAGATTTTTTGCAAAGAGTTTCCCCGTAAAGAAAGCATGGAAATTCTCTGCACTGTGGCCATGCACTGATTGAAATAGCTCGAAATCGAGAATTTCAGTATTTGTTTCCGGGTCTGCGTTGATGTCATCAAATGCTTCCAGGACAACCGGCAAAGAGCGAAAAAAATGCGCACGTGCAATCGAATCAAGTAGGACAATGTTCACATCTGGTGTTTGTCTTACTGGTTGATTGAAAATACTTTTTTGAAGAAAAGACAAAAGTATTAACTGACTCTTGGATTCTCTCTCGTCAATTCGGATACACTCCAAGAACAAAAATTTGTTGTTATGACCAAGTGCAATTTTTGCTGAACTTTCCAATTCCTCCTCAAGCCTCGTTATGTCATCAACATAAAGGAAATCTATTTCTCCATCATCATGGCTAAAAACACCAATCTTGCATGATTTAAGCTTACCTTTTCCCGAGCAAGTGAATTTTATTTCATCTACCTCTTGAAGTTCACAGTAAATCTCAGTTTGGTTCGTCTTGCATGTTTGCAGTTTAGGGTCTATTTGGTACCACTCATGAGCTAATTTACACGCTTCTTCGGGAGCCTTATGAGGCTTACATGCGATTTCACTTGTAATTATTTCTACTCTTTGTTTAATTCTTTGCTTTTTGCAGTACTTGTTATTATTCGCTTTACCTTTGTTGCTCAGCTGGCGAGGATTCATTTTCTTGTAACTATCATCGATATCAGTAGTGTTTTTCTCTCTCGATTTCATGTTTTTACGTATATAGGATGGATTCATACTTGGACCTTTCTGGTTCTTCTCATAAATTCTAAGCACGGGATGTCGGTCTCCTTCCCCTTTTGCTTTCCTTCTTTCAACTTCTCTCGTCAGAAATGCGGAGCTTTGTGTCAAATTGTCTCTCCTGTCAATCCAAAAAATACGTTCTTTCAAACTACTTGCATCTTCAGATATATATCCAGCCTTGTATATCTCAAGCAAAATTATGACACTGCAGACAAGAAAGAGAGTAACCACAGTTTTAATCAGCGGGAAATTTGTCCTGATGAATCGTTTCAGTCGCATTGCAAATCAATTCAACAAAACCAGTAAGCCCGTTCTAAATCTTTCGTTTATTTATTCAATTCATACAAACGAATCATAGTCGAAAAAATGCATCCACTGCCCTCCCAATCAGCATGAAAATTTCTGTAGAATTTCCAAATGCTTGGGACAAAAGATTTATGTTTGTCCAGCTGTCCTGTTTTCTGTTTAAGTTCTATAAAATCAGCTCGTTCTCAAAAGTTGAATAAATATCAAACTCTCCTTTCTCAATCTTCTTTTTCTTGCAGGTGGTGTACCCAATAATAAACAAACAGTAATCTTAGCATATTTTTGTTACCTGGCCTATCTCCAAACTTTTCTGTGATTTTACACGTCACTAAGAGAAGCTGTTAGGCTATTATTACAAAGGCTATACCAACCAGCTGAAAGGGTAATGTTTTAGAAACAGTACGGTGAGAAATGTAACGGTTCCCTCGTGAGGGTCGTCCAAGGAGATAACATATTTTGTCTTGCTTGTTATTATCATATTATGTTTGTTTTTACTATTAGTTATGGTCTTTAAATACAAATATTAAGAAATATCAATAAAAATAAAAATACTAAGTGGATGAGAAAGGCGAATCATTTCGGTCTCTTAGTTAAATATAATTACTACTAGTAAAACAAAAATTTTGTTAATTTTTGGAGCATGTGGCCTAGATATGGAACTTGCTTCTTGAACTTTGTAAGTCTGTAAATCTGTGTCCAAAAATAACCCAAGCTAATACCAGCAGTCATCGTATGAGCAGCTTTAAACAGCAACAATATAAGAAATGTATCTGAAAGGTATAATTGCCTCTCTCTCTCTTTTTGGATTCATTATTGCATGCCCACATACATTATTTACCCCGGTTTCTAGCAAATACGCTACTACCAATTACCACGATGACCAAATTCGACTTTTTAGTATCTGGAAAATCTGGAATATTTGTTGAAGTTTTGAAGACAGGCTTACTGACTCTTTGGGCAGGCACACATAAGACATCAAAAGCATGCTAATTGACATGGGGGGGTGTCATGTTACCCTTTAGAGCTCTTGAAATTTTTCTTGCCTCTCTGGGGCAATGTTGAGCAAGGAATTCCACATAAGAAACGGATAGGTAGAAAATCAGCTTTTTTCACTGTTTGTTTATGTTTTTCTTTCAGAAAAGACTGACTAGCCAAGTGCCCTCGTTTTGATGCAAATAAAAGAACTGGAACCAAGGAGAAGCCTGTCATATGTTCAGGTAAATACAAATCTTTTCCAATTTCGTCCTTAAACTTTTTTGCAAGATTCAATGTCGAAAATCATTTTTTACGCAAAACGGATGCAATTTGAAGCAAAGTATTTCCTTTCTCTTTTGCACTACTTTAGGCTTAAATTGAATTGACGTTGAGAAATTGTGAAAAAGCTCTTAAGAACTTTCAACAAAGTTCGAGCTGGCTGTTATTTCATTTACAGCTTAAAATGTAACAGTTTGGACCCTCAATATTTTTATAAGTTTTACAAATGTTTCATGCTATAAAGTGTTCATCAGAAGAACAGGGATGTAGTGCTAGGGGCGCCATAAGGGCTGATTCCCCTTTGTTAATGCCAAAATATAACCAATTTCTTATTTTGCTATTGTTTTTAGCAACATTATGTACAAGAGCCCCCCTTGTTATTTCGATAGCACTACACCGCTGCAAAAGGACTGAAAATTTGATTCAAAGTGAATTTGATAATGAAAAAAATATAATCTGATAGGAAAAATCCTGCTTGAAATTATCAAGAACCCAACAACAATGTTCCTCCCGAACCTCCATTTCTTGATTCGAAAATAATTGGTTGTTGTTTCAAAATAGATTGGAAAACACTTTAGTAAAACCATAGTTACCAGAGTATATCGGTTTTCGACTGGTAAGCATTTGAGAAATGAAAGAGCGGAAGCCAAGGAAAGTTGATTTTGTTATATGTGGGCCTTGCATTCTTTCACTGAATGTTACAAAAAGCCAGATGGCATTTAATTATGTTTGCATGGATTATTGTACTATTCTACACCCACCCTCCATTACAAATACCCAAATTTTTTAATGTTTTTTTAATTCTTGCCAACGATCTGATGTAAATACGTCGCTTTGTTTCAGTACAGTTAACTTGAAAGGAAAATTAAAATCGTGGATCATGTATTTTGATTGCTTATTCTACACACAGTACTAAAGTTAATCTGTATACTTTGCTATTGAGCAGCCGAAGGTGGTAGAGCGCCCGATTCGGCACTGTCGGAGCCCGGTCGTGGATCGAAAAGGTTAGAGCCCGGTCGCTGTTCTATCTAGCAGTCTTAGAATCCATGTATATAACAAATAAAAGCGGTTAGCTTCGTGTCACCATTGAAAGGGCACAGATTGGGCATCCTTAACAATCTGTACAGGTTTCTGATTGGGCTTTCTCGACCCACAACGGCCAGTTGTCAACTGGGTATATATATTTCCTAACTAAACTTTTTCGATAAATATTCTGAGTGTGTCAAACCCGAATTCTATCGGTAAGTACGTTTGTTTTTCCAAATCATAGATAGGAAAAATAGAAAAGGGCCCCAAATTGTTTTTACGTTAAATTTCATTTCTGTCCAAATTTATGTCTATATTAATTCATTGCTTTGACTGGAATGAACTGTGAAAATTAGAAAGAAAATATAAATATTTACACGTATGAATTATTCATTTTCAAAAAGTCTACAAAATACGATTAAAATTGTAACACAAATATTTGTATACTCCATGTAGAATATATTTGTTTATTTTTGATTTAAGGCTAATCTGAAGAGTGTTTGTTTAGAAAAGAAGCAGTGAGTATTAGCGGGTTGTTTTGTTGAGAAATTCAAAGTGATTTTGCTAATTGCCTTCGCCCTTAATGATCATCTCTTTTATATGACAGGGAAAACAACTTTTATGAATCATAAACTGCTCCTGAAATATTTGTTGTCTGTAGCAGGAAAATTAGCAACAAAACAGACTTATTGACAAAACAGGCGTTATTGAGAGTCACAGGGAGAGTTGACTGACTTTCGATTTGAACGAGAACTGTCAAAATATCTGTCAAAATTTCGCAGTGATAACACTGGATTGGAAGTAAACAAAAAGCTACTTTGAAAAATGCAATGGCTATGACTTTAATTAAAGGTAAGTTACTCATGGCTTTACTTATGATATTTAACAGCCATAATATCATAGTCTATTGTTGACAGGTTGACATCTTCGGCATTAACATTTCAATAATCGCAATTAAGCTCTTCCAATGTTGACCCTTTCAAAGTCTTCACGATCAATTCACAATTTCTGAATCACTCATCTTTTCGATATAAAGCTTGAAACGGTGGAGCATTTTACAATCGTCTTGCTTCTCAAATTCTCGTACCCAATCTTCTTTCAAAACTAATCAATAAACTTTATCGCAGCTCCTTTTTTTCTTCATTCTTTCCGAGATCTTTCGGCATGCCAGCTACCGTATAACCCCAAATAATAGTACCCATTAATTAACAGCACATGCACGAGTATCCGAAAGCAGCATAGTGCGTTGTTAGAGTTGCCAAAATTCAAGATTACAAAATAAGAAATGCAAGTGTTCAACCTGCGGCGAGTGGACAATAATTGGACAGTAGCATTTATGAAAAGAGCTGGAAGCAACAGCTGGCAGAAAGCTTTATTAAACCACTAAACATTACCAATAACGATGAATATAAGAAATTGCAGTACCCTTATCCCTCTGTTCTTTAGCTTGTTCTTTCTTTACATATATATATATAATATATATATCCTTCTCTCTTGCATCTTATGCATCTTTTCAGGTTTTGTCACCCAATTTGAATTTCAATTCAAAGCACATGGCGGTTCATTACTTGGAGAAACCAACTCGAGCCTCGTACCCAGTTTTCTAAACTCTTTGGTTTTTCCTATCTACTGTTGCCTTATAAAAAACTCGGAGCTAACACTTATAACCGGCCAGTGTTCTACATCGAGGCGTGATTATGTTTTCAAATATTTCTTAATATCAAGATAGAAAGATCTAGAGGAAAAGGTAAGATACCTAAATTTATTCCAGAATAACCTGATGTATCCGCAGATTTGATCTTTTCCTATGTTTTTCGTTTACTACTATCTTTCTGCCCATCTTTGTAAAGCAATGTATATATTTAGCAACATACAAGTCACAACATACAAGTGACAACTTTTAAATTCTCATCTCATACGTCAATGGCAAGAGACAGTTTGGCTACATTTGACCTTATAAAATGAAGAGGGGAACAATTATTGTACATCGACTTTTATTTTAAAAAATGATTATCGCTTTTTCGTATGGGAAAATCTGAAATCAAACTTGCTTAAAAAAATTAAAATGAACTTTTTGGCAATCTGCCCTTTTTATGCGTTTTGGGTGATTGGCAGAAGTAATTGATTGTAGTGAATCAGCTTTCAAAAGATCTAAAAGAAAGAAGCTTCAAATGAAGATTCCCTAAAAGTTTCTTTGTTATCGTTTTGAGCCAAATTTAGATTGTTTAGTACTCAGAAAAAGACTTTCGAATAGATAGGACATGTCCCATTATCCAGAGTTTGTTACGAATCATTTATTTTTAGAGCACACGGTGAAAGATTTTCTTAGCAGCATATGGTAGCTGAAATTGGCAACCAAGGAAAACTCAATATAGAAATTAATTGTTATATAGGTTTGCTGCCTCCCTTTTTTTCTTGAACATATTTTATGCATTTCCTTGCATGTTTGCTGCCTACTTTCCGTTTGCTTTTCTGAAATTTTTTTCGAAATAAATGTTTGCTCGTATTAAAGCCATTTTCAAATTTCGTATCGTCAAAAACCTTTAACTATAATTTTGTATCTGGGGAATGTTGTTTATAGCGCTGGGTGCATGTAAGATCCTAGTGCATGTTGTCATGAACACTTGGTGTAAAAAATAATTTGGCATTTTCTAAGCATGCTCAAGAAAGGAGCAGAAATTTCTAGTTTAGGATGAACCTACTTTTTGTACGATGCAACGTTATCTACTGCTATACACTTTTACTTTGAGTATAAACTCTTAACATCTGTTCGTTGGTTGGTGCCCATTCTTCTACAATTTTGAGCTAGGTAATAATTATTTTGATGTGCGTCACAATAGCACGTTTCTTAGCTGATTCCTATAGATCACGTCGATTTTGATCCATTTTCTACCCAGGTCATCAATAAAGCTTTTGCCTATGTAATCATGCAGATGTTCCATTCTACTCTTGAGCACACTCTTGAGATTCTGCCAGCATTCAAACAGGTAAATGTTAAAAAAGCAGTAAGGGTTGGTGGTATAGTATCATCCACTTAACCCAAACATCACTAGACAACTTATAGTCAACAACAATCTTTACTAGACAACAATCGAAAGCATGCATAGAAGAAAGTCACGAGATTTCACTCCAAAAGAGGGGTTTGTAGAAGCAACCATTGAAAGAAGCCAGATAGCTTTCCTCGGGGCACTGTGATGACCTGGTTTGAAGCTAAAAATAGATCAACTTTCCTCAAGGATGTCTCCCTAGTATTGTCAATGTTTTGGTTTTGAAACAACAACTGTCCTTGAGCAAGAGGAATGACATAGGAATATTGTTCGAAGTTCTTTTATTTGACTGTTTTGTGTAACTCTACAGTCTCCTATATATATTCTTGAAAGCAGGTTTAGACGTTTTTAAGTGTAACCATTCTAAAACACAGAATTTGAAAAAAGATAACATTATTTCAAGACAGCATGATATCACATGTAAGATTACAGGATGAGGCTGAATCTAGCTAACCTTTTTTATTTAGCTATGCAGTATAACGAAAGAGCAAATTTTTAAAGTCGGTAGTCATCAGGCGATTCTATGTTAATGATAAAATGCTGTAGTTTGATGTCCATTGATCTTATTTTGTCTTCATCCTGGCCAGTTCTTCAAGATTTTTCTCTGCTACATCTTCATACAGTTTTTGCCTCTTTATTGTTCCACTCAGCTTCCTCAAAAGGCTTATCACTCGCTTATACTGTGCCATCTTTTCGTCTTCAGCTGCAACACGTTTTATCTCACGATTATTTTGAAATCCGGAGCACAAATTTTTGGCTTCTCTGCAGTACGTTTTGATCATTTGTTCACCCTACAAAATGAAAAGAGTTATTGAAAAGGGGACTAGAATTTAATCTTCACAACTTGCTTTTATAACAAAAATCTTCAATCGTTAAAAGTTTGTTAATCGAATCAAGACCGCCGTATTTTCTGTCTTCCACTTTTAAAAAATCTTCTTCCACTTTGTAACAAGTTTCTTTTCATGTTTTTCTTTGCTTATATGATATTTTGAAAATACATTAAGTGAAGCTTGAGATGGTGCAGCCGCATTTGGCCTTATTGTGAGCTAATAAGACAGATGCTTCGCCTTTATCTGTATCTTGACCTAGCTAAGGCAATCAAGTCATCATTTGTATTCTTCGATTGTTCCTTTGTTTTACAAATTTCAATTGAAATCTATAAAAAGATTTCCCTTCGTTGACCTTTGCAGTTTTGCACCCTTTTCTCTATAGTTATTTTTGCCATTGAAAGAACTTTCCCAAAAAAACGAGCAAAGCAAAAAGTCATTTCAAATTTCCCCGACAATTCTGCCGGCCTGTGATGACAACACCCCCTTCCCCCTTTCTGGCTACGCTCTACTACTTAAGATATGTAGACCAAAGCAGAATATTTTCCTGTCCAGCAGCTGCATTTAAATTAAAATGAGCTAAAACTTTGCTTCGATCACTTCCGCCTACAAAATTTCCAAGAAATAGAAGCCCTGATAAAGATGGCAAGTTTCATTCAAAATAAGCTTCAATTAGTAGATAAAACCCCTTCTTCCATGCAGACTAAATCTCAAATTATTGCAATGTTATGTAGCATTTTTTATTCACAAAAGAATTTTCCTTTCTTCATATTTTTTGGGAAAAGAGGGAGCTTAAGTAGCTTTCATGTGATTTTACAGATTAGACAACTAAATATAAGTTTTACTCATTGTTTGCTTGCAAAAATTTTAAGCAGGTTAATGCCTCCTTTTTATCCTTAGCAAGTAACATTCTTGCTTCTTCTATGCTTTCGTGCATCTTCCTTCTTGTTATACTGATTGGAGCAGAATGCTGCCGAGAGATTCATTAAACATTCCCAACTCAATTTTTATGTAACATGTCTTTAAGCTAGCTGCTTTAGAACAAGCTAGCTGCAGAGATGTGATCTTTGGCCATATTGTTAGCGCTCATATTACAATATGATGTTTCATGTCAGTCCTCTATCTACCTTTTTCTGGGCACGTTCCCAAAAGAGGGCCAGCTATCCATCAAAATCAATCCATCCCATTTTAAAGAGCATGCGAACATTTTTGAAACCACGGAGAAGTGCTTGTCCGCTGTCATTTAAAGCCTCATTTCGGCATTTGCCTCATTTCGGCAATATTGCTCTTAGAAATGTTTCGGCAATATTTTCTCAACCAGATGGAACCGGTTTGCTTATTAACGGACTTAGAAAGAAAACTGTTTACACAGCTTGCTACATATGAAAAAGTTTTTCTTTGCAATATAAGTTTTGTTCTAATGCAACATAAGCTTTGAACAAACTTTTCTATATACGACAGCCACCAGATGTGGACAATTTTCAATAGAATTTTATCTTGGGATACTTTGATTCTTTGAAAATATTATTTCATCATTTTCACGGAAGTGTGTCAGTGTTTTATTACAGAGCTTTTTGAACAGGTTAGGATCACTGATGTTTATTGCGCATCGATCTCTTATTATCGAGCCATGCTCACAAAATTACCATTCTGCTCTTATGCTTAACGCATTCCCTGCCCTTACATACATAAGATTTTCTCAGTCATTTTCTACTATCAGTCATTTTCTACTACAAATGGCAACTGTTGCCATTTCTTATCCACAATGCCTCAAAACTCACGAAATCATTGCTCGTGAAAAGACATGGACTTCAACTTTTATATGTCAGAACACTTCATCTTTGCTCTTACATATACTATATCACGAGATCTTATCAGTGACATATTAATGATGCGAATAACACCCAGAGATGCAAGCAAAACAGAGCATTGAGACCAGATACATTTCTTTGAATGAAGCTTTATGAAAATCCTATAAACAGCTATTGCTGCAACTGCAAATCATGTAACTAACGACTGACATCGACTAACGTAAGGATTGTGTAGGAAAATATTTTTACCGCATTCACAGTTTGGATGTTCTACCAAATTAGATTCCATCAATTTATGGAAGAAGACTAAAATTGAGGCATTGTTGGTAATATTCTTTCACCAACAAACTGTGTTGTTTCCAAACATGATTTAGCAGTGCTGATTTTGGATAAAATGAAATTTTCTTACATAATACATTCTAAAAACCCAACATACTGATTTTTTTTGCAAATTTTTTTTATTGGCTTTGAAAAAAGTTCAAGGAATTCTGACGTTTCATGCTCTGAGGTATGTAAGGCGAAAAAACTTTTAGTCAATATATTATAAAATGTTTGTTTTTTTTAAAGCCATCTTCAAGTTCTGTACCGCTAAAAAAACTGTTCAAATTTTTTATACAAAAATCAAGCAGAGATTGATAAAAAAGAGACCTAATTATCAAAAGTTTTTAAATATGTTTACTGGTTAAAGATACCTCTGGACGAATATAATCTATACCTTTTGATGGTTAAGCATTATTTTTAAAAGCCAATCGATGATAACTTTGCAGCAAAATGATGCCAACTCTTTCATAAAGCAAGTTTTGTCAATTCCTTATAAATTTCAATCTAGCAGTGTAATTAATTGATAATATCAATCGAAGCCAAAGTAATTTCGTTTATGTCGTATGTTTTAAATTGCGTTTCATTCAAGTATTAACACTTAAGAGAATATATAACTTCTTCATGAGCTCTAAGGACACCTTTAAGAATATGGTACCAACAAGTAGTTCACTCAAACCAACCTCGACTTCTCTTTGATGGGTAAAGAAACATTCAACATACACTGCAAAAATTGAAATGAAAAGCAGGAGGAGATGCACATGATGTCTTGCCATTTCTAATTTGTTGATTAGCTTTCTTCTTTGCGCAGTTTATATGACAGCTTGAAGTCCAGGGAAAGCCTTGTCCACTTATCTTCTGGAATAGTCGCTTGCTTCTGCAGTGAATTTAAAGACTCTTGAAAACACGTCATTTGCTGCTCAGCCAATTAAATGCGCGATACGACATTGCTTTTGTGCATCACGAGCGACATCACAAGGCCCTTTCTTTTGATAACACATATGGGCGTGAATATGAATGAGCCGTTTCGTAATTGGAAATAAAGGAAATTTTCATTAGTGTTCTTCCGTAACAGTGTATCACCTGCCCAACGCATATGCAATCGTTTTCAGCATTTCTATTGAATGTGCTTACTCCAAACAATTAATAATCTTGAAATTCTTCAAATATTATTTCAAATGAAATATATTCTTACTTCCTTTCCGTGTGTTTGATGCAAACGGCTGCCAATTATTTAGATAGATTCTTAAAAACAGCCGCGTGCATATCCTTGATCAAATGCAGATTTATCATTGCTATATCTCTTGAGGTAATATCTCTTGACAAAGCTCATTTCACCTCAAAAATTGATTCCCCTTACTTCGCTAATGATGTCAGTCAAAAGTCATCCGAATGGTTTAGTTTTCTTTTCTGATGAAAGCAGTTTTGGTGATTATTTTTAGACACATATAAAGCAGAACAATAAAAGTTGTAGGGAAGCGCGTTAAGGTACTTGAATGAACCCAAGCATTTTTGAGTGCCCCATATCGTTCTATGCCTTGCTACAATCCCGGACAAAAGAGTTTAGACTTTTTATGAAAAACCTGGTGTTTTCTCTTTCCTTTGAAAAATTTCTTTTTCGTCGCCCCGATTCAATGTTAAATGCATGTTTTTGAACCGAAGGGGATTGAACTTCAAATCCCACATAGATGTGAGATGAAAGAGGAAATTCAATTTTACAGCAGAGGCAACATTATAAAATTGTAAAATTTGCGTTTTGCTCCAACAATTTTGCCCGGGATTTTATCTAGAATATTAATTGCAACATTTCATGATGATTTCTTATTGGGAAAATTCACTAGCTCTATACAGAAATTTATTTCTAAAAGGCCTGTTTTATTCAAAATAATTAACGCTTGCTTTGAATTTAAATGGATTTTTATAGCATCTTTATCAATCATGTGGAGATGCAAAGCACCAGTAATTTCAGCAAAATTTTGCTATCTGTAAGTCAACATTATTCGACTTCTGCACTATCTGTATAGCAATTATATTCGTCAAATCCATTCTGAATAGTTTTCCAACTTTATTTTTCTTACATAAGTACCCATTTTTAAGAGATTTCTCTGTTTTCCTTTGATAGCAGAAATGTTGTTCTGAGATCAGAAAATTGGGTCAGGCAAAAGGTCCCGTTTCATTAGAAGAGTCTTCTAAAGCCTTTAACAGTTGCAATAATGAGACTTCAAACAAACTTTTGCACAAACGTCATACCTTGTGTTCAATGAGCCTTGTACCTAGAGCCGCATGTCCACGGCCCTATTGTCTGAGCCCCGTCTTCATGGCTCCATACCCAAAGCCCTATATCCGTGGCCCCATGTTTACAAGGACATGATTAGCAGACTAGTCTCTTAGTCGCGCCTTCTTGTACTCATGCGTGATTTTGCATGTTGCTCTATCTCTACTTACTTATCACCTTTACACTGAATTTTAATTTTTCTTGTTTCTTGGATGGTAAATTTATGTAGCACTTTCTTCATTCATAGTCGTCCTTTACTATGATAAACTGATACTTTATCATGAAGAGTCACTGAATATTTGATATAAAAAGTTTATTTGTATTTGCATTCAGCTGGATACACCTTCAATGAATGAATCATCAAGAATTAAGTTTTAAAATTTTACTTTGAGCGGAACTAGTTTAAGTCAGGAAGGGATCTAGTGCAGCTTTGTCTCTCTTTACTGTTAGATAGTTTTAGCAACCAGATATATAATCATCAAGTTGGGTACTGTCAAGGGCGAAGTGATCAGTCGATACATCATGCAAAAAATTATGGATTTAATTTAAATGAAAAACAAAAGAAATCAAAGTATGGATAAAACGAGAGAATGGTTTATGCCCCCTTTTTGACAAAAACATCGTTCTCGAGTTCTTGTTACTTCCATGACACTAAGCCATTAGATTCAGTTCCGTCAAATTGAGGTCTAAATGCACTATTGCGTTTCCAGAGTGCTTCTGTTCTGTTAACAGTTTCACCTTAATACAACAGTCATGTTACAAAAATGAAATGCACTGAATGGATTGATCATCGAATCTCCTACCTCTTGTTCAAACTGCTATAGATGGGAAAGATAAAGTGCTATAATTTACCGTAATTGCTATATTATACTAGCAAATTTTGCTAGCATTTATAAGGAAAATTTTACTAGCATTCCGTTAAGTTTTGAGAAATATGCTAAAAATTATCTATGAATGAAAATGTACTCCACTTACGTGTTCTTCTCTTCCGGTGAGATCTCCGCCAGCAGTAAAAAACGACTGCACCAGAGTTGAGCATGCCAAGATTAGAAGCAAAAGGAAAATGTTGCACGGTGTTGATCCTTGGTGGCTTTTCATTGTTTGTTCTTGGTGAGGCACAGTTGGTAGGCAGATTTCGTAGTGTTGAGAGCTCAACTAACAATATCCAATGATCTGCCTTGAACACGAGTTCAGCTCTTATACAGACTTTAAAACACCTGGCTTTAATTGCGGGAAAGCAACTTCAATGCTAGGGATTTGCTGCGTGTAAAATGTATTGGGCAGTTGCGGATACAATTAAGATGCCACCCGTTACTACAAATCTTTGCTAAACCGCGGTAGGAGCAATTATAGGACCTTGATACTAGCTTTAAGGCTTGCTTAATCTTTTTTGACAATTTTGTGAACTTTGGCAGCAATGCTTGAATGAAAATCTTATGTTCAATTGCTTTTTCCCCAACAGTCCCAAACGATTGAATTTTTTTAATTAGCTTCACATACCTTTTAAATGGGAATACCTCAAATTTTGCCCCGTTTGATGATTCTGAGCCTCAAACTTTTCTTAAATCACATTTCAGAAAAGAGTTCTTATCTATTCTTGTCTTTCTTCATCAGGAAAGTCACGCTTTTCTGTTTGCTCAAAATGTAGTATAGATTGAAAGTAAAATTGTCGATGAAATTCAAGCCTGGGTGTAGCTCTTCATCAATTCTTAAACTTCACCGAATTTAAGCCTCAATATTATTTTGAAAGGTCTCATTTTCAAGAATCCAATGCAGTATATCAACTTTAATTTGCTCTATTAGCACCTGCTAATACTTCTGCAGTACATCTCTCTATACGTGTCAAATTTTCTCTAGTAAACGCCGTTCTCTGATAAACGCCCCGTTTATTAAACACGGCATCCAAATGCTGGATTTTATAACAAATGCTGCGGCGTTTATTAGAGGAAGTACGATAGGTAGGCTGCAACAAAAAATCTTGACACCTCCTACACGGCACATCTTTTACGAGCGAAGCCTTCGGTTGTACTTTCAAATATTTCCATAATAATCATCTTCAAGAATTTGCTTCATTAAATTATTGCGTCTTTCATAATTTTCAAGTTCTATTACTTCATTTAAAAAGAACATCGGTCAAATATGCTATAAATATTTTCGTGATCCCTATACTTTATAACGTATAGGTGACCCCCAGGTAAGCAATCAAAGATCGAAGAAGTAAATGATATTTCTCCTACAGACAGATTCTGTAAATTTTTGGTAGATAAAAAGTCCAATGTACCATTTGTGAACTTATATTGATAAAGTAAAGATCGCAATAATCTTTGAAACCACCCTCAAACTGAGTATTTTCTAGCAGTCTTTGCTTTTTTTATCAAAGACTTTGTGGAATTTTTTGTGCAAAATGGAAATTTATGTTTGCCGGTCTGCCATAGAATACTTCATGCTATAAAAAGGCAGACCTTTACAGATGCCTGAATTCGCAATAGGGGCAAAAATTGGAGTTAAAATCTAGACCTGTCCTGTTCTGTTCTACACATAAAGCATGCATTCTTGATCATAAATTTTACATTATATGTAACCATTGTGCATACGTTTCTGTAATGAATGGCCTTACATTTTAAAGGTTTAAAGATGATTCTTCTAACATACATTAAATAACTTTTGATTCCGTACAGAGACAAAGTAGCCACTAGCCATGTTGTGGTTCACTTGACTTCAGTGCTGAGGTATGCGGTTGACAAAGGGAGAACAATGGCAGCAATGAAATGAACAAGCCACTCTACTCGTGATACTGTTGGACAAAATAGCTAACATCTCTAGCAGGCACGTCTGTTATTCGTGAATCGTATCACTGATACGCCTTTACCTAACCAAGCATCAACGTATGTACATTTTTGACTTTGTTACTGCTTTTATTAGAACGTTATAACTGTGCTCTGCACAACGAGCCTCGGTGTGGAGAGGGAGCGATGAAAAATCAGATATCTCCTCTTGAAACAGCAAGTGAAAAGGACGAAATGTGGGAATATTGCGCATTCTTGTATTTGCTAGGCATTTTTTCCTCTTTGTGCACGATCTTTCAGAATATCGACGACGGACCACGCTCGATATGAATTAGAAGCTGCATAGCTATAGCGAGAAAAAATCAAAAGTGTAAAAGACTGAAATCGGTGGCTCCTGTATCGCGACAGATTGTTTAAGAGTTTGATGAGATTGGCAGTGAAGCAGTTTACGCAGGAGCCAAAATGTAGATAGATTCTCCTTTACTTAGTGGTCAGAAAAGGGTGAGGCATTCAAGTGTTTTCGCAAGAAATTATGTTACACTATTGCTTATAATATTCCGCTTTTTCAAATACTCCTGCTTAAACTATTACTAGTCTTTGGAAGTACCAGTGGCCTCAGTTTGGCCGAATCCTCTTGTCCCTTTAAACAAGGACAAGACGAAGTTTTTACAACTTGAATTGATATGGCTGAGGCTTTGCTGCAGAACCATATTCATGGTTTGTGTAGTTTTTGTAGCATTTCGGAATACAGGTTATCTGTTAAAAAATGTATGATTTATAGGAATATCTGTAGGTTAAGGAGAATGGAAATAGGACAATGGTATCTAGTGCTGGGCCGCATTTACATCTGTTGGGACTCTGGGCCCAAAGTTGATTCGGGCCCCTTAAAACAAAAAAAAATTGTGTTACGTACATAGCGCTTGGCTAAACATAGTCAAAACCAACCAGGTTAATAAATAGTTAATAATACACTAAATAGTTTGATAGATAAAAGCTATAATACGCGAATAAACTTGTATCCATTTCGCTTTTCAGTACATTCCCAATTAAAACTACTCAACTGTTGAAAACTTTTCGATGATTTTATTGGGGTTTAAAACTCCCAGGACATCAAAATCTGCTGCCATTAAATATAAGGAAACAGCGCACTATTGTGACATTATGGACCTTAGTTCACTAACTTACCCTTTACAGCATGGTGAGCATTATTTCACCGGAGGAACCTCCGTATGGCAATGTCAAACTGAGCAACAAACTAAGTGCAGTCATTGCAATGGGGAAAGCTCCAGCCAGGATTACCGAAAGTTTAAGATATGAGGCTAAAAAAAATGGGGCCCCCTGCGAGCGGAGCGTGCTGAAAATTCTTGTGACCACGCCCTTTATTCCATTTATTACTTTACAAGGCCCCCTAGCTCAATTCAAACACAAGATTGAATCAAGAGCAATTTTGCTCGGGGCCATCTAAATCTAAGAATTTTAAAGGGGTCTCTGGGCCCGGGCCCATGGATAAATGCGTCACTGATCTAGTGGCAGTGACATGTGATTCCAAGAAAAGACAGTTTTCATTACTAAGAGTCTCTCTAATCCCCCTCCGAGTGCTTCCACCTCGTCTAGCAAGGAAATACCTACAAATAAATAGAGATAAGGCTTTTATTTCCTTTGATGATAGGCAAAAAGAGTTTATCAACAGGGACGTGGGAAATATTAACAAGTTAGGAGGCACGACATCTGTAAAGACACTTAACCTGGTTACCAAGGAGTTATTGCAAAAATTGCGCTGTAATAGTAAATGTCACTTCTTCTGGAAGGGCTCTACAAAAATAAGTGGTGGGGGCACAGTGCCTTTTATGCTTCCCGGTGCTTACGTCTTCAAGTGTCAGAAATACTAATTGACCGAAGGCAAGAACCATTTCACTACTCAAATCCAAAACCTAAGTGAGTTGCAAGGCAGATAAACATTGTAGAAAGTATGCTTGTTCATCTCAAAACTTATCTTGTTGTTTTTCACTATTAGACATTTTAATGAAAATTCTATAGTAAGAGATTTTGTAAAATTCCATACTATCGTAATAGAATACGTTTCTCTGACTCGTTGAAATAGGCCAAATGCAGACCAACATGTTAATGTAAGTATATTTTGTACTGGCGCGCCTTAATCTAATGTAGAATGTTCAGCTTAATGTAGAATATATTTTGAAAAAGATAACTTACACATGCATCAAAATTTGTTTATTGAATAAACAGATAAGAAATATGCTGAAAAGAGTTGACCATTATAAATGAAATTAGATTCTAATACAGTCACGCCCTAGAATACGATGTTCGTGGTAATCATCCTTCTGAAGCAGGTTCACTTTCAAATAAAATATTTGCGATCAGAAAGCCATATGATTGTGTTACTGAAACAACAGAGTAGAATGTTTATGTTTTTCAAGTACAACATGAAGTAATACCCCAACAATGGTGGTTCATGAAACCCAACTTTGGGCTTCTTAAATGCTGAAACCCGAAATCTTCTAACCCTATTAATTAACATTTTGTACAATTACGTAACCCCAGTCATTGATTCTCAGCTATTCAAAGAGGTCATTCATAAGATGTTGAGCATAAATTTGGGTCATTTCAAATCGCTTTTGCCTCAAATCTCCTAGCTCTCTTTGTTTTTTCTTCTTCAACCTCAAATCTTTCGAGTTTTTGTATGCTTCTTTCCAAGTCTATTTTCGCAAAATTTTTAGCCTGGAGACTGAAGGAGAACCAGAAGGTATAGAGGACGTCTTTTCCAACCCCAATTTGAGAATGGATTCAAGAAGTACCCTTCAAGTCCAAACGAAAAGAGGTCCTTGTTGTGAAGTACGTCTTTTCCATAGCTGTTAATTGGAATGGTACTTCAGTTAGCAGCTGTCACTTGAAATAAGTGAGGGAAACAGTTGTATGAAATTATTCCTTACTAGAAGAAAGGTGCCCTCAACATGCTCTCAAATTGCTGCGTCCTATTCACCTTGTACATATCCAACTATAGATGTCCGAACTATAGATGTCCGAACTACAGATGTCCGAACTACAGAGCTGGCCATATTTGGCCGTTTCCCTGGTCTCTAAAAACTTAAAGATGAATTTTAATTTCAATAATATTACGGTTGAACATTTGCCTCAAACTAAACACTCAGCCCTTCAAGTTTTCGTCAAGCCTCGCATTTATTCAAGGTTGATTCGCACTTAAGATGGAGATTTTTGGTATTTTCCCGGCTGATGCAGAATTTTGATCTACAACATTGCGCAAACGCGTGACAGTGACAAAAAAAGAAAAGGAAACAATGACAAAAACACGGTCCGCTAAACACGTCAAGAGAATTCAGATTCCTTGCTAGCACGAGAATGGGTTGGTACCCTAAAGGCCGTAACAGCACTATAAAGTCACTTTCAAGTTTAAAAACCCAGCACACTAAAGTACACTTCAACCTTCAACAAAAAGAAAGGCTGGAATGAACAGGAGAGTTTGAAAATCTGAGAAACAAATAGAAAAGGGATTAGAAAAAGGCCTCTCAACTAGACGCTCCTCCGCTTCTCTGCTCCCCTCTCTTAAACACCAATCCAACTTACGACTTCACTTCATCAAACCCTTACAAAATTTTTGATCTCAGATTCGGATTGAGAGCAAGGATTTTATTGTACTTGGAAGTTTTCATTATGGTATTGCTCACGATATTGACTTCATGATGATATAAAGATAAATATCTTGTAAGAGATTTGGCCATGATTGGCGACTAGGGGGGTAAAGTTTCTCCCAGAATGATTTTGCTGTCAATCCCATTTCAAACATCAAACTTCATTTCTCCGTAAAATCTAAAATACAATCACAAACAATATGAAAAATGGTATCAAGCCTAAAATTACGGCGATTAAACAAAATCTGAGCTTAAAAAAGTCGTATAAGTAAGTTTGAAGAAATTTCCAAAACAAGGTCGAATTGGTGTGTTTCAACCCTCTAATTTATGTTGTGGCTCTGGTACCCAGAGTAGAATAAGGAATCACGGGCTATGCTCGAAACGTCATTAATTAATTCGCTATTTTTTCTAGCAATATTCTGCTTAAATTCCTATTTATATTCTATTTTATTGTACAGCACGCAAGCTAGCATATTTGAAACCCATCAGTAGATAACTAGCTGTTTTTATTCCGTTCAGTTACAGGGTTTTTCTTTGAAATATCACAAAAAGTATTCACCCCAAAGACAAATCGATCATTGCTTAGCTAAACCTTATCTCTCTCTGAGCTTATCCCCATTCATTTCATTAGAATTCCCTCATGCACTGGTTTCTCACGAGAGATTTTTTGCTATGAACACAACCAGTTGCAAAATTCTAGGTTTTAGTATGTAATAAATGAGTCTTAAACTAGACCAGTCTTTGTCTATCTGAGATTCTCGCCCACATAGGGAACATCATACTCCAACTGAGTGTATTCTAACCAGTTGAAATTACAATTCAACACAAAAAATGGCTAATCGTTGATATCATTTCTACTCTATCAGCCGTAAAAGTTGAGGCCTTCTAACCGCGATGGATTGCCTTAAAAGAATTTACTTCAAGATTGTGAAACGCTCTTCCAAAATCGCGTTTAAGTTCAAGCTCGTTTTCTTGAATGTAGATTTGTTGCACCACAGTTGCCTCACTAAATATTTTGATTTGTCTACCATCTGGTCAACAAAGCTTGTTTTTGACTGATGTTCGTGAGAATGTCAGTTTTGCCATCTTTGAGAGTGTACAATGGAACATTTTCATGGCCATAAACACAAAATGTTGATCAATTAGAAATACACTCATACCAACAGTTTTAGCAAAATCACAATCAAACAATGCTTGTCAATAAGGTTGGTTAGATCATGTAAAACATGCGGAACCCAATGTGCAATGTTTAAAAATCTGTGTTAGAAGCTTTTTTCACAAGCAAAAAAAACTGCTCCTCTTACGAATGAAGATGAAGAAGTGCATTAGAGAAGTTTTCGCCACTTCTGAAACCTTTAACTGTTCGTTAGCCCCCGTAGCTTAGTTTTAAAAAAATATGCATAATAAAAAGTCAGCTACCTTAGATTCAATTTCCGACTGACAAGCTTTATAAAATTCGGCTTGGCTACTTCTCAGAAATTCATGTTGATTACTTTACAAGTACTAACATTTTTTATCCTAGCTAAATTCAGTTTTGGAGCTAAGATCTCTACCAGCAGATTTTAACAGTGTACCATAGCTGGTAATTTTCCAATTACACTGGCACAGTTGCAGCTTCTTTAGCTTAAAGGTTCTTGTAGACAGGGCCTATTTTAGTGTGCAGTATTACACACTTTGTGAAGTATTAATTTAATAACGTACAGTATTGATTACGAAAATGTGCAGTATTGAATTTTGGGATTTGTGAAAATGTCTATTTACAGCTATCCGAGATTTTTCTGCTTTGTTCACAAAATGTGAATTTTACTCGTCAGTTCGATATAGAGTTCATGTATTGTAATTCTCGTATATCCATCGGAAAGACTCTCTTATCAAAACTTAAAACAAAGCGAAATTCCCAGAACCAAAAACAAAACAGCTGTAAATGTCAGCATTGCTGTAAATTTTGTAATTTGATATTGTCGAAGACAAAACATTCAGTAACAATGTATCAGTTGCCCTGTCATGCTCTGGGCATCTAGCACAAGCTCACTTAACTTAACAAAAAGAAAGATAAAGAGCCTAATAAAACTTTTTAGCTGTAGTGTCCAGAAAAACATGCCCCTAAAAGCTCTCACTGGAGTTTTTGTTGGATCACTAACTGGTATTACTGTATAATTTTTGCATTACACGAGGTAAGTACCTGAAACTGAATCTTCTGGTGCAAATAAGCAAGTGCCAGGCCAGACTTCAAAAACGCTTTTGAAAGCTATCTCTAGACTTCGATATTTGTTCCAGGTGTCGCGCCATATGGCTAGATCCGGCGAAAGAAGCGAACACTTCAGTCCATCAAAAAGTCTGCACCAGCGTAATACACAATTAGTATAATTTTCAATGATATCCCAAGGATTATTCAACAACTATCGCAGACTAGAAGAGGAAGAGCATTAAGCCATCCGCCAGAAATAGTAAAGCACTGGGAGCAAGGATATGTGTGCCGAAAAGATTGTCATCAATCGATGTTGAAGACCTTGCGAGTGAACGAGAACAAAATTAGAATGGTTTGAACCAGCAGCTAAAATTTACTCATTAGAAGGTATTATAACGTCATTATCTTTTGTGAAGAACATAAAGAATACAATTTGTACCCAGTAACCATGAAGAAGCTGATGGGTGTTTTTGTAGCTTTGTAGATGAAAACAAAATCTCAACATGGCCCAACATCTTTAAGTAGTTTTAAAGAACTTTGTAGATGTGCACAGAAGTGCATATACCTGTTCAGTAGTTAAGGCAGTTCATGACTCTAAGACCCAATCAATAAAATTTGCAAAAAAAATAAACAATGAGTTCAAAATTATTGTAGCAGAGAATATTAGGTTAAAGAACAGACGACAGACTACACCTGGAAAAGAGGTTATTGTGCTCATTGAATTATCTTATCTCAGACTTTTTTTCTCTGGAAAAAACTTGCTCTAAACTGTTCATACAATGATCATTCCTCGCCGCCTCTGTCACATTTATAGATTATGTATCTCCTTAACTTATATACAGATATATAAGATTAAACGTGTAGTTTGATTTTCTTAAACTATAAGCTATATCACGTTCTATGTGCAAACGTATTGAACACTGTGCTACGGAAGTATCAACAGACAAATTTCTAGATGCAGACATTTATATATACATATTGTTTGGAGATATATATATATAAATATATGCATATGAATTTTTTTGTTAATTATTGTTAAAGAATGTTAATTATTTGTTTACAAGCTTGATCATCAGGTCGATACTTCTCGAATTCGCTTGATGTGCTCTCCATCCCATTCGATCGGAATGTCCTTGATGCGCAGGGTCTACCAAAAAATATTCACATGTCTGGGGTTCTAGAAGAGAACGTTGCTGGCAAGTTTACCCTATTAAAATAATGTAATACAATTATTTCGTTGCTGTTATGTTAGTTGGCTTTAGTTAGCTTATGGTATTTATTGAAAATTAAGCTAGAACATGTATTCCAACTTTAAATAAAGTATGAAAAAAGGCGGCAATTTAAAATTAGTCGGCCACCCTTCTAGCCCTTTTGCCGTCTATAAGAAAGCTTAAAAGATAAACGCAAGAATTCAGAGACAGGTCTTTTTCTTGCAAAGTATTGTCAGTCTCTAATGGCATGTGTTTTAAAATCAGAAATTTCTTATCAAGTTGCCATTGGGTTTACCACAAAATTGCCAAATTTTGTTTCCTCTGTGAAAAGACATTGTTAACATCTTATGAAACAATTTGAGCATGCTAATTTTCAAGCTAAATATTTTGAAAATAAAGAAAAGTCATAATTTGTGTATTATTTCTAATTGTTTATAACTTATAGTTATTTCTTATCACTAGAACCTGATGCAATACACGAGAAAATTCATCATTACTGAATGTAAGCAAAAAATTGTGACAAGTAATTATAAAAGTTCACTGAATGTTAGCAAATTTTAATATTCATTTAACTTGGAAAAAGCACTGAGGCATTACAAATGTATACGTATGTGTGGCTTTCGTTATTTGAAGCATCGTGCAGAGAGTTTTACAAGGAAAGCGAAAAAGACAACCATTAATTTTTGTCTGTTGATATATCATGAAAAAGCCTTTGTCTGCAGTTAAGTCTCGAGACTGACACATAGATTTAGGTTCAAAGAACAGCCAGTCAATCCTATCGAACACTTTGACCTGGCTTTGTGTATTTGGTGCAAGAACCTTTCAAGCTAGAGAAGCTGCAATTGTGCCAGTGCAGTTGGAAAATTACCAGCTATGGTACAGTGTTAAAATCTGCTGAGATAGATCTTAGCTCCAAAGGATTTTCTCTCTCTTAAACTGAAGTATGCCCTCTTTTACAAGGCATCCTCTCTTTGTTACCCCAATTTAGAAATTAATCATTACCTGGGATGTTATAGAGTTTTTAAAGCTTTTTCCTGGTTCATATGACGAGGTTATGTATATTTATATATATGCTTCTAATAAATCCAATGTTTCTTAAAAGCACTTATCTGAGCTTCAAAATAATTTAGACCTTTGAAATGATGACATTGACATCATAAATATTCATTATAAATTTTAGTCTATCATTTATTTGCTTTTCTTGAATACCTTTGAAATTCCTACAGTTTTTTAAAATTTATCTAAAAATATGTGCAGATTTTAAAATAACCGACAAATGTGGAAAGGTGACGCCTTTATAATCATGTTTAGAAATATCGTCAATTTTCAAAGTTTGAAAATAATCAAAATCTTCAAAAGTGGATGCTTGTGGGCTGCCACTGTCAATCCTATACTGGCATTTGGTTTTGCGTATATGGAATCTAGACATTTCTATACGTCCGCAGCACTAAAACAGGCGGATCAATGAATTTGTTTTTTCTAACATAATGATTTAATTTTATTTTGTCTGTACCTAGCTTTATCTTTTAAGCTATCATTGAAATCATATTAAAAAATTAGTGGAAATTCGTGCTTTTTAGCGGCAGACCATTGCTCTGAGATATCATGAAATGATTTGATAGCAACAAAAATGGAAAAATAATTTAGAATAAAGAATGGAAAAATGGTTTGAAATTTCCGTTTTGCTCGATTTCATAGTGTAGAGATTCTTTAAATCTTTAACCGGCATGTTCTAATCGTATTAGAAAAATAGTTGAAGATGCTGTTATAAAGGGCTGAAAAATGTTTTTCGATGCACAATAGGCTTTAAGTAATGCGCTGCTAAAGGTGAAATTCAAGTTTTTTTATTAGATGAGGCTATTTGATATTAACTTGTGC
Source organism: Rhopilema esculentum (assembly GCF_013076305.1). Next base: position 8,761,753 of record NW_027019698.1, on the reverse strand, counting down.
AAACATTCATTCGATGTTTTAACTGTTTTTAGGATATTTTTCATAAATTCGATAAACGATAATTTCTGCCATTGAAATCCAGAGGCAAATCTTTCTATTTGATATGACCATCTTAAAATTGGATTCGGCAGCATCCTGTCGATTGTGGTTTTGCAAGGCATTCAACGTAACGACCAAAAATATTTGCATAAGGCCTGTCTATAAATAGACAGATGCCAGAATGTCTCTTGGCGATAGCAGAATTTTGCTGGCTAGATGCAGTTTTAAGAACACACCTATTTATAATCTAAATATGCTGGCAACGCCCATTGATAGTGACTCTGCCTAGTTCCTCGTAGTCTTTGAAACGCATTATCATGCCTGTCGCAATTCGCAACCACTGTCAATGACCCTTGTCCTACCCATCCAGCCAGTTTTCTTCTTGCCTTTACAATTTTCTTCAGAGCTTCATTATTTCTTCTTCTCAGTGGAATTCGATTCACTGACTGGCACAGGAGCTGCAATTCTGGATTTCTGGCCTTTAGTTATTACATTTGATGCACTATAAATAAATTATAAGGCGCTGTTTTTTTTTACTGAATTGTAAGGCTATAGGCTTAACAAAAATGGAAAATTCATACTGTCAAAAAGAATTTGCATTAAAAGTCATTTACTTTAATATGACATGGTTTCAAAATGTTTTAGACAATATTTCTGGCCTTTAGTGATTACATTTGATGCAATATGAATGAATTATAAGGCGCTGTTTTTTTCACTAAATTGTAAGGCTATAGGCTTAACAAAAATGGAAAATTCATACTGTCAAAAAGAATTTGCATTAAAAGTCATTTACTTTAATATGACATGGTTTCAAAATGTTTTAGACAATATTTCTGGCCTTTAGTGATTACATTTGATGCAATATGAATGAATTATAAGGCGCTGTTTTTTTCACTAAATTGTAAGGCTATAGGCTTAACAAAAATGGAAAATTCATACTGTCAAAAAGAATTTGCATTAAAAGTCATTTACTTTAATATGACATGGTTTCAAAATGTTTTAGACAATATTTCTGGCCTTTAGTGATTACATTTGATGCAATATGAATGAATTATAAGGCGCTGTTTTTTTCACTAAATTGTAAGGCTATAGGCTTAACAAAAATGGAAAATTCATACTGTCAAAAAGAATTTGCATTAAAAGTCATTTACTTTAATATGACATGGTTTCAAAATGTTTTAGACAATATTTCTGGCCTTTAGTGATTACATTTGATGCAATATGAATGAATTATAAGGCGCTGTTTTTTTCACTAAATTGTAAGGCTATAGGCTTAACAAAAATGGAAAATTCATACTGTCAAAAATAATTTGCATTAAAAATCATTTAATTTAATATGGCATGGTTTCATAATATTTTCGAAAATATTCCTGGCCTTTAGTTATTACATTTGATGCAATATAAATGAATTATAAGGCGCGGTTTTTTTTACTAAATTGTAAGGAAATAGGCTTAACAAACAGAGAAAGTTCATACTGTCAAAAATAATTTGCATTAAAAATCATTTAACTTAATATGGCATGGTTTCAAAATATTTTAGACAAGATTTCTGACCTTTAGTTATTACATTTGATGCAATATAAATGAATTATAAGGCGCGGTTTTTTTTACTAAATTGTAAGGAAATAGGCTTAACAAACAGAGAAAGCTCATACTGTCAAAAATAATTTGCATTAAAAATCATTTAACTTAATATGGCATGGTTTCAAAATATTTTAGACAAGATTTCTGACCTTTAGCTATTACATTTGATGCAATATAAATGAATTGTAAGGCGCTGTTTTTTTTACTAAATTGTAAGGAAATAGGCTTAACAAAAATAGAAAATTCATACTGTCAAAAATAATTTGCATTAAAAATCATTTACTTTAATAAGGCATGGTTTCAAAATATTTTAGACAAGATTTCTGACCTTTAGCTATTACATTTGATGCAATATAAATGAATTGTAAGGCGCTGTTTTTTTTACTGAATTGTAAGGCTATAGGCTTAACAAAAATAGAAATTCATACTGTCAAAAATAAATTGCATTAAAAATCATTCATTTTGATAAAGCATGGTTTCAAAATATTTTAGACAATATTTCTGGCCTTTAGTTATTACATTTGATGGAAAATTAATGAAATATCAGACGTCGTTTTTTTTACTAAATTGTAACGCTATAGGCTTAGCAAAAATGGAAAATTCATGCTATCAAAAATAAATTCATTAAAAGTCATTCATTTTGATAAAGCATGGTTTTAAAATATTTTAGACAATATTTCTGGCCTTTAGTTATTACATTTGATGGAAAATTAATGAAATATCAGACGTCGTTTTTTTTACTGAATTGTAAGGCTATAAGCTCAACAAAAATGGAAAATTCAAACTGTCAAAAAAAATTGCATTAAAAGTCATTTATTTTAATATGGCATGGTTTCAAATATTTTAGACAATATTTCTGACCTTTAGTTGTTATATTTGATGGAAAATTATTGAAATATAAGTTATTGCTTTTTTTACTTAATTGTAAGGCTATAGGCTTAACAAAAATGGAAAATTCAAACTGTCAAAAAAAATTGCATTAAAAGTCATCTACTTAAATATGACATGGTTTCAAAAAATTTTAGACAAGATTTCTGACCTTTAGTTGTTATATTCGATGAAAAATTAATGAATTAAAAGGCAATGTTTTTTTTACTTAATTGTTAGGCTATAGGCTTAACAAAAATGGAAAAATCATACTGTCAAAAAAATTGCATTAAAAGTCATTTACTTTAATATGGCATGGTTTTAAAATATTTTAGACAAGATTTCTGACCTTTAGTTGTTATATTTGATGAAAAATTAATGAAATATAAGACGTTGCTTTTTTTTACTGAACTGTAAGGCTATAGGCTCAACAAAAATGGAAAATTCAAACTGTCAAAAAAAATTGCATTAAAAGTCATTTATTTTAATATGGCATGGTTTCAAATATTTTAGACAATATTTCTGACCTTTAGTTGTTATATTTGATGGAAAATTATTGAAATATAAGTTATTGCTTTTTTTACTTAATTGTAAGGCTATAGGCTTAACGAAAATGGAAAATTCAAACTGTCAAAAAAAATTGCATTAAAAGTCATCTACTTAAATATGACATGGTTTCAAAAAATTTTAGACAAGATTTCTGACCTTTAGTTGTTATATTCGATGAAAAATTAAGGAATTAAAAGGCAATGTTTTTTTTACTTAATTGTAAGGCTATAGGCTTAACAAAAATGGAAAAATCATACTGTCAAAAAAATTGCATTAAAAGTCATTTACTTTAATATGGCATGGTTTTAAAATATTTTAGACAAGATTTCTGACCTTTAGTTGTTATATTTGATGGAAAATTATTGAAATATAAGTTATTGCTTTTTTTACTTAATTGTAAGGCTATAGGCTTAACGAAAATGGAAAATTCAAACTGTCAAAAAAAATTGCATTAAAAGTCATCTACTTAAATATGACATGGTTTCAAAAAATTTTAGACAAGATTTCTGACCTTTAGTTGTTATATTCGATGAAAAATTAATGAATTAAAAGGCAATGTTTTTTTTACTTAATTGTAAGGCTATAGGCTTAACAAAAATGGAAAAATCATACTGTCAAAAAAATTGCATTAAAAGTCATTTACTTTAATATGGCATGGTTTTAAAATATTTTAGACAAGATTTCTGACCTTTAGTTGTTATATTTGATGAAAAATTAATGAAATATAAGACGTTGCTTTTTTTTACTGAATTGTAAGGCTATAGGCTCAACAAAAATGGAAAATTCAAACTGTCAAAAAAAATTGCATTAAAAGTCATTTATTTTAATATGGCATGGTTTCAAATATTTTAGACAATATTTCTGACCTTTAGTTGTTATATTTGATGGAAAATTAATGAAATATCAGACGTTGCCTTTTTTTACTAAATTGTAAGGCTATAGGCTTAACAAAAATGGAAAATTCAAACTGTCAAAAAAAATTGCATTAAAAGTCATTTATTTTAATATGGCATGGTTTCAAATATTTTAGACAATATTTCTGGCCTTTAGTTATTACATTTGATGGAAAATTATTGAAATATAAGACGTTGCCTTTTTTTACTTAATTGTAAGGCTATAGCCTTAGCAAAAATGGAAAATTCAAACTGTCAAAAAAAATTGCATTAAAAGTCATTTACTTTAATATGACATGGTTTCAAAAAATTTTAGACAAGATTTCTGACCTTTAGTTGTTATATTCGATGGAAAATTAATGAATTAAAAGGCAATGTTTTTTTTACTAAATTGTAAGGCTATAGGCTTAACAAAAATGGAAAATTTATACTGTCAAAAAAATTGCTTTAAAAGTCATTTACTTTAATATGACATGGTTTCAAAAAATTTTAGACAAGATTTCTGACCTTTAGTTGTTATATTCGATGGAAAATTAATGAATTAAAAGGCAATGTTTTTTTTACTAAATTGTAAGGCTATAGGCTTAACAAAAATGGAAAATTTATACTGTCAAAAAAATTGCTTTAAAAGTCATTTACTTTAATATGACATGGTTTCAAAAAATTTTAGACAAGATTTCTGACCTTTAGTTGTTATATTCGATGGAAAATTAATGAATTAAAAGGCAATGTTTTTTTTACTAAATTGTAAGGCTATAGGCTTACTAAAAATGGAAAAATCATACTGTCAAAGAATTGCATTAAAAACCATTTACTTTTATTTTGCATGGTTTCAAAATATTTTAGACAAGATTTCTGACCTTTGATTGTTATATTTGATGGAAAATTAATGAAATTTAAGACATTGTTTTTTTTACTAAATTGTAAGACTATAGGCTTAACAAAAATGGAAAATTCATACTGTCAAAAATAATTTGCATTAAAAATCCCTTACTTTAATATGGCATGGTTTCAGAATATTTTAGACAATATTTCTGGCCTTTAGTTATTACATTTGATGCACTATATACGAATTATGTTCATTTTTTAGAGAGTTTAACGAATTAAAATGCCCTTCATAAACTGAGTTTATTGAAAACTCAAATCGAAAATAACTTATTTTCCTTTGAGAAAGGTTAATGAGTTTTTGCTGCAAATAAATTCGATATTAAAGATAGGAAACGGTTTTGGATATTTTGAGTTTTGGGAAAGGTATCTCTAAGGTAATTTCATTGAGTGTGCAGTTCATAAGAATTTTTACATTATGCTAGGATGATGCCTTTACAAATCCAAGTTTAGACCTTTAATATCATGGTTTTAGCAGAAAGGTCTTATTCTAGAGTGTTATTAGCCAGATTCAAGCCAGGACACTTAAAAACTATCGTATGAAGTATCAGCCACGTCGCCCAATATCATTGATTTTAAACGTAAACATATACTTATAGATTTAAGATTTTCAGTTAAGTCAGAAAAATATATTACTAGAATATATTATAGTCTGTTTTCAAATGAATTTGATCTAAAAGCAATATGACAAGACACCTTATGGAAATTGCAAAAAAAGTTTGATTTAAGCTTGTAAATAAAATTGTTGTCAGTCGGCTAGAATCTTATAAAATCTTGTCAATTTGTTAGCGGCAAATGAAAACACCGTGTCGTGCGAAGTTATTGAAATCAATCCAGCAATCTTCTTCAAACATACAAAACTCTTTGGTCAATGGTTCTCAAACAACCATTTCTACGAGTATTCTAAGAGAATTTCATTGCAACGATATTTCTTTAAATTGCTTTGTATTTTTGAAAAGATTGCTTAGCGCCCCAGCTTTAAGTGCAGCTGATGCTCACAAAAGTAAAGTGATCGACGATCAAATTATTCTTTAAAACAGGAAATTACTTGCGGGCTTTCAAAATGAAATTTGAAATTTTCTGATGAAAAATTATGTTTTAAATCGATTAGGCAACCATAATTGAAAAATTATCAAAAGATAAAAATTTGGAGCTTAATTCAGAATAATCTACGGCTGTATAGGTGAATAGAAAAATAGGTAAGAAGGTGAAAAGACTATAAAATGTGATGTCCTAATTTGAATTCGTGTCCTAAGTTGAAAACAATATAGTAGAATCGCGCGTGCTGAATTCAGTCCCTGTTTTCCGGTTTTCTGCTCCCGGTTTTTCCAAGAGTCTTACGGTTGAATCAAGAGTCGATTGGTTTGTATGTTATCTTCCGGAATGTAACGAATCATATGCTATAAATGTTAGTAGATATAAGTAGGCTGAATCGAATTCTTTGAACGTTTATTGCAAGTGTGTTTAGGTCAAATTAAAAGCAAGCCTTCGTCGTACAGACTACATTGAACATTTAGAAACACGTGATTTACTAGGGGAAAGAATCTAGAATCTTATTTGAACTCCCTGCCTTTAAAAGTATCAAATTATGAATTTCTCATATAAAGTGGCATTACATTACCAAAATCTTTTGATCGCTGCACTCTGATTAGGCCTCGCTTTCAATCTCTTTAAAGAATTTCGTCTCGTCTTTAGAACTTTATCCAAAACTCCAATCTCCCTCAAAGGAATTCAAAACATCCAGGTTTTGCTTCTCAAATATTCGCAAGGGCTGTCAGTGATGCATGTCCATTAAACGATAATTACATTAATCTTATCGAGAAGGCAATTGTCCCAACATTGCCTGATATGTGCATCTGACATGTTGAAAAGTATTTCTAAATTCCCAACACTTGCACTTGTTCATACCTCTTTGGCTCACGAAAGTTACAACTTTGACGCTTTCAGCTGATACCTTTACGTGCTTCCATTGCAACATATTCCCTAAAGTTGAAAGTCCTCAGATGAACGTGCTGAATAGACCTAATATCAAAATATTCAATCATAAGTTTAAGAAACGATTTTAGAAATAAAAGTTAATCTTGTTATACGTTAGATGTAAGTCGAAGAAAAAAGGAAAATTGCATTTAAAGGTTGTATATAAAAATATTTTCTCTGAGAAAATAAAATTGCTTATAGCATTTGCAGCTGTGTAGTGTATAAGTTAATGGAATAAAAACACTAAGACGATATATGAACAACTAAAAAACCAAAGCATGTTAACTTCTTTTTTATTTAGGTATACTTATGTCTATATATATTCGCAAAACTTACCTAGCACTTACCTATATTCGGAAAGAAGAATGCACAGCATCTCAAGAGAGGTATGCACAACCCGAGTGCAACGAAGGTTAGGTTTGGAAATAAAACGACAATCGTATCATATATTGTCAGCTTAGAGAGAAATATTAAAGTTGGAAGCAAGATTGGTTATAAAAAATGTACCAAAATGAATTTAACTTGGGAGACGCATATGGTCTTAAAATATTTGCAATTTATCACCAAAGAGCTTAAAACAAACAGTAAATGCTGAAAAAGAGTTACAAACAATTAAATCCCCTAAAAGTATACATATTTGTTTTAAATATATTACTGCTTGCAGGTCTGTCATAGAATGCTTTATACTGTTGAAAACGAGTTGTGTTCTTGCCTGGTGATTACATTAAACTTGAAACTTGGAGTTGCAACTTAGAACCGCCTCATTCTACATGCCAAAAGCGCACTCATATACCTATGTACAACTGCGAAGGTAAGATGTAACATTTTGAAAATTTAAACATCAAAACTTTAAGTCCAAAAATACATTGTACAAATATCAAAAGCAGAGAACTACATACAAAGAGGGAGGCCTTGATATAGCCTATGATTCCAAAAAGTTCTTGTTAAAGCAAGTGGCGGGTATAAAATCGACAAAAAATAAATTGAACTTGGAAAGAGATTGGTCTAGGACTAGCCAAATCTAGCTTGGTCTTTGAAGGCAAATGATTCTTCAAACCACCACATGCTTTGCTATATAATAATGCATAATAATGTAAATTGAATAGCTCTTCTTACGTTTTAAAAAATGCTGCCAAGACAATTTCACAATAGGGTATTACAGGTGCTTTTTCGAAAAGGGATTGTTTGGACCACATTTATCTTAGGTCACTGCAAACTTGTAAGCAAAAGCTAGCAGTCACTGGTGTTCAATTGACTTATTGATAATCTATCAACTGGCGATGGGTCGTAGTTGTGGGTCAAATTTTATGTCATTTCCTGCCAAGGGAGCAAAAGCAACGATTTGTTTTCAACAGGTCAAGTTCTGACATTAACCTTCATTGATTATTGGCGCCACTAATTAAAACACCGAGCCTGAATGTGATTGGACAAAGCATTTTCAAACAGCAACTTATGAAATGTGATTACTGTGTGTTTCCATCTTTCGGCATTCGGCAAATGCAAACGATTCCAAAGAGAAAGTGAAATGATTAATTGCAACCATACTAGAGTTTTCCATCGTGCATATATTCTGTTTGATTCTTAGACTGGCTCTTTTTCAACATCTTACCAAAAACCATTGAAATGAATATTAATCCATTCCATTTATTTTTTGCAAAACAATTGAAATATAACAAAAAAGAAGCTATGATAAAAAGGGGGAAAAACTAAGATGGGTCTACGAGCGGTCATAATGACCTCCAAAAAATAAAAAACCAACCCTATACAATACGCATCTTTTGCGAACGATTAAGTATTTTGCGTTGCCCTTTTGCAATAGATATAAATTAAAAAGATTGCTTCGAGGAAAATCTAAGTAGGCTAAATTACGTTAGATCGGCTTTCTGAAGAACCTCGAATTCTGTTTGAATCCTCTCTATCTCGTCACACACATGCTACACACTGTAAGTTTGCTTACAGGTGCACAGGGGCATAACTTGACCAAAAGGTTTGGGGGGGTGAAAAGGATTTCTGCCCTGCGAAAACGAGTGGTGCCCTGCAGACCTCGTAGCAAAGGTTTGTCTATAGGTTACTAGTGAAAGCTTTACCAGTGTAAATTTGTCTTTACCAAGAATAAACTCCTAAGCAATAAAAAAAACTTGAAACTTCATTGCCTATGAAATATCTTTTTTTACGTCAGCATAAATTAAATATCAAATTTGATTTTCCTTTGTAATAAAGCTTGTATTTCATGGCATATCAAGTTTAGTGAGGTAGGAGGACCCACCATGGTTGGGTCCGACGTGAAGAAAATTTTTGAAATTATACCTTGTAAAAGGGCTAAAAAGCATCTCCCAGACTAAAATTTAGCAAAATACTATACTGCTAAAAAACTGATAATTGTTTGTTTGAAAAATTGGGAGGGGGATGTCATGCCAAAACGCTAGCGATAGATGTTGGGGAAGGAAAGAAACGGTAACCTTTCGCTTCAGATAGCATATAGTTGTGAATGACAGCAATGTTGTTTTGATTGGGAGAATTTCATTTCCTAAACAGAATGTGCAGTTTCGTATCTCGAAAAGGCCATGTTTACACTTCCAAAATAAATACATTGCAATGATACAGAAACTGATTTACTGAATTAATGCAAATAAAAAAATAATAGATATACATGAATAAGTTAGCAATTAGATCAAACAAAATCGGCATCTTAACAGTTTATTCTCTTTTTATTTAACACTCTATTAAAAAGTTATAGAAAAAACGATAAAAAATTCTTATCTTGACCAAAGTTATTCAGCCCTCTATTCCCCCCGTGGCGCCGTACCTGTCATGAAAATAATTTACAACTTAAATTAATTTGTGTGGACTCAACCTTGCCCTCATAAACTTATGCATCAATCACTGCATCCATTGGCTATGATTTTCGGTAAGGAATGCTTTCGCTTTGCTAATGACGGAGCTCTTCCTGACACTGACATAACTGTTCCGTTCTCTAAAATGGAATGTCAGGAAGGGAGGTTGATAACAAATATAATACTTCCATTTCAAAATTCGTAAACGGCCCTTTACGGACTTCAGAGATGGCGTTTCTGCGTGGCAATAAAGCTGCGTGGCAATAAATCGGCTGATTTTAAGATTGGGGGGTGTCACACCCCCCCACACCCCCCGGTATTTTCGCCCCTGCAGGTGCACACTATTTTAACTTCGGATTCAAATTTTTCATTTTTTCTAAGTCGGATCTACACTTATTTCAGCTAAGTTGGAATATTTCTATCGACTTAGACATGCAATAGACTAATAGAGACTACAATTAATTCACTAATTCATTAATTTATTAATTCACTAATTCATAAATTCATTAATTCATTCATTCATTCATTCATTCATTCATTCATTCATTCATTGAAAGAAAGAAAGAAAGAAAGAAAGAAAAAAAGAAAGAAAGAAAGAAAGAAAGAAAGAAAGAAAGAAAGAAAGAAAGAAAGAAAGAAAGAAAGAAAGAAAGAAAGAAAGAAAGAAAGAAAGAAAGAAAGAGAGAAAGAAAGAAAGAAAGAAAGAAAGAAAGAAAGAAAGAAAGAAAGAAAGAAAGAAAGAAAGAAAGAAAGAAAGAAAGAAAGAAAGAAAGAAAGAAAGAAAGAAAGAAAGAAAGGAAGAAAGAAAGAAAGAAAGAAAGAAAGAAAGATAAAAAGAAAGAAAGAAAGAAGAAAGAAAGAAAGAAAGAAAGAAAGAAAGAAAGAAAGAAAGAAAGAAAGAAAGAAAGAAAGAAAGAAAGAAAGAAAGAAAGAAAGAAAGAAAGAAAGAAAGAAAGAAAGAAAGAAAGAAATATGAAAAAAAAGAAAAAAAAGAAAGGCATGAAATATGAATTGGAAGAGATTCAAAAGGGGAAGGAAGCAAGTAATATGATCTACTATCGAAGATTACAATATTTTATTTTCTGTTGATTAGAAATAAGAGTTATAAGTTTTTATAACAATGCACTGCCAGGGTATTTCGTTGCATGGTGTGCCTCTGTCCCACGTAAGTAATTTAAAGGTGTCCAACCGACAAAATTATCACGAGTAAGGTATTAGGTATGTTTTTTAACTAAAAATTAATTTGCTCACAAAAATTCCTGTAATACCCTGAATATTGTCATAGTCAAGTTACTCTAAGGTCCTTAATAGAAGAGGGGACGCTTATCAATTTTTTGATTTTTTCTGACCCCACCGGAGCTTATTTGGACCCCCCCCCCGCTTATTAATTTTTACATGCAATCATTCATATCTCTTATTTCATCTGTCCTATGTTCTTTCAGGTGTGAAAAATTTCTGTAAAGTTTCTCTTGTATGTAAAGGTTGCATTGTACAAAAGTTTTAACATAGAAAAGTAGTATAACATTCTAAACAAATTTACATAGGCCTGGCTGATGGACACAATGATAATTAGCCTGCTCTTTTTAGTAATACAGCAATGCATTATTTTATGGTGTTAATTGTCATTTTGCTATCGATAGAAAATCTCATTTGACCCCAAAAAAGAATCATCACGTGATTTTTCAGATTTTTCAGATTTCCCACCCCCCCCCCACTTACTAGGACCCTCCGCTTATTTATTTTTTGAAAAATTTTGGATCTCCCCAACTATCAAGACCCCCCCTTCTATTAAGGACCTTAGAGTATTATCGTGGCGGTTAGAATGTGCTTTTCTCATTAGAATGTAAAGAAACTGTGGCACCCTGGTCATCTTTTCGGAGTTTTTTAAGTTGAACTTGCTTCTCTAATATTTCTATCTCTATTTCTAATATTGCAGAGATGCTCACCGAAACGAACATTTATCTGACGAGACATCTCCCCAATGCAGTGAATGTTGCATTTGGTGCAGCTGAGGCAATGAATCAAGAAGGGTGACGAGGATGCAAATTTGGTCCTTATGTGGAAGCAGCTATGGCTGTTAGTTATGACTCGGAAGTTGAAATGTTGACATGAAAGCAAAGAGTTGGATGTCAAGAAAGGGCAGACTGTCTTCTATTATCGTGTTTGAGTGAAATCTAGAGCTGAATGGAAATTATTGACAGCATTGATAAAATCCTGTAACTGGTTGAATTAGAGTGTGATAAAACCAAGAATATCGTTAATGTATCAAATTATAAAACAAGGTAGTGAGGCATCGTAGGTATCGGCAACATTGATTTCTTTTTTGTATTAAATGAGCCGATAGGCGTTAGCTTGTCCCGAGAGACTTCCCATTGCGACACCAGAGGATTGGAGGTAAGCTTCCTTGTTGAATGAGAGCGTGTCAATGGAAGAAAATGGTCAGCGGGGCGAGTGTGCCTGTTGGTTGGTCTTGATAAGATACCTCTACGTTAGACGACGATGTCTCTCTCTAAATATCTTGTCCTTGCAAGACATTTACTGTCATTGCTCTCTACAATTCTCTCTCCCCGGATAGTCTCAAAACAGTTTCGCTGCACACTCCCATTCATGAGCTTAAACTCTTGACAACGCCAACGCGTGGACTTCCCCTGCTTCGCTTTCCTTTGACTTTCCCAGTGACTGCTAAACATTCGAACGCTCCTTTCCTTATAATGTGTCCGAAAAACTCTAGTTGCCTCTCTCTTATTGAATTAAGCAAACGTCTTTTCCAGACGGCGACGCACTCGCTTTTCAAGCAGACATTATATTCCACTCGTTTTTAAGATGGTTGCGAGTGTTAGACTTCTTCTATAATTGACTTAAAGAAATTTTATTAACATACACACCTTTTTGATAGGTTCGAAATTGGTGTGATTTAGGAATCAATTAAGAATAATTAACGGGCTCGTATTTCAACGGCAGACTGATTTTCAACTTTCAATCTATATACAAGCTTTTTGAGCAAACAAGCAAGCGTGTCTGTCACGCAAACTGCTTGAGGAACATTCGTCTAGCTTATATTGTAGTAGTATATTTCGTTTTCTACAACGTTTGGTCATGAAAAAAAAGAAAAAAAAGAAAGGCATGAAATATGAATTGGAAAAGATTCAAATGGGGAAGGAAGCAAGTAATATGATCTACTATCGAAGATTACAATATTTTATTTTCTGTTGATTAGAAATAAGAGTTATAAATTTTTATAACAATGCACTGCCAGGGTATTTCGTTGTATGGTTTGCCTCTGTCCCACGTAAGTAATTTAAAGGTGTCACGGTGTCTAACCGACAAAATTATCACGAGTAAGGTATTAAGGTATGTTTTTTAACTAAAAATTAATTTGCTCACAAAAATTCCTGTAATACCCTGAATATTGGCATAGTCAAGTTACTCTAAGGTCCTTAATAGAAGAGGGGACGCTTATCAATTTTTCGATTTTTTTCTGACCTTGCCGGAGCTTATTTGGACCCCCCCCCCCCCCCGCTTATTTAATTTTTACATGCAATCATTCATATCTCTTATTTCATTTGTCCTATGTTCTTTCAGGTGTGAAAAATTTCTGTAAAGTTTCTCTTGAATGAAAAGGTTGCATTGTACAAAAGTTTTAACATAGAAAAGTAGTATAACATTCGAAACAAATTTACATAGGCCTGGCTGATGGACACAATGATAATTAGCCTGCTCTTTTTAGTAATACAGCAATGCATTATTATATGGTGTTAATTGTCATTTTACTATCGATTGTATTCAGAAGAAAATCTCATTTGACCCCAAAAAAGAATCATTACGTGATTTTTCAAATTTTTCTCATTTCCGGCCCCCCCGACTTACTAGGACCCCCCGCTTATTTATTTTTTAAAAATTTCAGATCTCCCCAACTATCAAGACCCCCCTTCTATTAAGGAACTTGGAGTATTATCGTGGCGGTTAGAATGTGCTTTTCTCATTAGAATGTAAAGAAACTGTGGCACCCTGGTCATCTTTTCGGGGTTTTTTTAAGTTGAACTTGCTTCTCTAATATTTCTATCTCTATTTCTAATATTGCGGAGATGCTCACCGAAACGAACATTTATCTGACGAGACATCTCCCCAATGCAGTGAATGTTGCATTTGGTGCAGCTGAGGCAATGAATCAAGAAGGGTGATGAGGATGCAAATTTGGTCCTTATGTGGAAGCAGCTATGGCTGTTAGTTATGACTCGGAAGTTGAAACGTTGACATGAAAGCAAAGAGTTGGATGTCAAGAAAGGGCAGACTGTCTTCTATTATCATGTTTGAGTGAAATCTAGAGCTGAATGGAAATTATTGACAGCATTGATAAAATCCTGTAACTGGTTGAATTAGAGTGTGATAAAACCAAGAATATCGTTACTGTATCAAATTATAAAACAAGGTAGTGAGGCATCGTAGGTATCGGCAACATTGATTTCTTTTTTGTATTAAATGAGCCGACAGGCGTTAGCTTGTCCCGAGAGACTTCCCATTGGGACACCACAGAGGATTGGAGGTAAGCTTCCTTGTTGAATGAGAGCGTGTCAATGGAAGAAAATGGTCAGCGGGGCGAGTGTGCCTGTTGGTTGGTCTTGATAAGATACCTCTACGTTAGACGACGATGTCTCTCTCTAAATATCTTGTCCTTGCAAGACATTTACTGTCATTGCTCTCTACAATTCTCTCTCCCCGGATAGTCTCAAAACAGTTTCGCTGCACACTCCCATTCATGAGCTTAAACTCTTGACAATGCCAACGCGTGGACTTCCCCTGCTTCGCTTTCCTTTGACTTTCCCAGTGACTGCTAAACATTCGAACCCTCCTTTCCTTATAATGTGTTCGAAAAACTCTAGTTGCCTCTCTCTTATTGAATTAAGCAAACGTCTTTTCCAGACGGCGACGCACTCGCTTTTCAAGCAGACATTATATTCCACTCGTTTTTAAGATGGTTGCGAGTGTTAGACTTCTTCTATAATTGACTTAAAGAAATTGTATTAACATACACACCTTTTTGATAGGTTCGAAATTGGTGTGATCTAGAAATCAATTTAGAATAATTAACGGGCTCGTATTTCAACGGCAGACTGATTTTCAACTTTCTATCTATATACAAGTTTTTTGAGCAAACAAGCAAGCGTGTCTGTCACGCAAACTGCTTGAGGAACATTCGTCTAGCTTATATTGTAGTAGTATATTTCGTTTTCTACAACGTTTGGTCATGACTGTTAGTCAGTAGCAAAGACTTGAACTTTCTTCTTAAGAATTATGTAAGAATAATTTCAGGCTCAGGATCACAAATTATCAAGAATATTGAGGCTCGCCAAAAATTAAAGTATCTTTATAAAAAGTTTGGTTTGAATTACATCATAAAGTTTAGTTAGCTTTTCTTTGCTTTATTATCGAGGGATCTTACCTGTGCCAAAAATTGAAGTAAGCATCTCATGACATGGTGGAATATGTGAAAACAAGCACAAGGCAGGAATTTAAAGAAAGGAAATGTGGCAATACTTTGTCGATTTTGAGTCTCCGTTTTGCTCTTAGGTATCATCAAATTTTGGAACGAAATGCAGAACTGTTACGTCATTCGTGCTATATTCTATATTTTAAGTTACTGTTATATCGCGCTCTAATTTGTGTTTCTGCTGAGTGAGTCTCGAATAACATTTAGCACAAAATTGAAACGAAGGCATTAACTGTATCACTTTGTCCTTTTTAAAATCTAAAACTTTTGTTTTTTGAAATTTTTGTTTCTGCGACTATTAGCATTTTTTCAGCTATTTCATTAAAATTTCTGTAAATATTTCTGCAACTTTAAGAAGTTATTTTCATTACTTCAATGTTTCAATTTGATAAGTAGATGTACAAAGATATATTAAAATCCTACGAATTAATCGTACTTTTAGCCATATGAGGGAAGAATTTTGCTCGATAAGAGGACATATATTTTTGCAAATTTAGGTGTTTATCGACACCATTGCCTCCTCCATCCATGGTAAGAAACTTAGATGCTAAAACTTTATGGCGCAAAAAGATTGCAATAGGTCGATATAGGTAGGATGCCTAATTAGAAGTGTTTACTTGCATAACCTGGTCGAATTGGACCAAAGAGCATCAAATCAAAAACAAGCTGAGCCTTATGCAACCACATGGAACTTTCTCAAATCAAAATTCATAAATACGTCTTAACTGCAAAATAATCATATATTAGAAGATTTTCACAAAATGTTGAGACGTTCACGAGAAAAACAATCCACTAAAACAAAGTTCCCTCTTTTAACTCTTTATGCAATAAATAACAATGTTGATTTAGGTTTTTTTAAGATTACTTCATTTTCAAAACTTCTAGCCCTATGCATTCAAGATGCAAAAAGTTGAAAGCAAAGCTTGTCATATGCTTCTTCCGGCCACTTCCTGCCACTTCAAGTACTTCTCTCGTCGACGCATCTTCTTCTCAAGTACTCTTAAATATTCTTTCAAACGTAGATATTTGTGCTTTGGGCTATCCATGTCGTCTACAATATGAGTTCTCTTTTTCTCCCGACTTTCAACACAGTATGCCTTCAAACGCTTGCAAATTGCCTGTTTTGAAAACATCTGCAACAAAAAACAATATATTTTAGGTCCAATCTCGTCACCGTAAGCTTGCAGTGCTTTCATTATGGGTGGGAGGGTTGTAGTCATTTTTTAAGCTAACTTTTAGACAATTCCTTGAGTGAAGTTGTTTGTAACTCACTGTTCACACAACCAACGTTTCATATTAAAGCCATTCTTATTGTAGTAAACAACGTCATTGTAACATGCATATCTTTATAAAGGATTGTTTATTAAAGCACCGATAAGTTATCATTTAAACCTTTGTTTATGATCGTTGATAGATGCTTCTTTGCGTAAAGTGCCGTTTTGTTTTAATTTTTTTTGTTAATTCTTTTGCTAGATTTTCATTCATTTTCAATTTTTTCTTTCATCATGTACTTTATTTAAAAAAAGAATACATAGTATATTGAATACTTGGATATATTTTCTCATGACATTCCGTCCAGCTTCCAAATCCCGGCAAACAATACATAATTGTTGATCTTAATATAAGTTTAAATGTACCTGTATGCATACTATATATGAAGCGAATATCATCAAAAAGCTAAAGCTACTCATTAAAGCTCAAATGAAACATTTTTTGATGAACCAAACGCAATAATACATTCAAATTGAGGATTTATTCGAATTACTTTATCATTCTTTACATTTTGTCTCTATGTGTCGTTGTTTACACTTCAAAACTATGAGCAAATCCAAAAATGGACCAGATTGACAAGAGCTGTATAAATGCTACTTGCAATCTTGTTTCGGGTGTTGTTTCATTGGCATCTATCATTTTGTAACGAGTAGCGACAAGCACTCTTCTTTTATAGTTGCAACATCGATCTAAACATTTTTTTAGATACCGCGAAACGGCCGTTTCTTCTGAAGAATCTAGTGAGCTTAATCTAGTCCTAATTCACCATTTGAAAAGCGGTTTGCAGTTATAGAGCATCTTACAAAGGATTTGGCAATTTATTAGCGCGTTCATATAAAGTTTTATGTAATTTTAATGCGAATTATTGGTTGGTATTTGGAAAGTTTACTCGTTTCTTCTTTACCAATCAAGCAAATTACATGCTGAAAATGTGTCTTAAATTCTTCTGAAAACATGCTCTGGCGATAACCGGAGCCGCATTTTGCAAGTGTAACATAAGGTTAAGCTCTATTTCAAACAAGAACTCCTGTGTTGTAAAAAGACCACTCCCATTTTGATGTTTACTTCTCTATGAACTCAAAAAAGCATCTTTCTTTACAGTGTATGAATTACAGAAATCGAAAGGACCGGAAATCCAAACTGTTGAAATGAAATCATGAAACCAGCCAACAAGACCGTGAAATTCTTAAAATACAATAAAACATGTTTAGATTGATGACTTGTCATTATTTAAGTAAACAAAACATTTCCATCGCTTTCACTGACACCATTGGGATCAAATTTCTACATTTATGTTACAATTAACACACAAAATAGAATATTCCTGCTATCAGGTCGTCTACGTAAAAAAACAACAATTTCAGTCATTCATTTATCAAGGACTTTTGCATAGCCTTCAATTCATTATAAAGGTCAACATGACCTGATGTACGAAGAAAGAGCAAACTCTTAAGAAGCACAAACCTTTGTCTCCTTTTTTCCGTAACCATATCTTCCAGAGCCAGCAAAAACACACTCGACGTTCTGCTGCTTAATATCTATTAGACTTAGTGCTATAAGAAGATAAGCCACTGTAACCTTTTGTTGATTCATTGTGGCGCTTTTGTTATTCTGCCTTTCGTCTGATTATAAAAGATAATCTTGCATAAGCCAAGTTATCGAAAAAGCGAGCCAGCTAAGCTCCTATAGGTGACTGCTGGGGTGCAAATGGACAATCGGCTTATATGGCCAGAGATGAGACTGTCTTTAAATAGTTTTCCCAGTCAAACAGGTGATAGAAAGCTTGATTGACATGTGTTGTCTGCATCTAAAACGGTGCTGCTCTCCCACGATGAACTTGACAGGTGAAGGAAAAACTTCTTATATTTCGAGTTTGCGTTCAAGTCTAAGGATATAACGACTATTTTCTCACTGAATTTGCCACTTTTTGCCATAAAGTTACTTCAGAAGCAGGTTTCTTGCTTGGCCAGAAAGCATTTTGTGTTAGAATGACACAATGTTTCATATTTAACAAAACGATGAAGGATGTTTTTGGATTCAGATATAAAAATCTAGCAATACTGAATAATACAGATATTCCAGTCAAAAAATATAATTGAATATACAGGTAAAACGATAGTTGAAACATGATAGCGTGTCATACTTTTGTCACCGCGCTGCATCATTTTGCAAGAGGTTTAACTTAATACCTTTAGCGGTTATTCACAAATAGACGGTAGCTATGAAGTCATGTCAACAAAAAATTTTCTGCAGTTACTTGATAATTTGAAAATTATTAACAATGGGCAATCGTATCCTATTTCCATGGCAATAAACGTTGTTGTTAAGTTTGTTATGAATATAACGAGTCTCGTAATGAGAACAGGACAATTTAATAATTCATCATTCTTCTGCGAGAGTACCTGTAATTTTGGCAAATTTTGAAATGCTGACGATTGTGGGATATAAAACTATTTCGACAGCAGGGAACAATTTTCAAGGTAAAGGTGATATTTAGGAAAAGCTAAGTTCAGCCGAGCAGCACCTTTTTATATTTCTGTGCTAAAGAAGTAAGAAAGTATATTAATGAATTGTTTACAATGAACTACAATTGTTCATTTTCCACAGCCTCTCAAATATTGCTATGATTGGTTTCTATAAGGTTGAACGAGGCCATCTGACAGAAGGGTAAAATCTGGCTGATTAGACGACGCTACGACGCAGCATAAAATAATGCGTGATATCTATGTATTCAGACCATTCTAAGCGCAATCCTGAAATGTGGCTTAAAATGAATGCTGAAGTACAGCTCAAGTGACAGAAAAAATGAGATAGTTTGAGATCCCTTGAATGTACTTTGACAGACGCAAATGCTATTTTTGCCTAATTCTCTCGATAAAATGTCCATAAACCGTAACTGTTCTGCTACAAGCAGAATAATCAAATAAGATTATCAGGTCCACTGAAAAATGCAAGACTTGAATCGCAGTAGATGTTAGTATATCTAAAGTACCTCCCTTTGGAAAACAACGTAATGGAGCCATGAGGCTGGTTACTCGGAAATACTGTAATGTAGCCGGTATCCATTAATAGGGCAAAGGAAATACCAATAAATCAAGGTAATTTGATAATTTATTGGTACAACAGCTAACTACAATAGAATTTAATCATTTCTTATGTTGCTAAGGGTAATTATCCATAATTTGTGGTTTTGGGGTACAAGTAGCAACGCAGTAAAGAATTGGAAAAAATACATTATGGCAGAAGGTATAAAACAGAAGTATGAATGGAAATTTTTGAATGAAAGGGTCCTTATTGAATTGCCATGTATTCATGGCGATATCCATTATCGATTTGGATAGCAAAAAAAAAGCAATATTTGTGATCTTGCGTACATTGGCAACGGTGCTTGCAAGGATACATTTTCAAATACATCTTGTGCATCTTACAGATTACACATTTCATTAGCAGTAAAGAAGGTAGACGATTCACAGAGAAATTTGGCAGTCGTCACTATAAATCAGAGAAGCAGCTGGCGCTACCCAAGCTTATAATTTCACCAAATTCTAATAATTTGACGGAATGAAACAACAGCTGAAAGAAGTTTGAGTGATGTAATTATAAAGGGTTGTTAAAGTAAATTTATGCATTAACAAAGCTCCTCGTAAGGAAAGCGTTGGTTTATAAACTCTTGCTTAATGTCCAGGGTTTAAAGAAAGTTAGTGATTGCTTTTGTTAGATGGCTCTTAATGAACATTTTTAGAAAGGGGTCAATCTGATTATGATTATGAAAAAGTCCCATTAACGATCTACATCTTATAACTTGAAGTAAAATTGCGACTGATTGAAAAACAAGCTTATGTATTAAGGATATTTTCAGATAAAGTAACTGCAAAGATTAATAGCAATTAGTTTTAAGAATGAACAGATACTGTTCATGATCGTAATTTTCATATCTTCCCAAGTCCTCTTTCAACTATATTTTCTTGACGATTGATTTCCATAAATTGATTACAGTGCCTGTTACAACTTAGGTAGCCTATAAAAACAAATTGAAGAAAAAAAGAGGCAATTTCACCTTACAGACTATGATACTGCCTTTGATTCAAGAAAACAGCAACTTACGATATTTGGTACGTGATTTCTATGCATCAATTAGTGCTGAGTCGCTTCTGTGGTGTAATGGATTTCAAGACCACTGCTCGGATCTCACAGCATTTAGAATGAAAATAAATGGAGATCATGACAGAGGCCAGGAAGGCCTAGGTACCTGGAGAAAAAAAAGTGTGCACTATAACCATCTTCCAAACGACGATAAGGTCTTAATTTAAGGTTTAATCGATTTATGAAGTTATGCGATAGCATGAGGACGCATAAGGATAAATTTCAAAGAAATTAATTTGAAAAGGTATAATATTTTGTAGAGGTACTTCAGATTTCATCCCACCTATAATTCAGAAGAATCCTGCCGCAACCAAGGCCATAGACATTGGTGGGAATTATGGGGGTGTGGGGGGGCTCGGCCCCCCCCAATCAGTGATGTCGTTGGAAAATTTGGGCTTTCATCGGATAATTGACAACAGTTTAATTTGTCGAAATTACTCCAAGAAATCGTTCGGAAAAGGATTCTAAGCTAATCTAAGGGCGCAAGGGCGCAATTGACAAATTTTCTGCTCACTTCGCTCGCAGGTGAACTGCATTTTCCCTTTTTACCCCAGGGGCCTCTATAACCTCTTGGGACCCTTTTTGCAAAATTTGGACATAGCATAGCTGATAAAATATTAGCCAGTTCTAAATAATCGATCAAACAATATATGACCAATATCAAAACTGCTTGTGAATTGTATATTTAACTTCAATTCCGTAAAAATCAGCCGAAATTTCCATCGGATTCTTCCGAATAAAAGTTATTTCAAACGTTTTCTCCACTGACGAAAACAAGATAAAATGCATAAAATGAACGTACGACTTGTCAAAATTGTAATCGGTCGTTAGTGTAACCTCTTGTATCATAAATTGCCTTAGATGAGATATAGATCTTGATATCAAAAATCATAAACGGATTGTTCTTCTTGCTACTTTATTATGGTGTGGTCAGCAAATATTTCTAGGGTCCCATCAAAAAATTATATATTTTTATCAAAAGGGGCAGTTTCTTTAAAATAAGACATGATCCAAGATGTTATCTTGTCGGAAAATTGTAGGCCTGCCCCCCCCAAATGAAAGCCTGAATTTCCGCCACTGGCCATAGAAACTTTCTAATCGACAATAACTATTTATTTTTCTCTGAAAAAATCTTTTACGTTGAAGAGTCAACAGAATTAGAAAATACGTCTAGAAAATGAAAGCAAGAATTGCTGGGAAATTAAAGTTGACTGCGAAAAGAAAATAACAAAAGTACTTATTAAAGAATAAAGTGGTCTTCTTTTACAGTTCATTAAATTGAGATTTAGAATGTAGCAAAATAGGCCTTTTTATTATTTATTTGATGATCATGGTTGGTGCAATTCTTGGCCGCGGCCTGAGTAAGAAGTTCGTGCAGATCAGCAAAGATGTAACAAAATGAGATCAAACAATATCATAAAATAAAGTCATTTTTCAATACACCACAATTATTAACAATAATATATAAATACACTAAAAATATACAAAAGCCTTGAAATTAATACGAATTTTCTAAATAATGAGCTAGTCTGCTGCTTTGTCAAATTTCAATCAATTGCAGAGTCCACTGAGCGATACTATCAAACATAGTGATAATGTAAGATTGAGTCTTCAGCTACTAAGCGTCTTGAATATAACAAACTGGAGTTGAAGCAGTTGTTTATAGCTCGTTCACATCGATGTTTTTGGAGTTGAATTGCATGCCGCCTTATGGCAAATGGTGTGTTTAGTCAGCTCACCTGATAAGAGCATTTGAATGGATTTCTGAATCTCCCGCCTTGAAATTGTTGATCTTTTGTTGTAATGAGCCAAACGGCTGGCTTCAAAAGCGATACATTCACATAATTCGTTCGCTGAAGTTACACCAACAGCTCTTGACGATATACTGACGTCGTGTTGGACCTGCTTCAATACTTTGTAAATATAAACTTTATAACTGTCTTTGTGCTTCTTGATGCCTTTTCTCAGATTTCTGGCGAGAATCATTTTCTTTAGATCAACAGCTCTTTTGCCTCTCCGAGTTTTGAACGCTTTACTGTCGTGCATGCTAGGTCTCGGAGCCATTTTTTGTACTACTATCTTTTCAACGTGCAGTATTCTGATTGAAGTTGATAGACAAAACTGCCTTTTAAGGCCTACCTAACATCCCAAGAGAACCTAAAATTGACAAGGCGCGTAATCTCTCGGGTCTGTGTACGTTTGCTCTCCATGCACAATGAGCTTTGGCTTTTGAATTTGATTAATATGCATTTATTAGGGTGCATTTACATATGTTTACAATTGGCATCAAACAGGCAAGCCACGCTAAGCATTTCTCAAGATGTTTTGTCACTTTTAGAAGAGATGTGGCTATGCCAAAATAGAGTTTGAAAGTGATGCGTCACAAAAATGTTAGCTTTTAAG
This sequence comes from Rhopilema esculentum, assembly GCF_013076305.1. The sequence goes on along the minus strand of NW_027019698.1, from coordinate 8,738,819 downwards.
CCTTGGAATTTAGAATAACCAAATAGCTTGAAAAAGCATCAAAAAAATCTCTAAACGTGTAAATTCAGCTAAATATGTTGAAAACTTGCTGAGATGTGACCGCATAAGCACTGACTCTTTCCCTGTCAAATAACTGTAATTTTGTCCTGGTTCTGATTCCAATAAATGAATTAGGCCAGCGCAAATGTCAGTTTTACTTCCTTCTACTCTATTACTTGCTATATCTCAGTCAATTTGACAGATATTTTAATGATTTCGAATTTAAAGGTATTTCATATGGTGTTTTCAAGCTATGTGATCAATAAACCAAACGTTTGGGTTGGAAATAAACTAAAAGCATATACAATCACGGGGATATGAACTGAATTAAGGTTTAAATGCCCATTCTTGTGCATTAGGAAACAGTTTCAAAAGACCAACGAAACTGTGCGATTTATTTTAAAGCAGTAACTGAAGATCAAGAAGAAAAGACGAAAATGGACTTGTACACAGAAAACCGTTGGTGGCTGTGGATTGGTAACTCATTTAAACATTTTAGGGCTCCCTGGGTTTGAAATGGCACTTTTAGTTACAAAGAGGTTTTTTGGTATTATACCTTACGTATAAGGGGTTTTAGCTAAAAGGAGCTTGTACACACCCAAAATTCTCATGACTATGTTATGTAATCAGGAAAATATCTTTGTTCTGATCTACTATTTTAGCAAAAATACCGAAATCTTTCTATCACTACCGTATTTTCTTATTATTGAGAACCTCCTAGATTATTACAAGACTCGTGCATATTATAGTTGTATAATTTGATAACACCGTCATTTGTATAACAACCATAAGTTCCAGTTGTGACAAAGGGCAAGACTAAAAACATTTCTACCGTCAGCGTCAAACACCTATTACTTATTTTATCTCCAAAGCTTACTCCTTTTCTTGAGGACATTATGGCGATAAAATGAATTTAATAAGACAGTTTTCACCTTTTGAGCATAACTGACATCTGATAATTACAGTTATTGAAGTTGTGATGAACCAAACTGCTTGTTTTATCGAGGTTCTCAAACAGGATAATAGTGTGTCGTCTCATTACGGTCTCTTAGCAAGTTAGCTAGCAGTTGTGCTGGCCAGGTTTCAAAGCACCGTTAGGCCATATTGCCAACCAGCATTTAAGTTAAAAGGCCTGAGTTAAAAATTCGTTACAATTTCTGTTCACAAGGGAGAAAAATAGACTAAAATTATGTATGGTCCTGAAAGACAACCTAAAATTCATCTAAAAAGCAAATCAATGTAAAAAATCAAGGTATGAGGCGTATGTTATCTTGAAGGGCGGTGTCTGTCTGTTTCAGAAAACATCCATCAGTCCGACATGGAAAAATTAATCCTCTATAACAGTGCATTTAGAGTGTTCTTAATTGTTTATGAAACTTTAATAGCTTTTAGACTACGCTATGTGAACAAACCAGTGTTCGGCATCGACCAAGTACAAAACTGATAACATGTTTTTCTGAAAAAGGCAAGTATGACCATCAAAATGTGCAACTATGTACGCTCACTGTACTTTCATTAACTTCAAATAATTCTTAAATGAGTTTACACACAGTTATGTTATTCTGTAAATAACTTAAAGTTCCATGCAACCAATATGATTGGTTGCCTTTTTGTTAAGTATGGTTAGCCAGTTGTTTATCAGCTGATTCTCTTCAAGTATGCTTCCCTTTGTAAGCTATGGTGAAGTTTGACGACAGTTGACGTTTTGGCACAGAAAAAGCAACAAAAATGCAAAGATATCAGAAAACTTTCTCGAGATCAGCTAAAGCTTAATTTTAGTGTTTAAATAAAAATATAAACAAGAAAAAATTAAACTCGATTAAGGCCTCTATCGGTGGAAGGTAAGAAGATTTTCTCTGAAATGCATTCTTAGACTATTCAGACAAAAAGCTTTAATTACATGCTTCAAAATGTTTGCTCTTTCAAAGCGATTTTAAAATTCTCTACAACGAAAATATTGTTTGGAAATTTCAAGCATCAGGCAATAAACGACTAAGAGACATCGCCAGTAAACTAACGAAAACTTTGCACAACAACACATGGACGCAGAATGTACTTTGCAGTTCACTGTCTAGTTCAAAACAATGACTGTGAGGAAAATCATTATAATACAATATTCGAATGCGAACGAGACACAACACAGTCATGAAAGCACGTCCCGCAGTAAAACATAAAAAATTAAATAAAACTTTCTCTTTATTCATTCAAAAATATTCGAAACTTATGCAACTGCCAGTGAAGTTCTTCTTGAATTTCAGCTATACAACATTCTATATAATACTTCCTCATTGTCGAAGAAATTGTTCTTTCAAATTACTTTTGAAATTTGTTCCTCCTATGTCTATTATTGATTCACCAATCTGCTATTACAGTGTCGCACCTCCTTCAAGCGCTTTCTATCCACTATCACGAGACTTTGGGACATAAATAAATGCAACAATGGCACCAGGACCGAATCAACCCATATTCCTGGTTGACGTCATCGTTTATGGACAAAAACGTTTTGACAAGTTCAAACAGATATTGAGCAGAGCTTCAAACATTGCAAGCTGAACTTCATTTGGGCCATTGAAGAAAGTACTTACGGACAAAAACGTTTTGACAAGTTCAAACAGATATTGAGCAGAGATTCAAACATTGCAAGCTGAACTTCATTTGGGCCATTGAAGAAAGTACTTACGGACAAAAACGTTTTGACAAGTTCAAACAGATATTGAGCAGAGATTCAAACATTGCAAGCTGAACTTCATTTGGGCCATTGAAGAAAGTACTTACGGACAAAAACGTTTTGACAAGTTCAAACAGATATTGAGCAGAGATTCAAACATTGCAAGCTGAACTTCATTTGGTTATTGAAGAAAGTACTTACAGACAAAAACGTTTTGACAAGTTCAAACAGATATTGAGCAGAGATTCAAACATTGCAAGCTGAACTTCATTTGGGCCATTGAAGAAAGTACTTACGGACAAAAACGTTTTGACAAGTTCAAACAGATATTGAGCAGAGATTCAAACATTGCAAGCTGAACTTCATTTGGGCCATTGAAGAAAGTACTTACGGACAAAAACGTTTTGACAAGTTCAAACAGATATTGAGCAGAGATTCAAACATTGCAAGCTGAACTTCATTTGGGCCATTGAAGAAAGTACTTATAATTTCCAAAACACACTTTACAATACTATGTTCACTGGCATTTATCCTCTGCAAGTTTCTTCTAGTACTTGAAAATGAGAGGCTCTAAAAAGAGCAGTGTTGAATTTATCATAGCATAAGGTCTAAACACTCCTGACTGCTGATATTTCAAAATTATTTTATACTGCTTACTTGCGAGAGGGAAGATGCCTCTTTATTTCCAACATCAAAACGTCCCTTTACTTCTAACATCAAAACGCTCTAGATGTTTAACCAGAATGAGATGATTAACTAAAAAATACTTTCTGCAACATGGCGCAAGAAAGGGAATCATTTTAATGAAGTACTTTTGAACCGACATTTCAATGAGCCTAAAAGGATCCCTAAGGTGGATGCCTAAAAGGTGAATGGAAATGAATAACGCAAGTTGAGTTGAGAACAGCATTTAAAGTTGGCAGTCAGAATAACTTGTTACATTGTTTGTCTGCTGCTTGCTACATCATTAACATCAACTCATCAACAACGAATGCACTCGCTAAATCCTAAAGTCAAGGTAAAACTCTAACATAAATTTTTCTTCAAGATTCTATGAATATCCGATAAATATCTAGATGGAGTCTAATCTGCGATCAAGTCTAAGCGATTCTCAAAGGTTTTCACAACTTCCATCTCGTTTCTTCCAACATTGGTAAAGAAGCAGCTCGGATCGGTACCTTTTGGAATGCTAACACTTCATCACTTTACCAAAAGTAGGTTTACTAGCTGTCGACATGCGAAAAAGCAACGTTGAGCAAAAATTTTTGTGACGGTTGAAGTTTCTGAGCAAAATAGCGAGAATTCTAATGCACACGAGTTGAAAGTTTTTCGAGAGGAACTTATTAATTTTAAACTGCCTTTGAAAAAATATTAAAAACGAAAATTTGAAAAAAACTTGATCGAAATGTTTAGTATATGTATTATATTTCTGAAGGAATCCACAATAAATTCCTTCTCTGCCTTTGAAGGAATAAAAAATATCTACCGCCACAAGATAACACAAAAATCTTAGTACTCAAAATTATCAAATTTAAGCATTATTCTCAAAGCAAAGCTTTACCAACAAATATAACTGCAGGAGTTTTGTTTCTCGCACCTCTTTTCTCCCTCCGAGGTGATTTGAAGTGGAACAAATGTTCTTAGGGCCTCTTGCAAAGTAATATATCCTAAAAAAGCTTTTAAAATATTCTGTTTCTGCGAAGGATAGTACAACTAATGCAGTAAATGCTCCATTGCATACAGTTGAATCCAGTTAAGTCAGACTTTTAAAATGGGATAAGGAAATAATCCGCCTTGGCAAATCTGGGGTACGATTTTTGACTTGAATAAGAATACCCAATAGTATTGAATATTGAATAAGTCAAAAAGTCCGGAGTACGGGTTCAACGGGACTCAACTGTATTTAGTTTTGCACCAAACTGCAAAGTCAAAGACAAAAATCAGTTAATCGGCAAAAACAAATAAAAGACATATCTTAAAGGCGCTAGACGTTGGACGGATGTTCAAACAGCTACGCAGTTTACTGTACAGTCAGAAATTTTTCCCTCGGAGCAGTGATTCATTCATAGATTGACCTCAATATATTTACATCATAGCAGTGCTTGAATTGACCTCACCAGGTATCTCATCAGTGTTTGAGGTCGAAGGATAATGATAATTCACCAATCGCTGACCAACTAAATATCTAAGAGAAAAAACAAGTAGTTTATTGAACAGGTTCCAACATAACTTAACAGGATTTAAAATATAACCAATCAAATTGCGACTATTCGAAAATTGACCAACCAAAAAATGTCGGTATTTATTTACTTCTAGCACCGTGTGGAGGCGAATTGGTATGAAATTTCGAGCAGCCTTTTTGCCTGTTGCTAACTGAAGCCAAATTCAAATTTCAAGACAAATTTTCAAAATTACAGCTCGCAATACAGGATGGTCCTTGACACTGCTAGAGGATATTTTGCTATAATTCTCTCATTCAGCCGAAACAGATTAAGAAACTGCTTTACATAGATTTGAGAATCTTCTTATTGAATCTTCTTTTGATTGGCATATTTCGATCCACAACTGGGTATATAGTTTCTATCGTGATTTTTCGCTACCTTACTCAGACGTCCTATACTCTGAGGAACGAAAGAAAAGCTTTCACTACGCTTTAGAATGTTTGCTTTTTTCAAAGCCATTTTCAAATCTTCTTTTTAGGACTAGGTAGATAGGACTAGGTAAATAGATAGGTAGATAGGACTAGGACTAGGTAGGTAGATGTAGAAGAAAGAATCTGAATGAGAAATGAATTTCACACGTAGAAAGAACGTTAGGATCATGTGTTGATGCATTACACACATGGAAAGCTAAAACAAAATCGAGCATAAAAGTTTTCACTGTTTCACCTACTAAAAGAGCGGTTATCATTAACTCTCTCTGGACGATCATGAAACAAAAGGTCAATGAAATGATACCAAGGTGTTTTGCGGTGAAATGATGAGATTATTCATCAAATAGTTCAACATCCTTGATTACATGGCGACAGTTGATGTCAGTATGTAACGTATGCCATTAGAAATGACGCAAAGATGCTACTAACGTAAGCTTGAATTGCATACATAATTGCTAATGACATGTACCGAAATGCATAGATTATGACACCTGAAAAGAACAGTAATCAGCTTGCAAAATAGGTGCCCATAAACAATCTAAGAAGGACAAAAACACACATTTTTTGTGGGAAAAGAGGCTTAACCCACTTTCTGTAGAAAGCTGTGGATCGAATTTTGCTTAAAGGAATTAGGGCGTGTCTAATCTCCTATGTTCAAAAGAAAATATGAAATGAGATACTTTAAAACATCAAAGTTGTTGATAAGACTAAACATAAAAGGATGTGTGTAAAAACTACTAGAGGTAAAAGGTTGTAGCTTTGATACAAAACAAGCTGGTTAAGTACTAAAACAACAAAATTACATTTTAAGATAAATATCTAATGAATGGTGTAAATAAGGCAAAACAAAAGTTAGTGGAGAGAACAAGCAAAACGATCTGCTGTCAAGTAGGCAAGGGACCAGCAAGGCAATAATGTAATATGAGAGAAGCTGTTCTGTTAGCACATCAAAAACTCGATAAACATTTGCGAAAAGATTGGCTCAATATCTGATCAGCAATCAGATCATTTCTATCACCATAAAATGCACGAGAACTAGGTCGCTGCCATAGAGCATTTATCAACAGAGATTTATAAAGTTTCTAAATACTTACTTTTCGTTCTTGATTCTCTCGTAAAGATTTCTAAACTGGCGTCCTTGAAAAGCCAGAGCAGTAGCAATTAAGCCAATTATCAAAATGAATGGGTAGATCCGGCGGTGAGCTAGCAGCTGTGCTTCCTTCGAAATACCTAAAAATAACAAAGAGGTAGCCTAATCGAAGATATAGAAACAGCAACGGGTGCAAAAAGGGCACGAGGAATGGAACAAGTGATAGCATAGAAATGCTGGCTTCTAAGAGGTCATTCATAAACAGAAAGGCAGATAAAAGAAAAAACTAAGGAAAAATTCAAAAAAGGCGTAACGACCAGGAAAAGGCGATTTACCAACTACCATGGATGACAAAACGTACTTAAACAAAACATTGGAGGCCAAAGTTGGTCAACGAACATAGGACGGTAAAAATAAAACAACGATCAACGATCAACGATCAACGATCAACGATCAACGATCAACGATCAACGATCAACGATCAACGGTCATCGGTCAACGGTCAACAATCAACGGTCAATGATCAACGATTAAAAGAAATGTTTTGGCATGCTCGCTAGTACTGATTGTGATCTGTCCACAGTGTTGCTTGTAAATATTGTATCGAGCCCTCTTAAACGTATGGCTGACCCTTCAAGCAACGAGAATTCTATGTAAATGTGTGAATAAAGAAAAGATCACAATAGCAGTCTGCTCGGCGGACTCCAAGGAGTTCTTGCGGCGAAAAGTTGTTGAAAATGTAGCAAATAAGAAACACCGCAATGCGACGAGAATGAACAACAATAACAATAAATACACGTTAATTAGTAAAGGCTAATATTTCACACCGGCATACGAGGCTTCATCAGAGAAAAAGTAAACGGACTAAAAATAGGCGATGGTGGCGTCGGATTGGTTGATGTGGAATTGTGTGAATGCAGCGCAGCGGTGGAGGAGGGGAGGATGGCGAATGAGGGAGCGTAGGAGGTGGTAGTGGAATTAAAATGTAATGAGGATGAAGTACTATAATATGAAATAAATATAATGTTGCTGTAAGGTTAACGGTCAGTGGTTGCCAGAGTGTTTGCCAGGCCAATGAGGTATTGCTCTTTGGCTCGTTGAACACTCGTTTGTCGTTGAGTTGCGGTAATGGTGTTATAGTGAGGTCATTGATGGTATGTCCTGGGCTGCAGAAATGTTCTGCAGCGCCAGATTTGTCTACTTTTTTGTTGATGATGTCTCTTCTGTGTTCGTTAAATCTGTCTTGCAGTCGTCTACTTGTTTGTCCCATGTATTGGCAGTTCTTGTGTCCGTTAGTTAAACAGCGTTTGCACTGTAATGCGTGAAGAGCGTTAGTAGAGTTGCAGTCCAGTCTTTTTTTTATGTCGTAGTTTTTGTCAGTGTTAGTTAAGTTAAAAGTAGTAGTACCGTCTGTAATGTGTTGGCATGTTATGCAGTTGCGCCGCGAGGGGCATTTGTAAGTGGCTCTGGGATTATTGGGTGTGTCACTTTTTATTCTGGCACGAACCAGTATATCCCGGTGGTTTTTAGGTCTATGGTAGCTGAGTATGAGTACGTCGGAGAAGAGTTCTTTGCATGTTTTGTAGTTCTGTAATATGTTGATGTTTTGTTTGAGGATGGTAGATAGCTGTGGCAAAGAGGGGTGATAGGTGACAACAAATGGCGTTCTGTCATTTTTACGTTGTTTTGTGGGTTTCAGGCAGTCCTGTCTGGTTTTTTTAGAAGCCTTCCGCATTTGTTTGCGTGTCTCTTTTCTTTTGTAACCTCGTTTTGTCAAGTATTGTAATAGTTGTTTTGTTTGGAATTTGTAGGTTTCGTCTTCCGAGCATATACGTCGTAGTCGTAGGGCAAGACTGTATGGGATTGACTGTTTTGTGTGTTTGGGGTGTGGGGAGGTGCTGAGGAGATACTGGTGTGTGTCTGTGGGTTTGACATAGAGATCTGTGGAGAGGGTGTTGTTTTTATTGATAGAAATTGTGACGTCAAGTAAATGTATGGATTATTTGGATTGTTCGCTGGTGAATTTAATAGTGGGATGGGTACTGTTGAGTGCATTGATAAAGTCTGTGAGTTTGTCTTGTCCGTGTGTCCAAATCATGAAAATACCGTCGATGAAAAGCCACCATACAAGAGATTTGTCCAGATCATCAGACTCAAAGGTCCCCATGAAAGGGTTTGCATAGGGTGGTGCCATCCTTGTTCCCATTGCTGTGCCCTGTTTCTGTAGAAAGTGTTGTCTGTTAAACTCAAAATTGTCGTTTGTCAAAATAATGTCGATAAGGTTGCAAACAGTTTCTGTTGGGGGAGTTTTTAATGTGCGTTTGTTGAGGTGAACCCTGGCAGCTTTGATGCCTTTTGTGTGAGGAATGTTGGTGTAAAGGGATGATACATCGAGGGTAACAAGGAGAAAGTCATTGGGGATAGCAGAAATGGAGCATAGCTTGTAAACCCTGGTTTCCATATAGCTGTAAGGTTGCCGGTGGCAGTTTTCTGCCATTTTCTATCTGCAATGCTCCCGGTACCGCAGCTATCGATTCAAGTGGAATTTCTGAATCTTGTGCCGCAACAAACGGACCTGAAGTATCGCAAAACACCGTTAACTGTGCCGGTAGTTGCGAAAAAAGTTGAAACGGTTCAACTTTATCTAAGTCGTTACGGTACCGCAACCATCAAAGTTGTGCTGTACTTTGAGAGGCTAAGTTGAAATAAAAAATAATAATGATAATAATAATTTCTTTATTTTAGTTTGGCTTCTGGTATAGCTTATTAATATGCTAATTACTGCCAACCAAAACTTAAATACACGTTGATGTTAACTAAATTACAAGGCTATATTTTAACTAAATTACAAGTATAATTCTATCAACAAAAAGGATATAAATTACTATCATAAAAACTCTAAATTTTCAACAAATCGTTTGCACGATCAACAGTTGCAATCTAACTGGTGGTTTTTAATGTCTCTTTAGCTATTCGAAGTCTGGGACTCTTTAAAGGATAATGGCATTGTATGCCATATCTTTGCTCCAAGAAAACGTGCATTTTCAAGACCATACCCTGTCGTGTTTGGTTTTGGTGCTAAAATATTTCTGTCACTACGAAGGGTGTATGGAGTATCTTTCTTCACAAAAATTTTATTCATGAGACTTGGATTGGGATTCCTTTGAGTGCTAAAAATTTCAGTAGCAAGCAGCTGCAAATTTTTGTGGTGAATGGACACTGTGTCTGCTTTCCACAATAATTCTTCGAAATTTGAACAGCTATCCTTGTATGCGATTCTCAAAGCTCTCTCGTGAATTTTGTTTATTTTCTTACTAACCGACCTATCATGAAACATCCAAACAAGTGGACAGTAGCTAAACTGAGAAACAACGAAGGCATTCATCATAACCCTCAGTTTCTCAACATCCATATAGCTTGAAATACGTGAAAGCGCATGCAGCTTCTGTCCAGCTTTTTTACAAAGTGCACATACGTGGTTCTTGAAATCTAGGTTCTTATCCAACGTTACACCTAACATTTTCTCTTCAACAAATTCCTTTATTTAGTTTTTGTCTAATCTGCACTGATACGTCAGTGTTTTTCTCCCCAAAAAATCAAAGATGACATTTGTCAGGATCCAGTTTCATACTGTTGTCAAGAAACCATTTAGAGAGCTTATGAGCATCTGTTTTAAGGCTAGATACAATATGTTGTATTCATGACCGCACTCGTAGATGGTCGGGTCATCAGCATAATTGCAAAGTTCAATCTCTTCTACCAAAAAGAAAAGGTCGTTTATAAATACATTAAATAAAAGGGCCCCCAAAACAGAGCCTTGTGGGACCCCCTTAATTGATTCTTGCCAGGAACTGAATGACCCATTGATCTTAACTCGTTGCTAAAATGGTTGCGGTATGCCGGGGAGAATGGCTCCGGCAATTGCTGCGGCAAACTTACGACATTTTACGACTATATGGAAACGAGGCTTCAGAAAGCATTAACATTATTAACTTTCCGAAACTGTGTGTCTTCGATCCTCTGAATAGCGGGGCGTGTTCATGTTCGAACGTATCCCGTCAGTAGATGCGCACGTGAGAACATTTATGTTTTGAGTTGCAGTCTCTGTAAGCGCTATATTCACAGCTAGTGTAGCCGAGGAGGGTAGATTCATCCGAATCGCGTGACGAAGAATGATAATCACATTGCTGTTTAGACCTTAGATTGACATAACGGTTTTTTATGATCAAAACTCTACTGCACTTACACATTTTTCAAAAGAGTTAGTATCTACAGTAAGAAAATAGAGAAAAGTTCTCACATTATCTTACTGAGCGTACAAAAACGTGAGAAATTGCTTTTCAACTCATGTATGTACCTCTCCATACCTGTACCTCTATCGCTTAGCATTTTTTCCTAGGATTCACCAGATTCTTTTCCCATTTCCGACCGGCGCAAAACATTTGACCGTACTTTTGCACTGCTACCATTCTATCACCATCTTAGAAAACGCGCCAAGAGCAACGGAAATAAAACAAATTGCAGACACAGTGCCAAGGAAACGTTGAAAGTTACGCTTTGGCTATGGCTATGTTGATCTAAAGCTAGCTTAATATTTTAATTTTGTTTTTTAAGCAAGTCATAATTGTTCTGCTTTCGTTACGCGCATTTCGGACGATAATGTTGATTGCTGTCGCTCAGGCCTTTTACCTTAGGAATCTTCCTGAGTAACAGATGACGTTAAAACAGAATCCGCGTTAACACAAAAGAGTCCGCGTTTACACAAAAAATCCGCTATTACACAAAAGAATCCGCCCAACACAAAAGAATTTGTGCTAACACAAAAAATTCCCGTTAACTGAAAAAACCCCTGCGTTCACATTAAGAATCCCCGTTTAAACAAAAGAATCCGCGTTAATACAAAAGAATCAGCGTTTACACAAAAGAATCCGCGTTAACACAAAAGAATTTGTGCTAACACAAAAAAATCCCGTTAACTGAAAAAAACCCCTGCGTTCACATTAAGAATCCCTGTTTAAACAAAAGAATCCGCGTTAACACAAAAGAGTCCGCGTTTACACAAAAAATACGCTATTACACAAAAGTTAACTGAAAAAAACCGCCCAACACAAAAGAATTTAACACAAAAGAGTCCGCGTTTACACAAAAAATACGCTATTACACAAAAGAATCCGCCCAACACAAAAGAATTTGTGCTAACACAAAAAATTCCCGTTAACTGAAAAAACCCCTGCGTTCACATTAAGAATCCCCGTTTAAACAAAAGAATCCGCGTTAATACAAAAGAATCAGCGTTTACACAAAAGAATCCGCGTTAACACAAAAGAATTTGTGCTAACACAAAAAAATCCCGTTAACTGAAAAAAACCCCTGCGTTCACATTAAGAATCCCTGTTTAAACAAAAGAATCCGCGTTAACACAAAAGAGTCCGCGTTTACACAAAAAATACGCTATTACACAAAAGAATCCGCCCAACACAAAAGAATTTGTGCTAACACAAAAAATTCCCGTTAACTGAAAAAACCCCTGCGTTCACATTAAGAATCCCCGTTTAAACAAAAGAATCCGCGTTAATACAAAAGAATCAGCGTTTACACAAAAGAATCCGCGTTTACACAAAAGAATCCGCGTTTACACAAAAGAATCCGCGTTTACACAAAAGAATCCGCGTTTACACAACAGAAAGACCTTTATAGGTTAATACGGTGATATAGCTACCGCTCGAAGCACGATTGTGGACACCTTTCATTTAAAATGCCTTTCAAAAATTTTGCTCTAAAAGACTTTGGCTTTTGTAGACTAAATTGACTGGTCTTTTGTCAGATTGAAAGAAAAAAAGAAAACTTTTGTAACTGACTGTAAGAAAAAAAGTTGGATTAAAGCTTGATGAATTTATTGTCCCTAATTATAACTGCCCTGAATGGAGCAAAATTACTTTTTAGCACTGAAAGTTCTCTGTCGTCTCTAAATGAGCATTTAAAGAACCTGTCTAGGTACTTTAGTATGTCTGGCCGTCATAATTTAAACTTAAAGCTTTGTCAATGAATATTTCCAATTGACGTTATGATACATTAGCAAAGAAACTTCCGAATAGAAATGAGACCATCCATTATGGAGAGATTTTTATTTGCAAACATGTGACGGTCCTTTAGATGCAGTTTGAAAGCCAGGTACTCAGCTGAAGATTCAGCTTCGTATCTACATCACAATGAAAGTCATGGCCTTGATAAGAAGCAGGACCAACCTTAATGGCGATTCCATAATGAGTAGGTGGAAAATATGCAGTCCCCAGCTGTTAATTCACACGAATTGACGTTTAGTCGGTTAGCATCAAACTTTGAAATTCATTACGCCCAAGCTTAGGAGTGGGAAAAATTGCTGTGTTTCTTCCAACAGGCGCGTTTCGAGAGTTAACATCGAAAGCTGATACATTTTCCCAGGGCATTTTGAAGCTAATTCGCATTTCTTATTTCACTTATTATATCAAAAACACTCAATCTGTGCTTCCAAATAAGCAATATTTTCAAAAATCTGTCAATTATTATGGTTTTTAAAATTTTTGGTTTTATCAGCCTTGGGTTTAAAAAAAATTTCAGTGAGTATCAGCCTTAAAGGTATCAGCCTAGCAACAGCAACAACGTTGTTTTTTCATCCGACTTTTTGTTAGCGTTCCATATCAACTATTGAAATTATAGAAATTTTTGGCAACAGTACTCAAATTTTTTCATAAGTGTCCAGAAAAGTTTTTTAAAAATAAGGTAGGTTTTAGGCGTGGTTCTTCTTTTATTTCCATTGGCCTTTGCCAGGAACTTTGACTATGGACCGTTTGATTACCATGTTCTCCGTGCACTGTTAGGATCTTCATTACTATCGTTAGGATGGTATATATTAGTATCCTTTATATAAGTGTATTGATTTCATTAGTTTTCGCAAAATTTCAATAACTTATCTTCTAGAATAGAAGCCATCCTCGAATAGAGCATAGGAGTCTTGGGAACAAAATAGAGGCCTTTCCACGAATAGAAACTGTCAAAAAATAGAAGCAACCCTCAAATAGAAGCCGCCCTCGAAAGATGTCCTTCTCCAGTAGAAGCTGCCTTTAGATAAATCGGGAAACAGCATTAAGAAAACAACATCGATTGTAGTTATTTTCCATTGAAGCACAGAATCGTTATTTGTACACCTGAGAAAAACCTCGGTAATGCTATAATTTAAGGAAAATAACACGTTTAGATTAAAATTGCAAAGACTTTAACTGAAAAAAGGAGATGAAGATATTCCAAGCTTTGAGCTATTTCAGAAACTTTAATCATCCGCTCGATAGGAGGACCAAGAATACTGCAAGTCCTCAGATCAAAACAAACGGGGGAAAAATTTGCAAAATTTAGCAATGTTTTAGAAAGGTCATACTTTAAAATTATCTAAATAAAACAAGGTCAATGCAAAAGCTGTTTCAAAAAATGCAACAAGGGTCGAAATGTGTGATCTTGTTTTATCTACAATACAGCCTTTAAAATGGTTTATTTGCTAAATAACTTAAAACATTTGTGTTCGACTGAAAAAGGGGTTCTTCCTTCTTATTTGCATCACGTGCGATCCACGTGTAACTGGCGTGTTGCGCACTAGTGGGAAGCACTTGCATAATCCTCTCAGATTCAATCGCTGCGCAAATTGGCGCCACTGATAGCTAGTCGATCTCCAACGGCATCTTCTGAAACCTTTAATTTTCATAAAATTTTGGTATCTGAACCGATACGGCGATAAATTCATTTTCAAAGACCTTTATTCATCTTCGAATACCTTCTTTTGGTGAATGTCCCCGTTCTTCAATATTTTCGCAAGGTTTCAATGAATGGCAAAAGGAGTACAAATATCTTGAGACTGACAATGTATCAGTGTTGGAAGATCTTATGTTTGCGCTTTGGATTCAAAAATGTAAATATTGCACTGAAGCTGCACTTGCTTTTATATAAGAACCATTGAAATAAAGTTCAGGCTGGCTACTCTGAATTTTTTCGAAAATTTAAAGCCGGGTTCTTAAATTGTTTTTAAATTATCAGGGTGTAAGCATTGGATTCTCGCATGTTGTCTTGAAATTAGCTCATCTCTGTCTTGGAATTTTTTTATTCCATCCTCTCATGCATAGCGGCAAATGTATAGAGTTGTCTTGAGTTGCCTACCAAACGTATTCGCTTACTGGCTGTTTGATGTACAAAGTTAACCCAACGATGTTGTTCAAGCTTTAAACCCCCAGGTTGCTGGGCGAAAAACGCTGCCAAAATCTCCTCCTATAGTCTAGCAAGGGAAACTACCCGGTTTTCAGTGATATTGATGGCTTCCTCCATGCTGTCCATGATCAAAACCAAAATTAGAGGCTAACCTCGTCGCTTTGGCAATTCCAGAACAACTTTCAGCTACTTAGCTAATATTTGAGCTATCGGTACCGAGTTTCCTCCAAGTACCACTTCCTTGTTGAAATACCCATAATCAATACGAAACATATTCAATTTGACATTTACCGACTGCCGTGAAATATTTGCAAAGGCGGAATGATTCGGGATCTAAAGACGGCAGACTTCAGTAATTTATACATGCAAAAATGATCATGAATCGATAAGAATTTCCTCGAAAGTGAAAAAATACACTAGTAGATATGAATAACAAACGTCATTTTACGATAAAAATCATGGCTAGTATTGAGTTTAATTTCAGCATGCGCATTTTTTTGAGCATAAAAGGATCGTTTATTATTAACGAAGCAGTTGGTTTGGAAGATAAATGATTTGATGTCCATAAAATCTTCCTGCAAAACTAGGAAATTGACAGAAAATCATCAAGACAGTCGTGTTCTGTTAGAAAATACCGAACCCATCTCTCTATGGTACCAGCCACCCCATGTAAAAAGTATAGTTCCTAAGAACGGCATAGATTTGAAAATCGTACATCAAATGCGGTCCACTGTAATTATCCAACTATATAGAGTAGCAAGCTTAATGAAGATGCTTTTGATGGCGATGGTATCATAGCAGAGGCTAATAGATCCGTTTACAGTTTTTGCATCCTTTGATAATAAGGGCAAGAAAAACAAGGCCTAACCTTTTAAGGCTGTGGTTTTGCTGAAAATCTAGTTGATTTGCCTTCGGGATTAGAGATTTCACAGTGTCGTTTAAACAGTTACAGTTAGTATAAAACAAAATCACAGCTGCTGTGTTCAAGGCTGTAATAACGATATCCAGCCAAGCTAGTTAAGCGAAGCAATGTGCAAGAACTTAAGATTCACTACTTTCCGAAGGATCCCAAAAAGTAAAAAGTTCCGGTAGAAGAAATTGGAAAAGACTTCCATGTCTCAAGCTTAAAACCAAGTCCAGAAAAGTTGTTAACCTTTCCGTCCAAGCAAATCTTACATCAAAACCTTCCTCATTTCAATTGTGTTCAACAGGGGCGTTTTTAAAAATTGAAGCTTGTTTTAAAATATAGATATTTTTCAAACCGATGTAAAGTTAAATGCTTATGACAATCAATAACAAAAGCATGTCATAATTTGGGTATATGAATTATAAAAAGTTATGCCTAGATTTTACAGAGTAAAGCAGTACAAGAGCAAAGCTCTACAAGTTTCCAAATTTCATTTTGTTTCTACAATTTTCTTCCGGCCAGTGGCCGTTGGGACGTGAAGTCTTTCTGACTCTAGCTTAAAACAGCAAAGACCTTTGTAAACCAGAGGCTAACCTCGTTGTAAAGCTGCATATGGTCGCTGATAGACAGTTGGTCCGCTAAACTCCAGTATGATACTTGGAGCCACGATAACACTTGCATATTTATAATTAGTCAATAAGAACTGGAAAAATAACATACCCATTATCGATAAAACTCCATTAGCAAGAATGTAAGGAGCAGTTATAAGAAGAACCAGTTGGGAGACGACGGGGTATGCCAAGTGTCGCATGATGAACGAGACCCGGATGTTGTTCACACCATCTTGGTATACCTACGAATGCGATATAAAAGATCAAATACTGATAATTGCTTTATTTGACTTGAGTTACTCCAAAGAACTTCATGAAGGGGGAGGAAGAGAATAGTTTATGTACTGGCACTGATAAATGATGAAAAAGGGACAATAGTTGAAAACGAGTTCCGGTTCATTTTTTAAGTGAAGAGGAAGAGGCCAGGAGCAACACAACCCGAAACCAAAATATAATGGGAAAGAATCGCATCCATATACATCCTTCGAAAAAAGTTAATAATTCTGGTTACAATCCAACGTTTTATCACCTTGTGAATTTTTAATAGAAAAACTTTGCGGCGTGCACATGGAATATCCCAATCAAAAATTAAATATATTCAAATAAAGCACAATGGATTAGTGGGCAACACTGAGATGCTTTCATAGCGTTTTTGGAGACATTCTATCAACAACAGCAAAAATGACATAAAGTACACAACAAATGTCGTAAAAATGTCTTAAAAGTCTTAAAGTCTTAAAGTCTTAAATATGAGCTGCCCATCCCACCAGCGACCCCGATCATCTAGAAATAATCTCACCCGACATCCCATAACACTTATAGTAAGAAGTAGACCTAGAGATGCAATCACAATAGAATGAAAAGAATGCAGAAGAAAGGAAAAAGAGGATACAAAAACAGGAAAATCTTTAAAGTTTCTATTGTCTGAATGTCTCTAAGCGAAGATTTTTGTTCCCTCAGCAGCTAAGTAAAACGATTTGAAAACTGCTAATGACAGGCGATCTTCTATTCGGCTTTAAGGTACAGACATTTGTCGAGACTAAACTCAGGAATTGAGAACATTTGTCGCGGGAAAGTGTGTATTTCAAGAAGTGAAATACGAGTAAGATGATTGAGAAGACAGCTAAATGTTTCAAAATTTTTGTTTTCTGACAAAAACCAGCAATTTTACTAGCTGATTATTTGGGTGTGGAAGAAATAACAAAATAAACTTCAGATGATTCGTCTTTCACCAAATGTGATGACCAAGAAAGGCAATTTCTTTTTTTCACATGTAAGAATAACGACAGCAAGAGAAGCCGACGGTTAAACAACAGTAAAAAGAGAAACAAGTCAACTGAAAAATCAAGAAACAATCAAACCAGTAACCGGGAAAATAATGAAAAAAGGAAAAACATAAGATTGGGCAATTTAAGGGGGCAGATAAGCTAGGTAAAAGTCACCGTAACAGGATGCAGTTTAGCATGTGGATTCCTCTATTCGATCTTTTTACGTAGCCCTGTCGTAACATATAAAAGTTATCCAAATTTAGGAAAAAATAATTAGAGAAGCTTTCAATCACAAGGAGTGGACGTGCAATAACGTCTATGTTATAGAGGATACTTTGACAAATGGCAAAAATATAAGAGGTGGCAATAAAAGCCATGTTGAAAAGACCCTAATAGACGAACTTGTGCAAAACACCTTCATAGCCGCTTCTAGCCACATACATCAAGTCTCAGGCATGCATTAAATTTAGAGAGAGATCTTGACAAGTTAGATAAGTCCTAAACAGCCTTGTTTAAAGCACGACCTTACAATAACACACTCAAAATCCTGAACTAATCGTCTATTAGGCTTGTAAGGAAGAAACTTTCACCGCTCGCTAAATAGATTTTGAAAGATAGTATGTCTGTTTAATTAACTTGAGTATACATAGTTAGAAATTGTATAAACTTTAAATAAAGAAAGAAAAAAATGACCTCATTATGATGACTTTAATGTTCTAGACAGTACACCAAGATAAAAACGCATTATTTTCCACCCTGCTCTGTCACAGGGCAAAGGGAAACAGCCTGTCAAAAACTAGCAGAAAATATGCAACTACAATAACTTCTGTTGAAGTTCACAATCAGCCAGAGCTAAGCATTTTTAAATGTTGATTAAATGTGGGAAGCCTAAACAGCATGTAGATCTGGCAGAATGAAGCAGGTGCAAACAATAAGTTCACTGAAAAATAATTAAAAACGTAGAGAAAATTGACAGTGTTTAGGCCTTGTAAGCAGGTACAGCTGTCGATGAGGGCCGGCTGTTTGGAGATGTTTGAATACATAGATACATAGTAACAGTAAACAAACAATAAGAATTAGATAGTGGGAGGGTACAGCAAATCACAAGAGTACTCTAAGGAAACCGTTTCAAAATCACACTCCATTTTACCGCAACTGGGCGGCAGCTGAATCGACAATTTCTCCACTAATTGGCACAAATCATTAAACTGAAGTTTCGAGAATAGTATTATAAAAATAATAAAAATAATACATGTTTATACAGGATAGGCCTTTTCAGTACAATTATACACTACTGTCAACAAGGGTCCTGTAAAGCAAATTGATACCTACAGTCCTTGCCAAACACTTGCGCAAAGCTGAAGCTTTTTTAAAAAAGATCCCCCCCCCCTATCCCCCATTACAATGTTGTTCAATTGGGCTGTTTTGATCCTGAAGGTAAAAAATTTCTTCACTGAAAGCTGTATGAAGGTATTGAGAAAATAAATCAACAATGTACGGGGGGAGGGGGTCGAAATTTTTGAAGCGGCAGTGATATTTTGATAAGGTAGTTTTAGACTTGCTTTTTTTATTTGCATGCTGCAATGGGAAGGCGTTCCAGTTAATTTTGGCAAGGGTTGTAGCAAAAGATACCATATTTCTGTGATAAATGATAACCGATGATGCGAAGATGGTAAATATAACCATACCTGTTCCATAACAGACTTTAGCCACCAGTTTGGACCAATCATGATGAGAGCGCAAAGAATTTTTGTGTGCAGGACACCCAATGCCCAGTCCTGTTTCAAATGAAAATGAAATTACGCTTTTCAAATATTCTAACAGATCTGTGCTACAACACAACAGAATTGGAGATTTGTATCTCACCAAATCAAGTCAAGGTTAACCACCCTTTAACTTTGAGATTTTGACAGAAAATACAGGCACAAATTTAACGCGAGAGTTTTTTCGAGGACCAGACAATTTTTGCTTAGGATCAATGTTCTCATAATTCTTATTATCCGAGGCTCGGGGGCTCATTATGTTGTTCCTATTTCTAAGCTGAAAATAATACTACATACCTTAAATGGTTTCTAAGAGCGCTAGATTATAGTTTTGTAGGAAATTATCTTTACGAAGGTTCATTTCCTGACAAAATCGGTCCTGTTTTGTAAACAAGAGAGACAATCTATAAAAACAATCTTTCCTTCTAATTTTCATCTGAGGCTGAAATTGCTCTTACACTTTTCTTATTTTTTGGGAAAATCTAGTCTCGGCGTTTTTGTGCTCTTATAAAAAACAAGCGTATTATGAATTGTAAACCTCTAGCTATACTTTATCGCTTTCTGCTTATTCGTCAATTATTGGCTCCAACATTACAATTGTTAATTTGTTAGCAGGTCACCTAATGAGAGGCAGTTCCCTATTTGTTACTGGTTAACATATAGTCTTAGTCAATCGTTAGATACACTTCCATATCTCAGTGATCCTGTCTACCAGAGAAAGGCGGTTTTAATAAGATCAGACATCGTGGTAAGCTATGGTTTAATAAATCTAAATTGCATTGTAGAATATAACGTGAAAATTGTAGTCAAACAACAAGTCACTATTTTTTCTACAATTGCTTCAGCTCATTTTACGCAGGAAGAGTCTGGAACGCTTTCAAATTTCAAATTAACCTTTCAAACAAAATTGCCTTGCAAAATCATGCCCAGTTGCTCAAAACAAACTATATGGGCTAAATCTAATAGGAGAACAAAGACGAAATTTACTACCAATGGCCTTATGTCTGTTTTTGACAAATTGAATTTGACTCTCAATCCATTTTTGAACAACTACATCTCCAAACAAAGTTGTAAAATCAATTTTCCAAGATGGAATCAAACCTATTACTTAATTATATGTGAGGGCTCATTTCCAATCCTAACTTACAGCAGAATCAAAGACTTATATTATTTTCCACGATCTCTTTCTTAATCTCTTCGACTTAAGGCTCATCAAATTCGTTTTTTTTGTCACAACATGTTATCGAAGATATCATACGTACGTATTTTGGACCAGGCGTAGGGTTAGGGTATTCGTGAATACGATATAGCAGTATAGCAACGATGACGTCATTTTCTGTTTCATTGTCCATATTTCGCCAAATCTTGAACATGTTTAACTGACTTTGCATATTGAGAGGTTTTTAAACACTGTTCCTTTAGATTATGTGGTCGAAATTAAGAAATTATAAAAATAGACCTTTGATGACGTCATACTCCGATACAAAACGGAAGCCGTACCTGCCAGAAGTAAAATAAAGGTGTTTGGTCCATCGGCACTCGTAGTGGTACAATAAACACCAGCTCGA
Organism: Rhopilema esculentum; assembly: GCF_013076305.1. The sequence continues at coordinate 8,718,023 of NW_027019698.1, read as the reverse complement.
AAATGACACCAAGCAGCAGTGGAACAACTCCAAGCAAAATGGTCGACAACACAATGATTTTTAAAGCCTACGGAGAGGAATTTCAACATGTATCAACATATAGAGTTGATTTCAATGCTAAAATGAATAAACACCGTAACACAAAATAATAGATGTGAACTATATACAATTTACAGTCACATAACTTGAATTCTAAATCCAATGCTTCTTGCGTCTGTGTTTTTTGCTAGGCCCAACATATGATGTATGTTATACACGATATATAGCACCGTGTATCATCTGACGCTATTCAAGATTGGGCCTTGGTCATTTGTTAATAATGCTTGTAAATGTACTTACTATTTTGAGGCATCTGAGAACTTTGAGAACAAAGAGCGGGAGACCCATTGCAAGCCATAACCCGATGATTACACAGATGCGACAACACAGCCATAAGACATAGACACCAGTAGCAGCTGTATACAGCTCGTGAACATCGGCGCTGCCAAGGAAGTGTGACAATATAAGACGACCAACTGCAACTAAAAAGAAGAGATCGTTGTATCAGAAAATTGTATCTATTCGGAACGCGTTAAAGCTGTAATATTAACAATAGACTACACTAAATTTTATCTTTGAAGTGAGTGTATTCTTCTAGAGAATTAGGTGCCAACGTAGCCCATCTCGCAACCAGAATTGAGTTTTTGTTTTTCTTAAACCTGTTCAATTATTTTTTCAAAACAAACATGATTCAAAATGCAAAAGCAAGAATACTTATATGATCTTCTAAAAACAAGTGATTTGCAACCGTAAGTATTTGTTGTAAGAAAGGCTTATATACATCAGAAGATCTTTTGTAACCCTGCTGCCTTTTAAGACTACATAAAATCTTTGAGCATTATGATTTAGCTCACGCTTGCACCAAAGGTTCTTGAAGTGCCAATCAGATGGTCAGGTTGACTTGTTAAAGTGAATATAATGTGATCGATTGCGTGTCATGTGTCTACAGGGATATCAAGAGTATCAACACTGTGTCGTTTAATTATCAATCACAATGGTTGAAAAACCAATGGCCTACCTGGCAGTGTTAGTCCGACGAAACTTGAAATGATCATTGATGCTGACATTAAGACCAGGAGGCATATTATCTACAAGAGAAGGGGAAGACAATAGGTTTAGCAAATGTTATTATTACAAATCACTTGACTTCAAGATAGTATTACAAAAACGTTAGGCTTAGGCCATGTATCATATTAGAGTCAAATCCTCTATGGACAGCTGAGATCGAGCAATTATGATTTTGCACACTTTTTTTACAAGAACAGGTTATTTTGGTGAGCCCCAATAATCATAATTTTTTTATTTTGAGCCTAAGATTATTCTTAAATTATTCTTAAGCGACATAAAGTAAAACCGGGTTTTATCATAGTTTTACTGACTCCAAGGCCAGATACGTCTATTTCAAGGCATATAGCGTGAAACTCACATATGCTTTGCTTTCCAAAAAGACTCAAATAAACAAAAAAACTAATTCTTGGTGAAGCTTGAGCCTTGCATTATTCTTAATTCATTCTTAAATTACAGTGATTTTCAGCCTAAATATTCTTATAGACTTTATTATAATAATATAAAAATATGTAGATGTCTTGTTAATGTCAATATTGCATATCTTTATTCTTAATACGCATTTTAACGACACAGTGGACAAAAAGACCCTTACCCTAAATGGGAATTTGCCTGGCTTGATGTACGGTTGTGGCTCGATTTGACCACCAGCATTGCCTTCAAAAAAGGGATTGAATATCAAAAATCAATTTTAAGAAATATAAAGACACCTCTTTGAGAAGTAAAATATTTGAAAATTGCATCTCGTATTAAAACAGAGTCATACTATTCCACATATATACCACAGTTAAGCTTAAAAAAACAAGAAAGCAAGCAAAATGCGAAATATCTCATAAAAATTTTTTACCAAAGCAAATTGAAAAACGTATCTTCCTCATAAAAAACGAACTGCAATGTAGAAACGGTACAAATAGGCTTAAAAAAATGGGACATGCTCGGTCTTACTCGGAGTTTCATATTTGAGCACACCTCAGACAGACTTTAATGACTTCACAATTATAACTTCAGGCAATAGAAACTTATATTGAGGCAGCAGCAGTTAGAAAATCATTTTTACAAACGATGTAAAAATCGTTTTCTGCCAATTGATACCTGGGTTATTTTGAGCGTTTGCATTCTGAGCACCGGCATGGTTTACATTGTTGTTTCTGTTCTGATGATGTATCTGCATAAACAATATCGGTATCGTTCATTTTTATTATAAGCAATTTAATGATATAAGTGGGTGGGTTAAGCCATCTGCCAATCATTATTAGCCAATCAACAAGCGCGTGAGTGAAATCAAATTCACTGATTGGTTAATTTTCGATTGAAAGATGGAACTGCGTATGATCGCCATAGAGAAAATATATTCGTGGGTTTAGCTACAAGTACCAGAATGCATTGCGCGCTCACTGGTGTATGACGCCAAACGGTTAAAGGTCTAATACATTTCGCTCTTTAGATTTCACGTATTTCAGCCCCCCCAACCTACTTAATCGAGCAGTGCTCCTCATTGGTAGACTCAACTAGCACGATGCTTTTTGACTTTTAGTTTTTATCTATATGAAGTGTGAATTTGATTGAGAGAATTAAAAAAATTATACTGAGGGGAATTTGGCTGTTTTTTCACAGTGGTCAAGTTCAACATTTAAGAAATTTTTTATGCACTTAACTCAGGTTCATCTCATAATCTTTTTCAAGAATCCTTGTTTAGCTACTGTCTTTACCTCTTATATTCATAATAAGTATGTTCTTTTTTATTTTTCTATGTACAAAAGTTCAGTCGTGTTTTACGTGACTTTGACAATGACGTTATTTTTGAATACTCTTGTCATTATGTCTTGAATAATTATCACGTCATTTCTCTTTTTGGACATCTTTTTTTAAAAAGTGATACATCATAACCTCTGCTATTGCTATGGTGATTTTTGTCAACATAAACCAAGGAACAACGATTTTAGAGTGGGGGAGGGGGGAGCTGAATGAGCCCCTCCTTAGTCTTCTAGCAGCTCAAAAAGTCCAGTCTGGATAGGGTTAACACAACATCAAAAATACGAATCTCTCTATAAAGGTCTAACTGAGGCAATAACCTTGAATTTCTTAGTGGGTGACAAAAACTATTATAGAATACATACCATGGCAGGGTCTACTCCATCTAAGGGGACATCTCCGAGCAGATATGACCGCAAGTCCCTATCAAAGTAAAATATTCAACGCTTCAAAAATAAAATTCATGCCACGTCGCTATAAAAAGCGTGAATAAACAGAATACTGATCCGTTTACTTCGCAAAGGAAAGAATCTATCTGCATTAGGTCTCCTTGCGTAGCAACTAAAAATTCACTTGCTCGTACCGACATTTTTGAACAAAGTTCTTGATACAAAATGTTGGTTTTAAGGACCATCCATTAAAGACACAAGTGTTAAGGCAAACAACAAAATTCATATTGGGCGACCTATGTTCACTGTCCAACCTCAACCCCCCACCTAGTTCAAAGCTGGAGCGTATACCTTCAATATTGAACTGGCTGAGACGTCAACATTGAACTGGAGGAGGATAACAACATTAAACCGGGGGGGAAATATCAAAATTGAACTGCACCGCCTATCTAGTATTGCATTGCCACTGATAATTTTTGTAATTCTCCTTTTATCAAAAATGTATATTCGATACCGATACGATGACATTGCATTGAACGAATAACGCTCGCCCTATGCTAATTAATCTCGCTACCTACCAAATGCAACCACAACTCCATGAATTAACTACTAGTTTTAATAACAGAACCTGTAATTGAACATTAACGTACAGCAAATAGGCAATCGTAACCAGCCACAGGCGGACAATGTTCTTGATCCATTGCCTTGTGTGTGCTTCTTCAAGAAGGGCTGGGAGGACAACTTGTAGCAACAAAAGCTCAAGCGGCAGTTCGCTAACTGGAATGTCACTGAAAAATAACAAAAATTTGACATCTAGTTGCAATAAAAGCGAAGATGGTTATTTAATGCATTTAGAATCCACACCCTATAAATTTTATTTATAAGAACCAGTAACTTTAAGTTCAGGCTGACTGTTCTTAATTCGTTCGAAAATCTGAGGCCGGATTGTTCTTAAAGGCAGTCTGTCCCCTTCGTGATGCTCAGGGATATTACACTATTGTGGTTCTTCATTCTGATTGCTTATTTGTGCATTGAATCAACGATGCATGAATATCGTGGCCATAAAAAGAGATTCTGAGAACACTGTGGCACATATTGCCTTTAATTTGTTCTTAAATTCATAGGGTGTTAGCAGTGCAATTGCTAGCTTTTTCGCTCTGAGGGGTGTTCTGGCCTTATTTGCCAACAAAATGAGTAAGGCATTCTTTATTTGCCGGCAAATTTGAAAATTCACCGAGAAAGCACCCACAAATGGCTAAAAATCCCCTTTTTTGAGATTAAATGTGGTTCAAAATTGCATCTTAGAAGCTGAGCCTCATCTTGTTCTTAATTTGTTCATAACTTTGAGGCTCGGTTCTAATAAAAATGTTCTTATAAAACGAGAGTGCATAGCGGATAAAAAACCAAAAACTTAGTTATCATAAATTCACAGGATTCGAATTTCTTTGCGAATAACCCTATTGTAATTTCAAGCAAATAAAGACGCTTTCTACATGTGTTAGGACTGCAAATCTACAGCTGTAAAAAGTGAAGAGAAAAAAAAAACGGCAACTTCACAGGTGATGGCAAACAGATTAAAAAGCCGACTCCCTGAAACTCTTATCTGGAATTCTTACACACACAATTAAGTCATGCCAAGAAATTAGAAGTTTCAACATTAAGCAGCTGATAAATGAGCAATAGAATGTTCCAGCTACGTAATCATCCAGGCACATTTGCGATTCCCGCTAATTTTAGTGTTCTGTTTCCTGACCAAAAACAGGAAGGCTTAAAATTACTCAGAGCAAATTGAATTCGTCAAAGGGATCTGGCGGCCATCTGCGCTAAAGACCACTGGTAAACATCCAATCCATTATGTGAAAAACTGGCGTACATAAAATACTGTTATATCCAATTTACAATTATATTTTCTTTAATCATATGAGACGACCTCCAACATCATAATCAAATCATACGATTTGTCAATACATCATGCTTATCGCTCAAATATTAGTCATCGAGCTTAAAAAAAGAGACCAAATCTTAGACAAATATAGAAAATTGATTCCAGAACTCAAAACGTCACTAGCTAACCGCGATATATTATGTGTCAAAATGATGCTACCACGAAACCTGGCATAAACATTGAGAAGGCAGTACACATAGTTTTATGTAGGACTTAAGTTTATCGTTCAAAGCAGTTCTTTCTATTTGTCTTGAATTTTTACTGTATATGATAGGACCCATGTCCCTCAAAGTCATATGAAATTTTTTTTCTCATCGGGAACACCATTTCTCTAGAAAAACTTGATGGGCGTTGTTTTGCAGCAGCTATAATCTGTCAATTCTGCTTATATGCCCAGATCACGTTAGAAATTTCACCCAGACTACATTACAAACTTTTCATTTCCTTTTTTATCACTTCTATTCCACTTCACGTTCAAGCTACAATCGCTTTGATGTTAACTTCTTTTTAATGATGATAATAAGTCGTATATAATGAGATGGTAAATATCAGTTGAAAAAACAAAAGAGCTGCATTAGGAATTGAGTTGCATCACTGCACACAAACAAAAATAAAATATACCTTGTAAGTACGTAATTAAAAGGCAGAAAATCGGGGAACAGTCCTCGAATGAGCTGCACAGGAACCCATAGTTTAATTAGAATGGCAGTTCCGAACACCACCTGTAATAAAAAGAAAGTTAATAGGGATATGTACATCCGATTGCATAACTATTGAATGTTTGTCATCGGTGTCAAGTCTAAAACTTTGCCCAACACAATGAAAAGACGGGTAAAAACAAAATTTAAATGACTTAATACAGCTCGCAAAGTTTCATTTCTGCAAGGATAACTTGAAGATTATTAAGTCTCTCCTCCTAAGTTGAGATCCATTCCCCTACGCTTGAGTTAAAAAGCTTCGAGCTTGAAGATAAGAACGACATTACGTTGTCACCACTTACTACGCCCTGTGACTAAGCTTAAAAACTTAAGATTGAGGATGGCTGGGAAGTCAGGATTCACTGGGAAAGTCACGCCAAATGCATTTGTCTTAGCGACGATGATTGGTCCGGAAAAACCATTAAACTCGTTTTCTTGAACAAAAGGATTGAGCTTTCATCACCCTCAACAGGTGTATCTTGTTACAAAACATCATCTAGAATCAACACTTGCTTGAAAAAACAATTAAGAATTGTGGTGCGATTAAGGTCATGTGCTTTTTATCACCCTAAACAAACAAGGCCTGCACCTCTTTGGTTTTTCGAAGAAGATATACTCCATGTGAAATAAAACCACGATGGTGAAAATAAACAAAGAAGGAAAACTGCAAACTGGAATGGATCATGGTTGAAAACCTAAATCTATCAAACTAGGACCTTGGGAATAATGCTCTAGCATCTTGGTGTCACTAACAAAGTACAAGTTAGATACGCAGAAAGATTGAATAGGAAAGGACGAAAATGCAAAGGAAGCGAACAACCTTGTTATTATTGTCACAGTTACTTTTCAAGCAATGGCTTCTGCGAAAAATATTGGGAAAGGGGAAAATACAAAAAACAGCACACTTGGAGCCAGAGTCTCTTTTACATCCATTTGAAAAAGACAGTCATTTGCTACGAGGCTACAAGCAAGCAAATAAGTGAAAGTCAAACACGCAGAAGACGGAGGCCATTTTACGTGCTACATCGTAGAGTAAAGCCCTGGTCCAACATGGTGTTGGGCGAAATGTTGGATCGCTTGACCACCTCGTTGGGTCACCAAACATCGTAAATTTCGATTTTGGACTAAATTTGACTGGGGTCAAAAATTTTGGCGGCCGACGTCCAATAATTCTATTGTTTTGAAGTGTTAAATGAATTTTTGGATCGTTTGACCACCTCAGCCAGCATTGTTGGCTCTGCGCACACGCAGTTGGTTAAAGAGCGCCAAATTCAATCATCGCATCGTTGTTGTTTTCTTGGGCTGGTATCGTTCGTTTCAACAATCGCGTTTGCTTACAATCAGTTACACTTTAATTATGGAAAATATAACGAAATATAACGAATTCTGTGTGAAAGAAGAGGCATCAAGCGTCAATGAAAAGCCAGTAGCACAGAGGTGCTACAAGAAAGCGCAGGGGGGAGAATTTAGGCCACGGCTTTGATAGGGGATGCGACGCTCGTCCTTAAAGACCGCGATGACAGTGAAAATATCTGAAGAGAAAATGAAAAGAGAAGGTAATGTTTGCCATGCGTTTTTTCGGATCGAAATGTCGTGAAACTGTGCAGCCTTCAGCGCGAACTTCTACCCAGTCCTTTTTCGATCTGCGAGTGAAAATGTTTGGTGAAATTTTGGATAAAATGTTGGATTGTTTGACCACCATTGTTGGGTCACATTCCAACATAAAAGATAAATGTTGGGCGAAATGTTGGGTGAAATGTTGGATCGTTTGACCAGGGTTTTTTAAAAAAATAAAATTACAGTTGGCAAGGTCAGTTTTTTAAAATAAAATTACAGTTAGCAGAACTTTCTAGGTTACGGTTAGGTTGCCGGCACCAAAAGATTTGCAAACCCTGCATGAGTGCAGTCGGGATAAGCCAAAAGTGAGTCGAACATCTTACATCAAAGGATTCGGCTTCCGCTGATTTCACACAGCTCATACAGGTAGGACAGAAATAATCGTGTTTGGCGGACCTTGGCTGTTGTTTATCGTAGATATCATCTTACTTATCTGTTGGTTAGGATGCGTTTGAAAAAAATTGAGCGATTAGCAAAACACGAGCGAACAAGTGACTTTAAATTTCTTACTATTTTAACTTCCCTGCTTATTAATAAATGGGGAAAATATTTGCTTTCCAATATTACTGGTCAACAGAAATGGAGATGAATCGCTTAATCAAAAACTGATCGAAGTAATGACATTTGGTAAAATTCACTCACTAGTGACAAAGCAAATCTCCGTACATGTCGGTAAACAGGCAAATGGATCATCTACAAAAAAGAGACTTTATAATCAAAGAAAGAAATCAAAGAGACAGTAATTAAATGTAGAGGGCAGGGCAAACTAAAGAAAGGAAAGAAACCTCTCAAGGTAGCAATGAGTTCAGAGAAACGTTTGAACATGTGTCACTGCCACTTTTCAAAATTGAATAGAAAGTTTTAAAACCGGATGGGGCTATGTTTCGGGGAAAGATTGGGGTAAAGTTCTATACTGCCAGATTATGTATTGCTCCCAAAATAGAAAACTGCCTTCATCCATAGCATTTGATATTGACAAATTTTAAAATCAACTGCTTTAGCTGAGAAAATGTGAATAAAATCATTGATGCTATTATAAAAAGTAGATATGAAAACTGTAAATTTGATTCGTGTAAAATCCCAAACAATAACGCAATATGGACACATTTTCAAATATTCGCTTATCTCTTGGGTGATGCATCGTTGGTGTGTTCCAAGCTAACAATGTTTCAAACTATGGTAAGGAATAAAACGCAATAATTCTAAGAAGCTTTGTATGTTTGAACTGAGTACCTCTTGCATTGGATGAAAATCTGGGTCGTTGATATTCCGAAGGAACCAGAGGACGCCTTTCCTTAAAACCTGAAATTTTAAAGGAAATATCACGTGAGTGTTGCTACTAAAACAACATAAAAGACAGAAACCAGAACAATCTTGAAATAATTCGATAGCCTACGGCACATGAACACAAAAAATCCTTCCTTTGGCAGTTAAATGAAAACGTATTCTGACATTTGACAAACATTATGTATCTACCAGAAAATCTGATTGGGCAAAATCAGAACTTGTTGATTGGTCCACATTGTTTTATGATTGGTTCAGCGCATCTGATTCACGACTAGATTTGTGGTATTTATCAAATGTCAAAAATCGATATCCCTGAAGGATCTAGAAACAGCGATTAGCTTTTTCAAACTTTAGAGACCCAGACCAGAAGACATGGCTATGGAGGCTGTGAAACAAATCTGTATACAGCGAGATGCAGTGAACATAGCAACCTCTGAACCCTAACTCTATGGCTGAATACAATACGTTAAATATGACGTCATCTTAGACTAACATGGTTTCCAGAAGGAAAGCTTTTTCAAACAAAAAACGAATAACAGGCAGTGAATCAGCCAAAATAAAATCACGGAAAGCCCAAGGTAAAATAATGATTGACAGCTAATTAATGAGATTAAGCAAAAAATCACAATAAAAATGCATTCTTTTGACCAGCAAATTATCCATTGCTAAGACCAAGGAAGTGACAGACCAAAGTTGGCTTCCCAATAGCAAAAATATTAGCCCTTCTTCAAAGTTGATAATCCAATCACTCAAATACAATTGCTTTATTGTAATTAGTAAAAAATTGTTTACAGTTGGTACAATTGATATCAATTAACTAATTAAAGCTAGCATTTAAATTCTACTTTCAAAAAATACAAAAGAACAAAAACTTCAAATCCGAGGTTCTCAAATCTTTGTCTGCCGATTCTTTTTTTGTAATTCTTTTGAATATTGTTGCCGGGCTTGGATTTTTAACAGTATTCGCTTTAATGTTTTAAAGTACAGAGTCTTTGTTCACAAGAGGAACATTTGCAAATCTGCTTGCGTTTGTTTCAGACAGAAAGGGAACAAGAACTCCGACAGCTTTCAATGGATTTTTTCTTGAGAAAACTAATAAGGAAAGCTGGCAGTAAACAATCTAAATATTCAAATAAATATCATCTAGGATTTGAAGCCGCACCTTATCAGACCGAATCATCTACTCTTTCTCGTTTCATATTAATTAGAAGATGATGGGGCACCCAGCCACGTGAACTTAAAAAGCAGCCGGAAATTACTGGAAGCAAATCATAATTTCATCATTTGCGCGCATCTGCTGTTCTTTTTACTTCCATTCATTTTGCCAACTTAAAAAGTGCAAATATAAAGAATGATTATTCTTGATACAATTATAATAAACTATGGCAGCGTGTTTACTGGTTGCCAATGGCTTATTTAAGCTTCAATCAGAAATTTGTCAAGGTAAGCAAAGCCTTGAAGTCAGCCAAGATTCAAACTCGCAAATGAACATTGCACAGCTGCAGTAGCTATTCAGTATAATCTATTCAGAATGGCTTTAGCTAATTACCAATATACACATGCAATAACAATCAATTCTTTCACCTACATAAGACATACAACAACAAAAATTTTAAAAAGCTACCTCACGGAGAAGTATGACAAATGATGCAAAATAGAACACGTAAAGCATGCCGACCAGCCAATGCAGAAAGGTAGCAGTACCTGAAATGTAACAAGAACCGCGTCATATCAACAAAAGATTCTCAGTCCTTCAGAATTCCTATAGGGTAAGAAAGCAATGAAGGGTTTCCAAGAACCAGCTCATGTATTGGGTATAGCTTAGCGATCAAACCCTTTTTTCTCTTGCCCCAAACTTTTCAATCGAAATCCGTATCTGTTCTGTATTTTACCCGGAGATAGTACAGATAAGCTTTTTATAGACGGTGCTGGCTTTATATATCCCAACAAACTGATTCCTGCTCAAAATACTTTTCTTGCTCGCATAAATGTTTTAAGGTCGCTGTGAAGGTGCATTTATCAAGTAAATTAAATCAAGATGGCCTCGTATTGGGTCAGTCTATCAGCATGTGTGTATTTCAAATGTTTATTTCAAATAATACGATTTGGATATTTGCTAGATTAAATTTGTCTCTTCTTAAAAACTCAGTCAATTGAGTTTGGTGGCGTGTTGCTTCTCATTGCAAAGTGCAACAAACCGGGATAAATTCCCAAGTTTCAAAACAAAACGACCTCTTTCAAATACAGGTACACCATATCGGAAAAGGCAAAGCATTTAATTGTCAAAACAAACCTAATCGAGCCCCCTAGTTTGTAAATTAAATTAAAAAATATCAGGTTAACAGAATTGATCATTGTCACCGATTGACAATATTTTTGGCTCGAAATACGTAGGGTGCATAGTGGGAAAATCCTTCATTAGTCAACTTCTGACTTCATTTGCGTGGAGAGTCAGTCCTTCATTAGTGTTGGGAATATTCAGAGAATATGTTCTCTATACATTCAATTCCAGGATTTCTTTGGATCAGATACACAACATCTTTAGAAGGTGGCGACAAAAAAGCAAAATGCAGATGAAAAACATAACTACTTATGACTTTTGAGTACAAAATAACGATTATGTTTGTCATCTCAAAATGGCATCAGCGCAAAAAACACCTTAAAGATAAAACATAACATGTGTCATAGATAGGGCTATCAAATACCAACAATGAAAATTATAGAAAGTACAAAATTAGAAAATGGCATACCGGGAGCATGGCTGAAGCTTACTTGTCTGTCTTTCAACGAAACAGCAAAGAGTGGCTGTGAAGAAATATTCGAGTAATACAATAGTAATAGTTATACAATCAAGTTATTTGTAGCAGTAGATTTTGATAGCCCCATTAAATGTGAAACACGAAGTTGCCACTTTGATCCGCTATGTTATACACATCGAAAACTTGAAAATAGCTTTGAAAAAAGAAAACATTTGACAACATATTTGCTAAAAGCTTTTTCGTGTGACACTCCTCAGAGCATAGAACATCAGAATAAGGGTCCGAAAGTTTTTCATCGTGTTCTTTCGGAGCTTACTGATAAATAGTGTTTAAGATCCAAGGAGTATCTAACGCATAAATAGCAAAGAAATGAATGAAATAAACATCATGCAGTATATTCTTATAAAATGGCAAAATACATTTGAAACATATACGCCTTTGCAAAACCATGCACTCGAGATAAATTAGATAATAATGAGACAAAAGCCTAAAATCGAATAATACGAACAGATCAATTATAGATCAATCTGGTTTAAGTTACAAAAAAAATACTTACGAGGGTACAAATATCAATCCACCACCCACATATCAACGGGAAGATGCCAACTTCAACAACCATTATTAGCACAACCTTTTTCAATCAAAACAAATTTAAAATGAAAAGATTGTAGTCGAAAAGAAATAAATTCATGAACAAGGAATTGTTATTTTTCAAACATGTAAAAAGGTTCTGAGAGAAATCAATTTTGAGATCAGAAAATCCTTGTGCGATTGAACAATTCAAATATATGGCGGTTATAAGAACATTGCACATGAATTGAAAATCTTGAAAAAATATCTCCAAATAAACATTTTGAGGAACTGAATGCAAAAAAAAAATGAATAAGTTTAGAAAAGTATCTTTGGTCTTTTTTCTACACAAGGTATTAAATCATACCGTTAAAATGACCTATTTGAATTGTATCTTGAAAAACTAGTACATCTAGCACCTAACTTAACCAGATTTTTCTTGAAGTAGATTAATAATGGAATATCGTAGACTTTTTAGCCCCAGCTCCCCCAATTCTAAGCTGTAGCCTACATCGCAGTCGTTCGTAGACCATACAGTTTACGTTTGGTATTTTGTGCAAATGACATCATACTAATTCGCCCCTTTATGATGACGTTACTGCGAAAGATTATACATCATCTCGACAAAGGTACAGGATTTTCTGAAAATGCTGTCATACTTTTCCCTGTTTTTCACGGTTTATCCCTGAAAAAGCATACACCATCTTCAAAGGAAGTTTAGAACTTTGTGCGAATAATGTCAAGCTACTTCCTACCTTTATCGTGATGTAGCCTTGGAACAGCATACATCATCTTGAAAGGTATAAAGTTTATTGCATTGCGTAACAGATCTCACGATATTCCCTACCTTTATGACGACGTAACACATTCCAAGAACTCGTCTGATCCTTAAAAAAGGTAGAGACAATATGTAGGTAAAGAAAACAAAGTTTTCAATATTTGCAAAGACAGCATTAAAAATGTTACTGTTTGAAGATTATTAAAGAGAAATTTCTTTTAAAAAAACTTTGGACGAAAATTTGAGTTCGAGAACTTTCGATTATCGTAGTAAGCAAAAGTGACAACTAGTGAAAACAACAGCCTTTGGATATGTGCAGAAAACGTTAGTAAAGATGACGTGAAAATACTTGAAAATATGTTTTATGGATTGCATCTTTGGAGGATGCCCAAAGGAGCGCTTTACGGAGCGGCATTATTCAAAGCCAGCTATTCTGAAAAACGACTTTTTCTCAACATGAGTCCACAAAAACGACTTTTTCGCAACATGAATCTTCGATATTGCTGTCTTACCTTATGAATGGCTAGAATGTCCAATCACTATGATTTTTACCATTCCATATTATTTTGAAAATGCTGCCCGTCATGTTTATTTTTCACACAATCTAATGACTTTATCGTCATCCCTTATATGTTCCAAGTGAAGGCATTGCGAATGGAACTTACATTATTATTACAAATGCTTGGCTGTATGCCTTTTTGTAACCAAGCATTACAGACCAGCTGCTCCAAATACTCGCCGATTTGCTCAAAACCACTGAAACAACTAGGAGAATGGGATAAGACAAATATATCAGATCTTATATGAAAAAAATTGCTTACCTTTTCATGTTCAATAAACCTGCGATTGACTGCATAAAAAGTTAAGGAAAAAATAGAAACAACGATTGCTTAGTCAGGTTTGAGAGTCTTCCATCGGGTGCATAGAATGAAACGACGTGACAGTCACAAGAAAGAAGCGGCGTGGCTAGGAAAAAATGCTTTTCAAATACTGGAATTTGACATTTATTGCCTAATGTGAAAAGTAAAAATCTTTTCTCGGGACAAAGCTGTTCTCAAGACATACCAATAGCTGCTCCAAAATAAAACAAAGGATCAAATTTCAACACATAAAATTTAGGAAAGATTGACAGGTCAGGCTTTGGTAGAATCACATCAAATAGAACAAAACAAGACTGAATTAAATATTATTGGAAATGAATAACAGTTTTCTGCAAAAATCAAGATAAGGATACATGAAGAACCAACAAAGAAACAGCTTCAGCAAAATAACCAACCAGGCAGGTGAGCAGATACAAAAATTCCGATCTTGTCTGCTAAAAACAACAAATCCTTAAATAGCTCATTAAACATTGTTAAAATATTTCAGAGTAAAAAGACGTCTTCTAAATAAGAGGATGCTCATACAATAGGATATTCTTCACATATGGATTTTTCGAGGTTAAGGGAATAAAGGGGACATGACGTCAAAACAAGGGTATATACCAGGATGCAGTTAAAGTTAAAAGACATGGTTGAAATAAAAGTTCGAGGATGCTAAGAAAATAATGTAAAAGGGTAATACTTTATTTGGGTCGTCGTAATACTTTAAAGCTTTAGATTTTGAGGCCATTGCAACTCTAACGAAGCTAAATTATTAACAAATTTGCCATTGCGTTTATCTACAAACATCGATAATACATCAAAACATTGTACCTTTGTCCAAATTCTCCTATAAAAAGTAGTATAATTTTCTAATTGCAGTAAAATAAGTAAACACACCTCAACATCCAATGAGATCGCCCTCAATGTAAACTGACCGATATGATATGGGCAGAATGCTGAAAAATATTGTATACATATAACTTCGAAATCCAGATAAAGGGCAATAGCAAAAATGGCTGTCAGGATGTTATGTTTAATGTCTTTACTCAAAATAAATAGAGTATTTTCTGAAAACAAAAGGTCGAAACAACTTAAACTTTTATAGAGGGCTAAACCCAAGTAAGATTTTCACCAGTCAAAATATCTGCTCTTGACTTATTTACGATAAAACTGATAAAAAATTTAAAAATTATGTTTCATCGCGTAAACCATTTCCTTACTTACCGTTATTATTTTGTTATTTTCCTTGCAACTATAATCGAACCTAAGACTTATTGCTAGCACTGCATTTATTCGATTAGGCACTTCTTGTAGAATGCTTCTTGTAGCACCAGCAAATTTCAAACAAGTTAAATTTATGCTGAATTTCATCCTTCTTTATTTTTCTTTTAGCATTAATGCAAGATAATGTAGTTATAGCATACTAAAGACAATATCAAAACTTCTTGCACAGGTTATTTTACTTTCTTTTTCTAAAATTTTTTATCTAAGCAGTAGCCTCTGTATCATTCGATCTAAATGGCTATCCCCAAGAAGTGACCTTCACAAACTGTAGTACCGTAATGCCTCGAACAAGCGCCCCCTCAAATAAGAGTCCACCCCTCGAATAAGCGCCCATACTTCAACCTTCAGAAACGGGCGCTTATTCGAATTTTCAACGAAAACATAATTGGAAGGCAATTCAACACGAAAGATTAATGAACAACACAATTTGCACCCAAATCTACTTTTTAAATAAGCGCCCCTCGATTAAGCGCCTCCATCGAGTAAGCGCCCACCGTGGAGCCTCAAAAATCAAATAAGCGCCCGGGCGCTTATTCGAGACATTACGGTACAGCCTCTAGTACATCTATATAATAGTGAAGTTTAATGGGTAGCCATGCCTATCATGCTCCCTATGGCATCGTCATTGTTACTTTGTTGTTGTCAATCAACTCGCACAGTTTTAGATTGTGCATAAAAAAATTTGATTTGGTCCCCTTTTTGCATAAGCCCCCTCAATAGCATCAAGATTGAATAATCTATTTCCCCCTTCTTATGGCGTCTGGTTTTAAAAAAACAGGCAATGAGAAAATCTTCATTCAGTCTTTCCTTGGATAAACTTTATTTAGCTTAATAAAAATAATTCCATCAAACGGGAGCTTTTTCATCCAGCTCAATACTCTTACAGCTTTGTGAGTAACGAGTCAGCTTTGAGTAACATAAGATGTGTGTCAAATAAGCCTCACATTAAAAAGGACGCATTTTAAATAAGCTGCCCTTTTGAATAAGCCTCCCCCTTCTCGAAAAAGTCCCCTCTCCTCTTTAGCAGGATAGGATGGTAGCATCTCAATACTCAAAATGTACAAGATGCCCAAAAACATTATTTGAACGATTCAATTTTGTTTATGTAGAGAGGTATTTAACAAAAGCATTGCTAAAGATTGAAAATTTTGGCAAAAATTCGAAATGATGAAAAATTGATGTAAAATATTCCGGATCTAGTGCGTAGAATTTCTCACTACTAAAGAACAAGCAACATAATTCCTTTTATCCCCTTGTGCGAGAGAATCGAAATTATATATGCGAAATTTGAAAAGAAGATCAGGCGCCTGAAAGCTCCTATCCAGGGCTTTAACAAAGCAGGTTTTATTACAAACTCTTGAGTGAGCTTAAAAATCCGCTTTAATGACAAGAAATTTGAAGTCGGGGTAGCAGAATAATTGGTTCACAGTTTGTGGTTTGCTCTCTTAAACATTACTCTGATATCTAAGTATTCTACACTAAGGTACAAAAATTAACTACCTTTATAAAACACAGTTTAACAAAGTAAAGAGAATTCATCAAGTCTATTTGGTCGATTAAATACCTATAGAAAACAGAATGAAACATGACATACCAAAGATCAAAACAAATGAGGTGTTGAAAGATATGATCCAAAAGACGTGCTCCTGAAAAAAAGGTCGTGTAAATGCATGAGTAGAATTTCCTTTGAACTTTAGAAAAAAACAGAATTCAGCACGTTTCTTTCTGTACTGTATTTATAGACGAAAAAAATCAAATAAAAGATGAATTTTAAGTCATAATGTACTTGAAATTAGACAGTTTAATTGTCATAACATTTCACGATAGACAGCAGCAAGATCTGGCTTAGATAAGTAGAGATAGGATTATGAAATGAACGTAATTTGGCTACTTACCAAGAAAACAAGAGATCCATCCAGGCCTAAAAACTGTGAAAATAAAAATGTTCTGAGAGTGCATAACAACATATGTCATAAAGGGCGTCTTTTTTACTAAGACGTTTTGAATTCTATCATACCCAAACAATAAACAGGTTATTGAAGCAAATTCTTCTTTGGAGGTATTTTGACTTGTACCTTGATATTAATTTCTAACAAAAGCTTGCTTATTATCTAAAATTTCTATGTTTGGACAAAAAGGTACTATAATTAAATTTTGAAATTTTTTCTGTCATTGCAGAAATGCGTAATTAAAATCAATGCATTGACTCTGAATAGAAACCATCAAATGTAACACAATTAAAAAACAAATTGGTGCTTCTTCTTTCCATATGTCTTTCGAGACCCAGGCTGAGTTGGTTTTGACTAAATTTCACAAAAGCTAAATAAGACATTTTGAGCCAAAAGTTAAATTTCTAATCAGCCAAAAGAGTAAAACTGTCAAGATTTTAAGCATCCAGTTTTTGCAGGATGTGAAACAAACAAATGCACGGTTTCAGAGACCTATAAACAACGACCCGAAAAATCTCGAGATGACTGGTGGAAGTGTATGATTAGTAGTTATTACAAAGACAATGTCAAGCAGATTGACTTCGATTTAAAACGAGCAAGTTAGGAAACTGGTGAATTGGTTATGAAAAGGCCCTGATGCAATTGGCACACTGCAAAACTTTTCACAATTATCAAAGAATCAGCAAAGCCTAGACAGGCGAATTACCTCATTACAGAAAAAAAGGAATCGTTAATGCTTGACTACTAAATTCATTTGCAATACATACACGCTCCCAAGTGAGATCTTCTGCAGCCCTTTCCCACTCCAAGTTCCAGTCTATGAACAAACGATCAAAGGTAATTTTCATTGGAAGACATTACACGAAAAGTTATAGAAAGTCTCACAAATACATAGAAAGAGCAACAAATTAATTTTTAAAAAATGGATAAAAATCGTACCGTTCTCTTACGCCTAAGGATATTTTCAAATCTGCAATTTTTGCAGATTTAAAAAATTTCATGCCCATACTGTATATCCTCGAAATAGCGCACAGGGAGCTCGTCAATTAATGAATTTTTAGATAGAGCTCATTCGGAGGTAGGCTAATTAAAGGAGGGGCCTTATAGAATCATCTATATGTTCGTTTCGAAGCTTTCTCGTGATTTTCAAGTTCATTTCAGTTGAAATTTTATTTTATATTTCTTTCTGAGATGTCATAGCAAAGGAGCATGAGGATAGGGACTAATACAAAAATTTTACTATCAGGGTGGGGCGTATTCGAGTGATGCTTATAAGAAGAGAACCAGTTCGAGGAATTACGGTTTTTAACGATTTAAGGTCTCGTGCTGTCGCCATGCATCCAGAGGTCCACTTCTAATTTGAAAATTGTCTTCTTCAGAACACGTGCATTCTAACACGCGAGCCATTATTACATCAAAAGATGTAAAAATATCCTGATTCGAGCGCTCGCATGAAATCCAACCTGTAGTGTATTCATTGAAGAGAAAAAAAAACTCTTATAAATATTTTGGATTTGATGGCAGACTCACTGGATACTCGTTGATGAAAGTGGAATCCATAAACAACATTCTTAGAATTACAATTATTGTTATTTTGCGCATGAAAAACCACTGATAAAATAACTCTCAAGTTTCAGAGTTTGGTAAGCATTGGTCGACACCGCTTGAAAATGTAAAACAAAATGAGAATGTTTTCTTGCTGCTAAATTCAATATTTGAAGCAAATCAAGATAATCACACAATATTTTGTCTCTAAACAATTGAATGAAGCTTATTAGCGAGAACTTTTTATCCTTAAATAGATTTTCACTATCATCATGACATAATCCAAATAAGTCTTATAATGAAGGGGCAGGGATCCCAGATGGGATTTACTACAAAAGAAGGCCAGACGGGTGCGCAACTCAGCCCAAAATGCTCATAAAAAGGCCAAAGAAATTGCTCAAAAATAGTTTGTATTTGTATTTGTATTTGTATTTGTTGCTACCTAGCATCCGAAGGTAGTTTTTAAGGCACTGAGAACCTTATGCTTATCGAGCAGTGTCCTGGTCTTTCCTCTCGATGTGACCACACCTCGTGATTCCTACGCCTGGAATTACAGAGAGCTGGCGACTCTCCTCACTCTGGGTGAAAGTTTGGTCATGCCAGGGACCCGAACCACGGACCCTTATGTCTGTAGTCAGCGCCTCTAACAACTGAGCCATCCTCGCACCTGTTGCGCAGGCGCTGTTTATATTTCTACGCAAGCCCCTTTAAAAAATGTCTAATAAAACTCTAATAAGAAACTTACTTCTTCTTCAAAAACCTTTGCTAATACATTAGGCGACAATATTTGACATTTGGGTTAAAATCTGAAGTAAACTACAAATTACCCCATTAATGTAATAATAACTCTTTAAATCCCTGTGAAGGAGTCTTACCAGGGTTATCTTCTGCCGGGGCTGGCTGGTCGACTTCCGGTTCCTCGTCTTCTACTTCTTCTTCTTCTTCTTCTTCTTCTTCTTCTTCTTCTAATACCTCTACTTCAACTTCTACGAACATGTTATAATCTGCCTGCACCTCATTCTCAACATCTCTATCCTCTTCTTCTCCATTTTCTATTCCATTTTCTTCTCCATTTCCTTCTCCATTTTCTTCTCCATTTTCTTCTCCATCTTCCTCTTCATTATCTTCTCCATTTTCGTTTTCCTCGGCAGCTTGATGATCCGCCATGACTTCGTGCACATTATCTTGATCACCATTATGCGCATGGCCATCTCCCTAGCAGATTTGAAGATGTCCCCTGCTTAGATGTCGGATAATCATACAGGAAGATGTGGATTGTCAGGATGATCATGAAACAGAAGATGTGCAAACTGGCCAGGAAATTACCCTCGCTAACAGTGATACAGAGAGGTAAAATCCCCGGGAGGGGGCACTTGACTAGATAAATGTCAGGGGTAAGCGAAAACCTTTTTGCAACACAACCCTGTCACATAAAACAATTGCGAAAAGCACACCCTGCCCCATAAAAGTATGCTGAAAATACGGCACAATTCTGGTAAAACATACTAGATCTCGTGATATTTAGCACTAGCAAATGATACATACTCATTCTAAGGAAAATTCTAAAAGCACAGCAAGCTGTTCTCACGTATTTCTTCTTATAGATTTTCACAATTACGATACCCTGTCCCAGAAATTTAGCTAAAGAGGATGCCCGGTCTCGCGGCACATCCTGTCAGGTCAAGTATGGGAATGCCCCCCCCTCCCCCCGGTAGAATCGCCGAAGGAATTAATGTCATACCTATTAAAATCAAGCTTATGTATCAATTTTTATCGAGTTCTGTGCGTTTCCAGCATACTATGGGCAAGATTTATATAGTAGGAATGAAAACCCTTTTCTATTTTGTTTGTATTCGTTATTATAAATACGATTACAAAAACTGCTTAATCTTGCTAGTGAGAATTCATAACCTGCTACAGAGTATCAGAGAATTTTTAAAATTTACTGTTTTTTGAAAGTAACCCTGGGTAGGCTTTCTATGCTATTCAAAAATAATTTTTATGTTATACCAAAAACCTTTTTAGAGCCAAAACTTAGGACAGGCTTGAAAACAAGATAATTTAGAAAATGGTACGTTGTCTTCAGCTATTCTTCCGAAGCTATTCAGAAGAAGAGCCAGTCGTATTTTGATATGCTGTAGGCGTCTTGAAAATAGGCATACTTCTGACATACAAAACTTTTTACACGTTTTCAGTAACGTCGCCCTTTAAAAACAGGAAAATTGATAAGGGTATTCTATAAAAAGGCCGCTTCGCTCCTCATCTTGCACTATTATCCCTTAAAAGGGCAAGAGGGGTGGTTGCCCCGCACTTCCCCTCTCGGGCATCCCTGTTCAGGCTAAATCTGATCAACAGCAGGTATCTGCTTCCAAAAATTGCAAAAGATGAGGACCAAAACGCAATCTTTATGTGAAGTCAGGCCCGTAGCCAAGGGGTAGTTATTTGTCTCTAATTTTTTTAGTGGAGCTTCCAGTGGATTGATATAAAAATTTGCGTCAAACTAATACTGACGGAAGGAGAATTGTTTATTGGGGTCTCTCATTGTCCATGAAGGACTTACGATGGTGCCTAGCGCTCAAAAACTTTCGCTGAACAAAGCAAAAACTTCAGAAGAAAAATTGCTGAAACGTCTATCTGCAACAGGTCTGGGGAATTTGCCACCCCTACCCCACAGGCCTGGCTACGGGCTTGTGCGAAGGGTGATCTAAACGGATAACCTTCTCAATAACATAAACATTTTTCAGTAAAGACACACTGGCAAATGAACAAGACGGTTTGAAGAGAGGTATACCTGTCCGAAGACACCCGCAAACCAGCCTCTGGCAGCTGCTGGCAGATTCATTTGTCTAACTGGCTCGACTTGGCCCTCCAGCCAATCAGGGCCGCCATGAACAACAATCTGTTCTCTTAACCAAACCAGGACAATAAACGCACACACCGAGCACCCAACAACAAAACATCCTTTGAGACAGTCGGAAAACATGTCATTTCTAGGGAAGAAAAAGAGTCATCAACTAAGGATTTTCTCAAAACTCCATTCCTAAAAAGTTTTTGTTTACAAGGAAAATTCGATGCAAAAGTAACTCAAGTCCCAATCTGAGTTTCCCACTCCCACATGGATAAATCCTCATTCCATATGAAAAATGTTTAGCAAATGTGACATTTAAACCTTTAAAGCATAATATACCGCCGAAAATTGTTGCCAGACGAAAAACTGTTAGTCTTAGCAATTTCATTGGATAAATTAAATTTCTATTTCGACAAAAACTCGGTTCAAAATGTTAAAATAGCCTAATGATAGTGCCGCACTTTTGACCCCACTCCTAGTTCAGTTATTGTAAAAAACAGTTTAATAATTCATTCGGTTCAACAACGGATATGTTTAGGCAGAGACAATTACAATTAAATTAATAGACAACCTGACCCGGGTCCAGCCATCAAAGCTGCTTAAGATATCCGAGGTTGCAGCCTTTCAAGTTGCTTATGAGTTGCTTGACTCTTAACAAACGGAAGGTACCTGCCCTCCATAGTAAGTAAAAAATGTTGCCAAGACCATTTCAAACTAGATATTTAAACAATCTCTTCATACAAGCTATGCCATATAATCAGTGAATTCTCTATCATCAACAAAACTTCTGTGCCATAGGCAAACCAGGAAAACAAGAAACAGTAACAATTTAAGAACATTACTAAGAAGTAATTTTTATCAAGCGCCTGGAGCAGTCTAAGGCAATGCATTCTGTGTCGTTGCTTGCAGCTTCTTTTTCTGGCAAGTTAACATCTACCCAACCCCGTACCTAGTTGCCTGCTAGTTGTTGATTATTCTAAAAGTGCTTTTTCAGTCGCATGGTCATCGTGACCCTAAAGCATGTTATAAAAATGGGACGATCATGAAATTAAATTGATGGCATCATTTTCCTTTTCTTTTGAAATTTAAGTTAATTACAGGAAATATAAAATTTTTGTCAATTAGGAGAAAACTATGTCGATTACAGAACTGATTGAAGCGTTGTAACAGAACCGATTATGAATATTGTTAAGAGAAAATGATTAAGATTAAGAAAATTCGAGTTAAGGGAACATGACACACCTTTCTAAACAAAATCTTTCCTCTGACCCACAAGTGACCGAAAACATGGCGTCATATTAGTCCTAGTTTTAATCAGTGCTGATTCAAAGAGTCAAAGAACGTTCCTCTCCGTATGTTAATATGCAGCAGGGGTAGGGCCAAATCTAATTAAAAATATATCCATGTTGGGTCAAAGTGACTCCTGTTTTTACATTTTTTATGTATAGATATAGATATAAATACTTTGCAGTAGTTGGTTTTTTGTTGAGTATCGCACATTAAGCGTTATGTGTTCGAGGCAGCAACTTAGAACCCTCCTTTTCTACACATAAAAGCATAAAGCCATTCAACCAATAAAAAGCCGCCAAGCTGATTCGTTATATGGCGGTACAAGTTAAGGCTGATTTCCACTAGGCGAATTCTTTCGCGCGAATCGAATTTTTTCCAGTGTGAGCATGCGCGGTTTCATGTTCTCAAATTTCGCAGCGAAAAAAATCGATTCGCAGAAAGTAGACCACGGTCCTTCTCTATCGCTACGAAAATTTATTCGATTCGCGCGAAAGAATTCGTCTAGTGGAAATCAGCCTTAACACTACGTATTGACATTTTAGTAGAAAAACACAACCCTATCATTTAATTAGCGATGAAAAATACTTTTCTCAAAATTCTACATTATCTGGAGTAGATAATCTTCGAAAATTTTCAAAAAAATTGCCAGTTTACTGGGCCATGCAAAGCTCCATTCTGAAAGGAGGGAAATCTATGACACTGAGATCCAAAACTGCAATTTTTTGTCCCCACTTGACATGGAATGCCCCTCTAAGCTTTACTGTTTACAACAAGACGGTTCCAGGTTTCACGCTTAATGCCATCATCAAACTTCACCCCTCCCTTTCCTCGATCATTCCTCCCTTCCCTTGCTAAGGCTTTGCTATAGGCTCCCGAGCGTATCCCTAAAATTACCGACTAATCAGGCTCCAGTTGCTCCGTTTAACGTAGATATTTTGTTACTGAATTTGCAAATAAGAAAAATGGCATATGTATAACTCTGGTAGTCTGAAGGTTTGGTTGTCGGTTGATAAAAAGAAAGAACACTTCGCATATTAAGGAATTATCTCTATGTTACCACAGTTTGCCAACAAATAAACGCTTGAAAATAACTTTGGTGTATTACAGTAGATTATTGCAAATCCTCAATGGTAACTTTTAGCATCAGGTTCAGAACTTCAAAGATATAAGGTGAACCGTAAAAGTATTTCATTGCGACAGAATTCTCAACAAAAAGGAAGGAAAGCCTCATTTGATATTATTGACTAGAAATCAATAAAATTGCGAAACAGGAAGATTGGTTATAGGACATCGCAAGGACTTATGCCAGGCAATGTACCATCCTTAATTTTTGCAGCAAACCCATGCTGTTCTAGGCTAGTATATTAATGCAATACAGATACAAGAAATTCTTACGTTGATAGGATGTCCAGTGGGAGGGTCAACAGCGAACTGAGAGAACCAGCGAAGAAGCATTTATAGATTCGATCTAGAACAACGAGAAAATATTTCAGATCAGATTAGTTTCCAGACATTTTCAGGATTTTCAATTGAATATGCATTTCTGTTTCTACACACAAATAATGATGATCAACATGATCAAATCTGTACTCAAGAAACTTCTAAAAACGACAAAAAGTGTAAATTATCTGAAAATAAAGTAAAACTTTTAGGAATGCAAAGTAAATTACTTAAGTTACTAATATATTACTTCGATCCAAGATATGCTGGGATACCCACTTGCATCATAATTGATTTTTTGGAAACGTTTAACCCCACTTTAGTCAATCAAAACTTCAAAGTTTTTCATAAATTTTCCTGCCCTAAATGTTGCTTACTTTTCATCAACACTAAAAACAATGACTTATTCCGGTATTCCTACAGTACTTATTCCTAAATAAATAAATAATTTTTTGTTAGTTGTTGATGTTACGGAAAGGCCTGGGAGCCCATAGTGGAACCCCTATCAAGGGAAAGAAAAGAGAGTTTCTTAAGAGAGAGAGGAAAGATCCAGCTTGTTAGTTTTAGTTTAAAAAGAGTCTCAGAAGCATGAAGAGGGTAGAGCGCTCCAAAGTTTACAAGATCTGAGGGAGGAAGGATGAGTTGTGGGACAGAAATCATGAATTTGGCAAAGAGACTTGGAGTGGAAGGAATGGAAGGAATGAGCACTGGAATAGAAGAGTATTTGGCATTACCTAAATGACTCAGGGGACCAGGGATGTGGTAAAATCTGTAAAAAATTGAGAGACTATGACACATCACTGATGAGAAAGAAGTTGAAGAGAATTTGTGAAGTTGCAGTTGTTGATAAGGTTAATGGCGTTTGATTGGATTTTGTCAAGTAAGCACATGGAAAATTTTGGGGCATTACACCCTAAATATGAGAACAGTAATCCAAATGGAAATTGTTGAATGTTGTGATGGTGAGACAAATCCACATGCTCTAGAGAGGAAGTAGAAATGTCAGAAAATAGTTTTCTTTTCCTCAACTTTTCTTCATCCTGGTGGCATGTAAAAAATTGAAAGCATTTTGGTGGCTTTCCCAAAGTGTCAATACAAATGAAAATTGATAAAGGTATCTGCAAAACCATCTTGTCCAAATCTGATGAGCCCAATTTCCACGTTTCTGGAAGTTTGGTTACTAGCATTTTATAAAAATTACATGCAGTGCAATGGATGGAAACAGACATAAACAAATCACAAACACTTACAAGATGTGAGTGGTACAACCCCAAGCCAGGCAATGGCCACCAGAGTATAATGAAACCAATACTGCAAAGCTTTTCCGAGATTTTTGCCAAGACCAGTTACAAATTCTGTCACTGGTAATGTATGTGGCATATCAGGTGCATAAACTATTAAAAAAGAGAAAGTAATGCATTACAAAAAGTAGAGCAGACAAACAAATTTTTTATAATTATTTTGTAACACAAAATTTGAAGATAGCACAGTAAAGACATTTTTGAGACATTTTCTCAGAGTATAAATGTCTGATAAGGCCTAAGACTGGTAAGGAAAAAATTCAGATTTAGAAATGAATAAAAAAAATCACCCAACAAAATAACTGAGCTGCAAACAATTTCAAAACACATCAGTGAACAAAATACAGTAAATCCTTGGGGAAAAATGGCTTAAAAAGGTAAAGCTGAAACTTTATCAGAGAAGAGGAAATGAATTTTAAACATAAATTTCTTAGCAAAACAAAAGTAGAGCAGAAAAACCTTTGCTGTGCTGAGATGTTTATGCTGGCAACTAGTAAACAAATTGCATGAAAAATAAAAACCATATTTCAAAGATAATAGATATACTTTGATCTACTAAGTTTGTCTGAATATTTGGGATTAATATCAATGCAAAGAACTATGGGTAAAGCTTATCATTTTGCAATTGTTGACAAAAATTATCAATATCATCACAAGTGTATTAACACAAGTCTAAAAAGAATGCAGAATACTTTAGAAAAACACTTACTTGGTTTAAAAACAAATTTGTGTTTGCATAATTCACAAATCCTGGAAAAAATAACATAAATAAATCAGAAATTGGAATATGCCTATTAACTCATTTCAAAAATGGTACAAGCAAAGCTTGAAACATACGCAAACTGAACAAAACTAAACAAATAAGAAACTGGCTAACTAATAAGTGTGAGTATGTAATAGGATTTATATCAGTTGTTCTACATGAAATTAGAATAAAAGTATTCAAGTCAATGTAAAATTTGCTGAGTACTTTTGTAATTACTTTGTTATCCGTAATCAACTGAAAACCATTCTCGTTAGAAGTGGAGATTGAATATCTAACTGCAAATAATTTTATACTTTCCAACAAAATACATATTTCTAATCATAGAATAGATTATATCAAAGAAGTGCTTACTCTTTCTTGCTGTGACTAAGCCATTGTACCAGGCTGGAAAGGAAAAAAACACAATTCAGTTCACAAAAATCAAAATCTGTTCGCTTTTCACAAATCCTGGAAAAAAAACTACATGAAGATTGAAAAAAGGAATATGTTGATAACCTGTTAATTTCTCTTAAAAAATTATTTATTGACAGCTGGATGTTAAAAGGACTTCTGATGGGGAATCTAGAATGTAGATGTTTCTGAAAAAAATTAGAGGCACATGGAAGAAATGAGGTTCAAACAGTGGGAATGGAACCATATTATGACAAAATGACTTTGAACAATTTTAGAGATAAAAAGGGCTATCTAACTCTCTCAGCAAAATCTTTGGTATCTACCAAAATCTTGACCATGATATGTTTAAGGAATCTCCTAACATTACATGCTATGAAAAAGTTAGCTTGAGTGCTCCAAAGTGCAAAACTGAGAACGGAAAGAATGATTCATGGTAACAGTTTGAAAATATCTGGAAAGGGTTGGCTTTTTTGGATTATTCAAGATACCAATACACCTTCTACTTTATTCACAAACAAAATTACTGGATAAGTTGGAAGCGATGACAAGCATTCTTTGCAGCTTAAAACTATACCACAGGGAGATCAAAAATGAGTTCCTTGGTGCACAGAACTCAGTTGGTTTCCAACATAAAGTTAAACCTTGTGTCCTGACGTGGATCTAGCCGAAATGTCCACTGGTTTCAGGGTGCTTTACCCCATTACAGCCCTGGGTGTTATTGGTCCATAAAAATTGCTGAAAGTTGCTAATGAAATTAGGTTAGTAAAATGCAGGCCATGCTGGGAATAAAATGGCAGGGGTGCAATGAATCGCACTCCTTGTGGTGCCAAGGCGTGCAATGGTGTGCTATTGCACCAAAGTACTTAATAATACAGTCAGCTGTATAAGGACTAGACTACATAACTTTATCATAAGAAAACATAAGCAAGGCTAGTCCAATCAATACATTTTATCAAACAAGCTTTATTAACGTCAAACCCAACATATTAAAGAGAAAAACATTAACAATAAGGTAGGTTAATTAATATGTAATCCTGCAGTTTATAAACCCTTCTGGTCTGCTTCTCCTGACAATCTTGTTCTCAAAATTTAAGAATTCTAACTGTGTTTTCACCATAAAGAAAACTTATCTGTTGACTAATGTTAGAACGAATTAAATGGTTAATTGCACGTTTATATTTTGTAAGAAAGCTATAGTAGCTAAATCCTCACAATTCAAAGTCTCTTAATTTTGGAACATTTTTGCCCACATTTTATTAGTAAAAGTTTCTAAAATGTTTTGTATTTGCATACAGATTAGAAAAATGCACATAAAGTAAACTGTATATAGAGGAATTGTGAGTCCTGAGAAAACGGGATTTTACTGATCGCACTTGCAAGATACACTCGTAAACCACAGTGTAATCCGGTTCAAATCATTTAAAGCTTAAAGATCAATAAGCCTGTCTAAATAAACAAAGCCTTACATGTGCCATGGGGTTGTAACTACAGTGGAATCCCAATATAACGAACTCTGAAGGGAACCAGAAAATATTTCGTATATCGGGAGTTTGTTAAACCGAGAGATAACGTTTTTTGGGGGTCCTTTCGCAGTTCACGCCTAAAAAACCTGTTGTGGGCTTGTTTAGGCTATCTCCAACCTCTGTGCACATGTACAGCCATACATGTACCATTTAACTAAAAAAACCCAATCTGAATTCAAATAATACAACTGGCTGGTCATTGAAAATGAAAATCTTAATGTTCCTTTTATAACTTGGGACCAAGAGATTGGCAAAGCTGGTATCACTTCGCTCCTAGTTGGTGCCTGAATGATGTCTTCAATTACTTCACATTCTTATTTGTCTTTTTCTGCTTCTCCATCTGGGTCTCTCAATAAAGTTTTGTCGTCTCTCATTGCCAATGTCTCATATGTAAAAAGGTATTCAGTAGTGTCAATGTACTCATTTGCAGTAATTTCTGACGCAATCAAACTTTCATCTTGTGGTCTGAGTCTATCAGCCAGTACTTGAAATGTATCATCGGCATGTTTTGCCGATTATAACAATGATTTCTCCCCAAGAGAAAGTGATAAATAAACACCGAAAATAAATAAACAAAAATAACAGATGAAAAATTTATAAAAATTCGTTATATCAAGGGTAATTATGATGAAGGGACCTAAAAATGGTTCGTGATAACGAGAGTTCGTTATATCCGGGGTTTGTTATACCGAGAGAATTTGTAAGGAGTTTGTTACGCAGAATCCAAGGGACCAGGCATTTAGTTTGTTATACCGGGAAGTTCGTTATATCCGGGGTTCCTTATATCGTGATTCCACTGCAGTTATTGCAAATGAGACAAGCGACCACAACTGCAAAGCAAGGATTATCGGCCTAAAAGGTCGAGCGATTTTCAGACCTCAACTCAAAACTTTGATAAAAAAATTATGGAAATCTTCGTTTACAGGAGTTTTTCGCCACTTTCAAAACTTCTGTTAGTTTTAGACATGGTATCATTGTGTGCCTTGAAAGTCCGGCTACTAGAATCTGAAGAAATTGAGAAGTGGATGTTTTCATCCAGAAAATGTTTACCATAACTTTAAGCAAATTAGAATATTCGCCAAATTTTTCGTCAAGTAGAAATCAAATAGAAACGATTGCGTGATTATCACCTTTCGTTCATAGTTGAATTATGATAAAAAAATTACATTGGGCCATACTGGTCAC
Organism: Rhopilema esculentum; assembly: GCF_013076305.1. The sequence goes on along the minus strand of NW_027019698.1, from coordinate 8,688,737 downwards.
TTTAGAATAAAGTGTTCAGATTATTTAAGGCGTGCGATAAACTGCACTTCTGAGCAACGGAAGGCGTGTGCCAAGGCGTGGGCGTGCGATCGCACGCCATTCCCAGCATGGCCTGAAAATGTGATTAATTTGCCCAAACTTTATCTAAAATGTCACAATTTTACTCCATTCAGCATGATCTTGATCCTTTTCTTGCAACTTCAATTCTAATTTTCTTGAATTTTTCCGAAAAAGAATGTCTAGTTCCACAATACTAGACCTCGGTTTCTATTTTGCCCCCGTATTCCATTTTGTATAATTTTGTACTGAAGTGTCCACACCTTGGAGCTATGGATATTGATATTGAATATGGTTTCCAGCCACCGTTTTCTTTTCGCAAAAGGAAACATTTGAGCACCAGTTTTCACAGGTTTTCAGAAGACAATAGCCACCAGTTTCAATATTGGATCATAGATAGCATAATCTAAACTGTCATTTTGAGTGGCGACAGATTTCCTTGATTTTGAATTCCTTGGATACTTTGAGATAAAAGATGAATAAGGAAGCTGGGAACTCTGTCGGAATCTTTGCAACAAGGGAGAGTTGTCCTTACGAAATTAAGAACTTGTGTGGGGGTTCAAAACTGTTGTCATTCTGGAAGAAATTCAGCAGTTGTTGCAGTTGACATTTTGGATAGAAATTCAAGATTTACATAGAAACATAGCTTTTAGAATTTGACCGGTTTTTTTAAACCTATGGAACCGGTCTAGATAGGCACCTTATGTTACATGAAAGAACAAATATTTAACCTAAAAAAGTGAAAACTAAAAATTAGAAACTTTATCACTGTCTCTGTTAATACGGGACAGCATAACATTCCAAGTTGGAAGTTTGAAAATTTCAAGGAAAATTCAGAAGCAATGTTTTAAGGTATTGTTTATGTCAGAAAGAAATCTAAAATCAAGATTTAGTGAGTGGACAACTTTGTACATAAACAGCTTGACAACATTGTATCAAGTTATCTTGCTTTGTCTATCCCAGAAGATACAACCTTCCAATGCAAAGACTCTGATGTTGACATTGGTAAAGAAAAAGATGTGCAGAAAACAATATGCAGAAAAACATGATTACAAAATGCAGAAAAATTTAAAGATGGAAATCTTGGTTTATGTGCTTTCAAGGTGCTCCAAAACTATAGCTGTGGCAGCTAAGATTAATAAAGGCAAGGCTCGGAGCAACTCAAAAAAGATTTAAGGAAATCTCAAATGAGAAAATAATGCACATTTGAAATCATAAGCAGAATGAAATTACCAACCTGGCCTCTTATGATGAAATTGTAAATAGAGTGGCCCGGAATTTTGAATGAGCTGAGAAGACTTCTAATTTTGCGAGGACAACTATCATCTTAAATGTTTTGTGATCATCAAGATAAATATATCATAAAATTAAAATTTTAATGTGATTCCTATATATGCATTTATTGGTAGAAAAATCCGCATGTAACACTAACATGTAATATTTCTCATCTCACTGCCATACATCACCCACCACCCTTCCCTTCCCCACTTCCATCATCCCATTTTTTCTCCACTGTGCTGCAGCCACACCATTCAACATCCTCCAATCACTATCTCACATTTCAAATCCATTCACTTGTTTGTTTCATTTACTCTGATGAAGCCCTGTATGCCGGGGTGAAATATTAGTATATTCTTTAAGTTTAATTTATTTTGAAAATTTTATGTCGTGAGATTGGATTCTTGTCGTCGTATTGCTTTGTTCCTGTATATCATACATAACTTTCCTGCTATTTTACTTCACTATTTAGCTTGCACCTATATCAAAGCATTATTTGGACATCATATTAAAGTCATCTTTAACAGTTTTCTCTAGCCTCTGGTTGTTCAATCTTCCATTTTCAAAAAGCTTTCATCTTTGTTGTTGAAGCAAATATGACTAAAGGATTGTCCTAGTTGTGTATAAATAGATTGCTTTTGACAATTTTTATGTCTTGATTTTGAGCAGATTAAAGCTGTTTGATAACATTCACAAGATTTGCTAATCGAAGTCAAATTACATACCATTCTTGGTGAATAAACTTGATACTGCCAGTGCACATGCAAGGATGATAAAGAGGTCTATCTCCAGTTCCTTCAGCTCTGCAAACTCTACAAATATCAGCTAGAAAAAACAGCATTCAGTTAAATATGAATCAGGAAAGATAAAAAGCAAAGACTGGCGAAAACCCTAGAACCATTATCTAAAATTGCTCTGCTGCTATTCTTTTGGTGGGTTACAGCTCTTTTATAAATTTGAAAGAAAACTATGTAAACATAAACATTTACAAATCTACTAACAACAACATTTTTCCAATCATTGAAAGAAAAACAATATAATTTTCAACCAGTTTGCTAGTTCTTTAGGAATAGAATCAGAAACCCAACAATCAAAAAGACTCTGCCAATGCTTTTTGATGTTTTTTACCATTCTCTGCTTCGATTTGGGGCATTCATCCCTAGCTCTCAATGATATCTCCCCATTCATTGGTATTGAATACAAATTTTCAAAGTGAATGATTTCACCTTCCACAAACAATTAAATCATCCTCAAGGGTACTGTCGACATCAACATAACAAAGTTTCAATTCTGCCCAGCAAAGTTAAGGAAGAATCAGATAAAATAGCTTAAGCAAATAAAAACAAAAAGCAGCCCCCTTTTACTAACAAAAAGCAAGGGGCAATTAAAAATGTGTTATTCAATCATAAAAATTTTTACCCTGTTCCCATTACTCCATTTTCACAAGAAAATACAGCTGAATGAAACTGTTTTTTATTTTGTGTTCCCATTAATGGATCATTTGATAGTGAGGTCTAAAGTTATTATGAAACAGAGTCATTTTAAGGGGAACAGACAAGTCATTTTAGAACGGAAGCATTTTGAAACAAATTGTTTTTGAATCGAAGTGAAAATAGAGTCCTTTAAAAAGGAATTTGTTCATCTTCATTTTTAAAACAAGCTCAAACATAGGATTTGTGAACAGACAAAAACAGAGTAATGGGAACCCCTCGTTTTCATATTGACCAAACAATATGGGCCACAATGGAAACAGTTTAAGAAAAAATTGAAATGGAATGTTCGTATTCTCATAGTAATGAAAAATTTCAAGTAGTTTTTGTCTGTTTTCATAAGCTACTTTTATGTTCACATGATTAAAATTTCTATATAGGCTTAAAGTCTTGCTCTTAATCTTAATCCAGGGTCCACATTTTTGTACAAACAAATATAAAAAATTATTCAAAACGAGGCTGTAAGTTGAATATGTGTATTAATTATCTGAAGTATATAAAAATCCCAAGGGAGATTAGTGGAATTCAATCAAAATTCAAGATACCCTTTATTAAAAAAGGTATCAGCGATAACAAAGGATTTGAAGCTTCCATTGAAAAAGGGTGATTTTAAAGAGAGGGCATACATGCACTATGCATATGATCAAAGTTATAAAATGATACCTTAACTTTACAAAGATACTTAGCCTGGTACTTTCAATAGTACATTTCTTCTGTTGAAATTTTATATATTTGTCGTTGATTGTTAAATTGTTCCTAAAATTTGCAATACTTTTACCGCCTTTATGTCACATTTAAAATAGATAAACTATGGGGCATAATGATAAAAATAGGCTTATGAATACTTTCTAATAACTCCTTTGAACCTAAATCTATTTATGTTGTAGATATTTTAGAGGCAGTTTCTGGTCATCCCTATAAAATTATAATTTCAAATTTTTTCAAATATCATGGTGGTGGCTTTCACTATAAATTTCTATAATATTGACATTGGAGCATAGTGATAAAGGACATTTTTGAAAATTCTCATGGATCTTCCTCTTTTTCTAAATCTATGTTGTGAATGTTTAAAATGAGTTTTCAGTCATTCAAGAATTTTATACTTATAAAAGTTTTCTTGCTACCAATCATAGCTTCCATTAAACCTCTGAAAACTCTAAACATTTGGGCATAATGATAAGAAAAGCTTATCAATACTGCCTAGGATCTTCCTTCAATCTAAATCGATGTTGATAATACTTTAGATGCAGCTTCCTGCAGTCTCTAATTTTACACCATAGAATAGAAAAACTTATTTTATTACATGGTTACACCTTTATGGTTACACCTTGGTGGCAGATTTCAAGAAAGCCTTTTCCCTTATACCATGTTAACATTGTGCCCCCCTCCCCCACTTTAATTCACGTTCAACGGTCGGATAGAGTTATACCTCTGGGGCGCCCAAAAAGTTTGGTGCCCCCTAGCCAATTTCGAGCCACCACGCCACTGTTCTGAGTAACAGTTATTTAGTTTACTTGCACATAAAAATTTTCTGTACCTTCTCCGGGATCGTAACTATCCATTTTGATATGACTCAAGAGAATTCTCACTTGCTTTTCTGTCTCTCTTTAAGTAGCTACTTTTGAGTCTCTCTTATTGACAGCTTCCCTTTTACAAACCAATATTTCTTGACTGGCCACGTCTTTCTGCTTGGGCCTTCCCTTTTCCACGATACGACCTAATACGAACTCGATCGAATCGTCTAGGCCAATATATTGAAAGTTCACTGGAATCAAGACTGACGGGGCAACAACAACAAAATATAGAGCACGTACTGTTTGCCTACAAAATTTGATACTAAAATTTGTTTATTCCATTCTTATCTTTGCGTTGTTTCATCTTTTACCGTCTTGTGATTCCAGCTGTTTAATGTTATGTGAGATTTAAAACCAGTAGGCCGCTCCAACATCAAAGAATAATTATGTCATAACAAGACGAAACGAGGTTAGCGCCGGCCGGGTCGAGGCCGCTATACGAAATTTTCAACGAGAATGGGAAAGGATTGTTTCAAAGCGAAAAAGTAGTTTTGAAATCAACAAATCATAATTACTGTAATTTATCCCCATCTTTACAATTATTCCATTTTTTTCAGTTCAAAACGATAGTGCAGATACTGTACATTCCCACAATATAATTCAATCAACGTCGCATAATGCATTTTTAAATGTCCTGTGAAACTAGTGCCTTTAACTTCCCTTCCGTAATGCTAAGATTCATTTCTTTTGCGTCATACAATACATCGTTTAAAGACAGAAACATTTTCTTTATCCATTCATTTATCTCCATACCACCGAGAGGATAATAATGATTAGAAGTGGATTTTAAACGACGTCAAGAAAAATTGGGATCTTCGCATCAAAGAGGCTTTGGGGACCTAAGCCTTTCTCTCGTGAAAAGTAGCCATTTTTACACTTTGTTAATATTTTGAAGAGCGACCTTGTTTTTCTTTCTAATCAATAAAACCTTTACTTTTAATAACAAGATTCTTGGCAGTTTTTTTAAACAAAATTAACGCTCAAACAATATGAAAGAAAACAAAGCACAAAATACATTGTGCCAAAAAACACACACAACATTGACATTCAACAAAGCTTTTCATTTTATATGTACTACACTGAAATTTTATCGGTACTGTTACACAGCAGAGAACAACGCTAAATGAGCTCTTAAAATGAAAATTCTTTTCCAAAAAAGTACAAATTTTTCGGGTGGCAAGCACAAAAAAACTCATAAGATCATTTACTGTGAGATGCTAATTCTATTAACAGCACTTTGTCACCCTATATTTACAGAATAACTATGTAACAACTTTCATTCTTTCAGAACAGCTCTTTTGATTTTGATTTAATTTCCGAAGCTTTAATTTCATTTGTAACTTTGACGAAAATACTTAAGGCCTTCCTCTTTACCAGTATAGTTTTTTATTTATCGAACACCATCGGTCCTTGAAGTACATCTAACAAATAGTAGCTACAGCGGGATGTAACCAGTATTACAAAAGCGATCGGCAAAATACCACCAGTAGCTTTTTAAAAGTTTTCGATAAATATTTGCTTTTGGATGACAAATATGTATCGATTTGCTTATTCGACCTAATTACTTGCAGATATTTTCCTAACCGACAATCTGCTTTTTGATAATCCCACAGCCTTACAAATAATCACATAATTTTGCTAAAAGTAAATAAGCCACCACCAACGACTCCCAGAAGTGGTTAGATCCTCACTAACGCCCAGTATGAATATGCCTCTTAACAAATATCCAATCCCAAATATCAGAAATACTACCCAACATACAAACAGGGGACATTTGGTTTTGATTTTCTACGGTAACATTTTTGGTTGGTTAAAATTTGGTTTTTTCTTCCAATTTTTTTCAAATTTCAGTATACTTTCGAGCTGATATCAGAGCTTCATGAGTCCCCATTATTTTCTGTGGCTTGTGGGCTTCAATAAAGATGGCTATTATAATTCAAACACGGGCTCTAAGACTTCAATGTTATCACTTTTATATGAAAACTCTTGCTTCCGATCATTTAGTACCAGTTTCCATTATTTGGAAAGTAAATTCTTGGTTCATTTACGAGTAATACGTATTAAGAACAGAGAAAGCAAACCAACAGACGGTCCAGAATTTAGTGGAAAACTATTTAGAGGAACAGCCATAAGGAACTGATTTCTGAAATGTCCGTTGCAAAGGATTCGAATGCAATTCCAATACAATTGGCACATATGCTTCCATCTTGCCAACTGTATGGCCGCATCAGGGGCGGATCTAGACGTTCGCACCGTTCGCACATGCGACAGTCAAACTTTTAAAATTATGCTAAGAATCCGTCTCGTCCTTAACAACAACATTCTTGCTTATTGGCAAATTTCCCATTTGTGTTTTAAGTGTATTTGCTTGGGAATTATGCTTCAGTTATATTTGACAACTGAACACCGTGCAGGAGCAGGAAGATCCAAGGTCTGAATCATGCATGATTCAAACCTGGCCATAAACACAAGCAAAATCTTAAACACCATCTCTAATTCAATCTCGATCTTGATTCAATCTGATTCAAATCTCAAAGCATCCTGACTAAAAGACAACAAGGTACCAATGTAGTTAGATTAGGGTATTTCGGTGCACAGTATGATTAGTAGCACGTTCGCACCGATTCGCACAGCTTTTGTTTTAAAATATTTAACCAATCAAATTGCTAGATAGTGCGAACTTCGGTGCACAGTATGTTTTTTTAGTAAGGTCGCACCACTGGGCAAAGATTAATCTGTCCTCATTGCGTGTTTGTACAGTTTTGAGCTTATTTATGCCTGGCATGGGAATTTCTTCACTGGGGAATAGGAATTTTGTGTTATGGAGTCGACTGGCTACATGTATAACGAGTACGTTAAACCTGGTAATTTGGAAGACAAAGGTCGCTAGATTTTCGAGTAACATTCGACACGGGATGTTTTCAAGTTTCCACATTCATTACCTCCTCCATGGATCAAGGCCTACAAATTTCAATAAATGCACTGGACTGGGGTGATACCTGCGATTTGCTCTGGCGAATAAATAATATTCAGGACGTTGGCAGAGTGAAAAATTTTTATTTGGACAAAACTTTCAAAGTGAACTTTTTCAATGTGGATTCTCAGTTCTTTATCAGCTTTCAGATATTTCCGGGTAAAGTTTACTTGCTTGGGTATTCCCCTGAATTCGAAGGGGTTTCTTCGGAGTAAAATACATGTTTACACGCTGATTTGGTTTAGCTATTAAACAATATTAGTTATTAAAAAGTGCAGGTTTTGTGAATATTTGTGTACATTTGTTCTATTTTGTTAGTTATGAAAATTCATTGTAATGATATTTTTCATTTTTTGCGTGGCCTGGTTTGTCATCGTATACCATAAACAAATCGAGAAAGACGACTCGAATGTTTGCCTGATTATGAAAGGAAAACCGTGTCAATACGTTTAAGAATTTCAAGTTGTTTCTTGCTTTACGCTTGGCTAAAAAACAACACAAATGATTCTGTAGTATCAATTGAAAACTCAGATAAGGAATAAACAACAGTTTGACAACGTTCTAAATAAAGCCAATTTAATGTGCGTGTCGATTGCTCAAATGAGAAGGGGGCGAATATCCTTAAAAACTATGGGTGTGGTCAAGAATGATATTTCCGACCACACCCTTGTGTGCGACAGTCAGAATAATTTCTAGATCCGCCCCTGGGCCGCATGATCTTTGCTATATTGCAAGACTGGGCAGGACAATGCAACTGGTAATGCCTTCTTTTTTGCCATTGGTAGCGCTTTGATCATCTATTGAGGCAACACATCATTGCTGTCCTGTTGACACGATGAACTGGAGAAGAAGGCTTGGTAATTCTCAAAGCAGCACCCAGTTTACCTTTAACTGATAACATGCGAAGCTACTCTATGACAGCTATCTAAACCTCGCTATTCATTTGCATATCGTCGGTCTTGACCTCGTTTTCATAACAACCATTGATATCTTTAAAGTGAAAAACCCTTGAAAGCACTCTGTCTTTCACTATCTTTGCATCAGTGTGACCTGTTTTCTCAAGCTCCTTCATTTCTCGCACAAACCTTGCTCTCAGTAACACGGTTGTGTGATCTATTGCTGTTTTAGTCTCTCCTGTGTACAAAGACTTGTCTGATACAGATCCTGAAAAAATCATATGCTTTGAATGATTAGCTGCTGCAAATTTGAATATTTTAGACCCTTTCGTAAACTTATAATACGTTAGGATCTGCACATTTTTAACTTGCTGGTACTTCCTCGTAGAGATCTAAAAGTTTTAACGAACGCTTAGCGAACAAAAATTTGCTCGTATTATTCGCAAGTTTCGTTTTCTTCATTTATAGGGTTACTGGTCAGAGTTTCAAGTTTGTTCCTTCTCTAAACACAAAAAAGGCAATGAAATTCTGGGATAAAATGTTTGACTACAATCAGGGACTATTTGACACCAAAGATGAAGACATGAATAGTGTTCACGGCTTCTCTTTTACACGCCAATGTGACCACAATATGATGAAGTACAAACACACAGTATATCGTTTATATTTGATTGAATTCAAAGTTCTTATCAATCAAATAGATACTTTAAGAGGTCATGGAGGACTGGGTATTTTTCCTTTTTCGGATATTATTTTACGCTTTATAAGTTGTAAAATAGTCTAAATTGGGGTGAAATAACTTCAAGTATTATCAGATACATTTTTGCAACGAATGTGATGGCCAATTATCAGGCAATCAAAAGGGATTCATTCTTGCTGCTTGGTGCAACTTCAAGCAACTTGTAAGGTCGTTTACACGATCAAATTCTATAATCACACAAAAAGTGTGAAGTGAATATGATGTAAATTTTACCTGAATATGATCGTGCAAACCGGCCTAAAGTCAATGAACAAATGAATACACACGTCAAATTTTAACGTACCTAGTTGACTGCATTTCCTTTCACCTCGCTTATTCAAGTACACTTTCAGATAATTTTTGATTTTTTCAAAAGTGAATCCAACAACGAACAGGATCAGGGTTGTTATACCAATGTATTTGAACAACAGCTTATATATGTCAGGTGCGTTGAATATCGATTTTGTAGTGTCATAAATCCCAGCCTCAAGCCCTTTTGCCAACTAAGAAAGGAAAATGAAATGCTAGAAAAGTTCATATCAAATAGACGTTTTATAATGACGAGGTTGTCAAAATTGCGTCTTCTTGTTATAATATAAACGTGTTTGCAGGGACAGCTTGGCCCAGCAGGATACCGGGAAAACTCCCAATCAGCCCCTCAAAAGTGATTGAAAATAGTCCCTGGTTACAAGCTGAAATGGCCTCTAAACATTTATTTTTCCGCATTTTTTCCGGTTTATTTTGCTGCAAGCATGTCTCTATAGCAATGATCAGATGCAATCAACTATTAACAGCGATTAACTATGGTTCATAGCTGCTACGACAACTTTAACGGAAAGGGACAGTATATTATAAAAGTAAGAACTTTTTACTGCCTAAGAACCATTATTTAGGTTTCTATGTATGCATAATTCGCCACAATCATTTTATTTATACATAAAAAAAATAAAAAAGATTTAAACACAGTTACATAAATTAAAAGCAGAGATGAATGTACAGAGACTACTCAGATTAGTCCCAGTTCACATACACCTTCCGCCAGTTTTGTAATGGAAATTTGTTAAGGAAGTTTTTGACAACAAACACTATACTTACGGGCCTAGTAACGTCCTTTTCAGCCATTTTAATAATGACGTCAATGTTGTCACGATTTTCTAGGAAAAAGTTCTCAAGAAATTTCCCCAATGCATGGTTTGTTTTGTTGTCTTCTGATTGAGAAAATAATATACCAAAACTTGTTTCTGAGTTGGCAAATGCATTCAGCCTGTAGTGTAAGGCAGGAATATCTTTCTTTAAATCTGTCCAGTAATATTTCATAACGAGGATGTCCATTAATATTCCTGAAATGTGAGCAGTACGCATTAAAAAGTATAAAGCAAGAAAAGAAACAGAAAAATGAACTTGCTACAAGTAATACTTTGCAATAAAATAGTGACATGATATTGAGGAATGAAAAGAAAATGGTTGAATGAACAAAGAACAAACATGACTTCCTGCGTGTGTTTTCTCAAACACCATGTTGTAAATAACATGGTCATTTTCTGAAAGAATATGACACATTGAAATCGAAATAGACGCCAAGGAAAAATAGAAAAAACCGTGCATCTTATGTTCAAGGCAACCGAGAGATTTTGAAGGCCCTGTGGTAAGACCAGCAGATGTGACCCCCCAACAAGCGAAGGGAGCAGAAAATCTTTGCGACCGCGCCCTTTAGATTGGCTTAAGCCGTACATTCGTTTAGAATGTTATACTATTTACAAGCATAATCTCGTTACATTTAATTTATTCCATTTCAAAACAGAATTCATTTCTTTATGAGGTCCCTTAAACCTCGAGGCACTTGGACAATTTGCCCCCTTGCCCCTCTCTCGGCGGCCTTGCTTATGTTTGAAAATGGTTTAACCTAGTTCTACTTTTGATCAAACATTACTATCAAACTACCTTGATTCTTATCGTAATAAGAGGACCTCCGACGAAGGGGGGGGGGGCTGGAAGGCCAAGTTATTACGCAAAACAATAGACCGTTTTACAAAATCCTTTGTTTTAGGTGTTAAATTTTCCTTTAGCCCCCCACTTTCTAACCTGTGTTGGAGCCCATGAATAACACTGATTCTAACTTACAATGAAGTACGCTCATTTCTTTTTTAAGAGTCTATAAGAAGACCGAGCCCTAAGATTAACAAAAGATCAAGAAAACATAGTTCTCTTCACCATCAACCTTGCTCGAAAATCCTCGCCCGAAAAATGCTCGAAAACTCTTCCTTTAAAGTTGGGATTGGAATGATACTTTTCGACGATTGGGCACCTAGTTCTAATTTAATTAAAACATGGTCAAAACATGATCGAAATAAATAACCAGGAAGAAAAGCTCTTTTCGACATCTTATGTTTTCTTTTTCATATCATCTCATGTCACGCTTTGGAAAACCAAGAAACTGAATGCAATTAGTTTCTTGTAAGCAACTGAGTTCAGTTGTTAATCATAATTGCAATCATTAAGCAAAAGCATACACTACTAAGGAGCTGCCATTGTAACGTGAGGGTTTGTGAATTAGTTGGGTTGCGTGATGTATCTGTTATCAATCGTTATCTTGTTGTCAGGTATCTATTGTTTTACATCTATGTGTAGTTTCCGTTATTATGATTAATCGCTGTTGGTTGTCGCTTGTAATATGTAATTGCCCGCAACTCGCGCGCGAGTGAAGGGCTTATAGTCTGCCCCGCGTATAAGTAGCATATGGAAGCTTCAGTTCATGTTGTCAGCACTTTGTCAGCAGATTTTGTCACTTTTCTGCTGCCATGACAACTGTCAATCAATTTCATTGTCAATCAATCGGCTTTGTCGAGGAGGTCGTTAACCGCCACCTCTTTGTGCGGAAGGGAATTCTCTTCGGAGAGTTACTCTGCCAAGACTCTGTTAAAGGCCTTCGGTTTTTTTGGCACGAAAACTGTGCTGCATCACAGCTCGGTTCTCCGCAATGGATGGAAGTTTTGATTCGAAGTTTTGGGAATCAAAACCAGTCGAATGCCACACCTTTCTCCCAAAAACTTGACACCGTACGAGCAAAAGTTATGATTGTCGTGATTATAGCCTGTACATCGCTGTACGAATCCTTTATCGCAATCGATTTTAGCTGTACCCATTCTATCACGTGTCCATTTTCATACGTCCTTGCTTCACGAAAACGCAAAATAAATGTCAAACCCTAGAAAAACTTACTGATTTTCAAAAGGGCGTTGGACTTAAATCAAAGGCAAACTGAACACCAAAAATTCTTGATAAAAAGAATAGTTTAGCATCAACTAGAGCAGCTGTTTTTATAAAATTGCGAAAACCCAAGATGGTGTCTTCTTCGAATATCCTGACCTAAATTTTCAAAACAATCATTATCAAGGAACTAATTGTTTGCGGGCAGTACTAGCAAGAGCTATTTCTAGTATATTCAGTGTGTTCTATAATAATAGTTAGTCTTGTCTAGAATCTGATTGAAATACGTTGTTCTATTAGCTACGCTGTTGTTTTACTTGGCTTAGACCTCAGGGCCTAAGCACGCCAGTTTCTCCACGCTAGCAAAGAACCCAGAACGTTACAATGTTTTAAGGAACAAATTTAGCAAGTGAAAACCAACCGTTTAGCCTTCCACTTTTCATTTCCTCAATCAACTCTGGATACGTGGCAAAACCTAGAATAAATAATCATCGCTTACATATTTTAACATACTTTTTTGAAAATTTGAGAAACCTGCAAAATATAGCATAAATAATTAACTTTGTTTATTTTAGCATTTCCTAAAATATTGGATTAGAGTTGTATGAACTGCATTCCATTAATAAATTGTAATGAAGTATGGAAATAGTTGATATAGCAAAACGTCTCATAGTACATTGTTGTATTTTGTTGCGAAACTTAACATAACTTAATATAACGTTAAGTAAAGCAACGCCAGTTTTTTATCCTTTATCATCGGCCGTCCTTGTGGTTAAACTAACAATAAAGGTGCAATTTGGCTGTACGAAACCTATATAACTTTTAGAAAACTAGGACGGTTATTGCCAGATCAAAGAATTTTTGAGCAAGTCTTGTTTGGTTGCTAAACAACTGCTGAAGTAACCAAGCTATAAGCTGAATGGAGATACAATCATTTTACGTTGATGATTTAATGCCTGAGTTTAGGATACATTCACTGTCCCGTCGTCATCTTTTTAGCACGAACAAACTGCTCAATATATTTTATTTACCTTTAATTTCTGCTCCTTCTCTCATTGCAATCGTGAGCTCATATCTAGTTGCATTAAGTATTCCCACCTTGAAAATGACATTATTACAAGATAAAAGGAATATATAATATGACGGTAGAGTAATCAAGGCTGTTAGTCAAAATGCTGTGCAAAATCGGACACCAGCATGAAAGTTTGTCTACAAAGGTAGTTTTGGGCGCTGAACAAGATAAGATGCAGACCCCAGCTGAGAAATGCCCCCTAGTGCTTCTACATAGAAATAGACTAAATTTTATCTTATTATTTTGAAAATAATGTTTCATTCATCATCCAACGATCCATTAAAAGTTGACCCAAATTCTACCTTTTATAAGACCGAAAGCATCCCAAGTTTAGTATTTTTAATTGGAATGATCTGTTCAATCGCTAAAATTTTTTTGCAGCTGAAAATCCTTCGGATTTGGAGCTACTCTTATTTGATTAATTATACTCTTCTGCAAAAAGGGAATCTTACAAAGTAAAAATTACCAAAACAGGGTCTCTAAAAAAAGAATTCGTTGCTTTGGTAAGCCGCCATTTTTCTCTAAGCCAAAGACTACAAACTTTCTAATCAAAAGCTCAAATCAAACCACTTTCGAAACCAATGCATTAAATGAATTGCTGCCGTGGTTTGCTCGGCATCTATTAACTCTATTTTGTATCAACTGACAAGGGCAATTTACGTTTTGTTTGAAAGGAGATTTTTTTCAAAATTTCAAAAATTAAAGCTAGAATTGAAATAAAAACGTCCAAGCGTCTTGTTTTTAATAAGCTTTTGCTAATTTTCGAAGCCTTTCGTATCGTATCACCTCCAACTCCCAAATAGTCGGGGACTAAAAACTTACGCAAAAGAAGTGTCTTCTTCTTTTTGTGTTTTTTCCACTAAAAACTAGGCTTTTAGTTACTTTAATGAAAGCTGTACCCATTATTGCACCTTACTATGATCAAGACAAAGTACGTATTATTTCATATTGCTATGACTACACCAGACAATCGCCCCTCTGCAAAAGCCCATTCTGCCGTTGCCGCCATTAATTTTTTGGGAATATTGCATCACGCACTGTTCAGTTATGCAGTGATTTAGCAACGCTTGTTCGTGGCCGTTTTGTTGACCGTCGCGTTGCATGCTATTTCGTCCTTTATGGGAAGTAGCATTCATCAACGTGCTTGGGCTTTTAAACCAAGATAATAGACACATTTTCCTGAAAAGTCTTCTTTAGATATCGTATGCACCCGGGGAAGGTGAAAAATTATGTTTACATACAGAGATGAAATTGATCACCTTTTTTGACAGTCTTATCATTTTGAGCCCCCCCCCCCCTAACTTTTAACAAATTCTGCTCCTTACTTGTACCAAGCCTGTAAAACCCTTGAAACATCCTTAGAATGAGACCTTTATTGATTGAGCATTCATTTGTTGTTTTTATTGTGATAATGATACATTTTATGAGAAACATAAATGATTAATTCTTAAGTTTTCTTTAATGAAAACTATTACATTTAGTCGCTCTGATTTCACTGTGAAACGACCCCAGTTTTAGTAATCTATGTCCAAGTTGAGGTACGTTTTAACCCCCCCCCCCTCCTTTGTCTGAGAAATCATGGACACGAAAGAGGATATGAAAATAAAAGGATGCACCCATCGGGTAGATACCTCAGGCGGAAAAGAACGATTTAAAAGGTAATGAAATCGAACATCCAAATGCCTCATTATAATCTACCTTACGAATTCAAAGTAATGAATTCGAAACCAAGCCATAATTGTTTGATAAATTCTAACATTTGTGAATAGCATGGCTTCGTATACAATAGTGTGTATTTGGAGCAATGGCAAAGTGACCTATGCAGTTCAAAGGAACAAGTGGAAAAATACTTTGCCTGTGAACAATCAGGTTTGATATCCATTTTCAATAAACAAATGCATAAGGATAATCACAAAAATTTCGAATACTTACAAAAACTTCCCTTTGTTGCTAAAAGCAAAGTGTCTTAGACTATGATCTGCGAACTCGATTAAAAATAACACTAATCATATTTTCGCTCAATAAGCCTTCTCAGAATTTCGTAATCCAGAGATCTCTGTAGACCGGATTACTTGCATTAAATACATATTCATGCCTGTCTGTCAATAAGGATGTTTAGCACACGAGAAAACTAAGATTAACATTACCGTCTTCCCTTCGATGTTAATTGGGCCATCGTTCAGTGACTGGGTCATACCAGTAATTAGAGATGCTGTAAAAATACCGGATAATGAGATGCCAACTGTTATCCAAACGATTCCAAAGGCCCTCGCTGCTAATGTTTTTGGAGTCTTATCTCCGTACCTACAACAACGAAATTTAGAAAGTTGAATTTGGCACGAAAGCAGAACTAAATGTTAGCGATATGGTTTCCTATGTCTTTGCTCTAGCCACATATTCCCAAATATAATGCTAGCATAGTGAAAATCCCACAATTTTTTCTAATTTAAAGATTTTCTACTTTCAACAAGGTATCTTTACTTTTGATAATTCAAATCTACCGATGATTTGAACAAATTTTTACTTCCTATGAAAGTACGAATAACTAGGACCTTTCTGTCCTTACTGTAATTACCAGGGGATTTCTCTTTAAAAATTTAAGCTCTTTATTGAGATCAAGGGCTCTCGTCTGTATTACGAATCATTGTATCTCAACTAGTCATTACATTATAGTCCATACAATAATATATTTACGTGATCCTTAATTATAAATATCACCAGGCTATAAAGAAAAGGGTAACAGTGTAGATAACAATTATATTGGAATTAGCATGCATTTTCATCATAACGTTTCATTTTATCACTGGCAATAACATAGGAAAGTCTTAATAAATGTAGCTGTGCAAGCGTTAAATAAAAATGTTTCAAAGAAGGATGCTTGAAGAACGCCGCACGTATGTCAACAAAAACATGAGCTCTGTTGGTTGCCTACAAGGTATGTTATTTAAATGAACAATGCTTAATTAGTATATAGCATCGAACATCACTGCGACCATATGTAACGGGCAGTCCTCATAACACTCCCTCCCAGTCAATACGCAAAGCACTTGGCTAGCTGCCTATCAAAGAAGTGATTTTGATTTTGAATGGAACAACTATTATGATACACAAATCTTTGCAAAATCATGTACAACAATACAATAACCTATTCGTTAGCCGCTTGTTTTACAGGTCCAAATTGTTAAACATTTTATATATATATTTTTTCTGTATTGATATGTATGGATTATGAAATAACATGTGCCTTTCAACGCACTGGTTGATGCAACAAAGTGTCACGTCATTGACATCATCTTAAAGGATGAGAGACGAGAATATTTGAAGTAGCTGCGTCTTCAACAGTCGTTTTTAATACGCTTAATGCAGCACAAAAGCTTAAAACTTCAGCCGATTTTTACCAGACGCAAAACCATGTGACAATGAGAATATTGACAATTTATCAATCCATAAAAGCTTTAAGCCTAAATCTAGGCCTGTTTTCTGAAGAGATATACCTCCACAATCCATTCCATCCTTTTTGGAGTCTCGCGAGGTATTAAAGTTAACAGCCTGATTTCAAAGTGCAATGGAAATTTTTGCATTAATTAAAATGCATTTGCAGTAAGCTATTTAGACCGAGCCCGCCAGGGCTTCTGTTTAATCAGCTTTTGCAAATCCTGAGTAACCAATAACAAATGTGTGATTCAAAGCAAGTAATCGGTTTTATTCTTAATCTGTCTCCTAAGCTTCTTGAAAACATGATCAGGTCGGCAGCTACTAAAATTTTTAGCAAGAGTCAGAAGAATTTAGTGTATAGTATACTCCGTGCTGGGCACGATTAGTGAAAGCACAGACCGGGAATATCTTAATCTCGTAGATTCCTTTACAGAACTATGAAAAACCCATTAGCATGTTTCCATCTTCGCAGAACTCAAAAATTCCTTGACAGGCAAATTTCATGCTAGTTCGAAGGTTGCTCTTTTCTAACGTCAGCTGTAAGGGCATGACCAGCCAATTCTTTGGCTTCATACAACCTGCGTTAGGGAAGTATCATTTGCTAAAGTTTTTGTCTTTAAAAGAAAATTAAACTGCAAGAACTACAGTTTTGAAAACCATGGATATCTATCTCCAACAATCTATTATTCCTAGAAAAATGCAGTTTTCCAATTAAACTTAATGTTTTGTTTGGACAGTCAGATTTCTCTCTCCGCACATTGGCTTTTTCATCAATTCAAAGTTTACCGCAATGGGCTATCTGCATCGAATTCTATATGAACAGGCGTTATGCAAAGAGGTATCAAATGAAATGCACGATATGTTTATTCTTGTCGTCCAAGTAAACCAAGTTCAATCTAAAGCTGCACAACTCTTAAAAAATATTCTCTTTCGATTTCCTCTTGTTGCATTGCATAAATTGCGGAGAGATCAGATAATTGCTACTTTTTGATGGATGGAATGATTAAAACATAAAAGTTATAAAATCAAATTGAATTGAAAAAAATAAACGAAGAAGCTTGTTATTGACAAAAAATCAAAACCTTACCCTACAGTAGTCATGCTGACATAGGCCCACCATAATCCTTCCCAGAAGCCATGGAAAAAGTCTTGAGGAAATTCATCTCCATTTCTTCCACAGTCCTTGAAAACAGAATATGGCAAAAACGTCTTTGTACGAATGTCAGTAAAATATGCTGTCTTGAGCCATGAATAATTCTAGAAGTCCTTAAAGGCTCTTGCGCAACCGGCATGCTTAGCGGCAGTTGTCTTGAGAGATTGACTGTGCTTGCATTTTCATGCAGTACGATATTAGGCCGGTTTTGAAAATTAAGTCGCAAAGCATGCCGGTTGTGCGAGAGCCATTAAGGTCACATCTACTTTTCAAAGCGGTATGAAAATATATCCCAAGGATTCATAACAAATGTGGTACATGGCTTTGGAAAAAGCAAACATTAAGTAAACTAAAACTTTTCGTCTGACACTCTTCAGAGTTTAAAACGTCAGAACATAGATCGAAAACTCTACGCTAGGAAATATATATACCCAGTTGTAGATCGAAATAGGCCAATCAGAAACACGAGCACATGACTGTTGAGGTTGACCAATCAGTGCCGCTTGCCTATTGATGAAAACGAAAACGAACTCCTTTTGTCTACACAGTAGCCGTTTTTTCGTGCTTATGTAGATAGATTCCAAAACTGCTAGGTAGAACGACGATCGGGCTTTACCAATAATCCGAAACACGTCGTCTTTATAGTTTTTTGCACAATCTGGGTTTTCCAGTAAATGCTGCCCGATAGCAGAATCGCAGGTTTTAGTTGTAATTTTAGATTTGCAAGACCGAGGTGGCGTTTGCTTTTTTCAAAGCCATTTTCAAGTTTTGTACCACCAAAAGATGGTTTAAATGTAGTACAGTTGACATCCGCTATCTCGAAGTCTGAAGGGAAACGAAAAATTGTTCGAGATAGCGAATGTTTGAGTTATCGGAGGACCCCAAAAATCAAATTTTGTTCAAATTTGGAAGGTTTAACAGGCAGCAATAAAGCATATGAAGTCACTAATACAAAAATACAAGTCAAACTAAATCATTAAGAAAAATAACCATCTTATGTTATTTGTTTTCTCTTTCTAACCAGTTCTGTCTCTATAACACCATTCATTTTGACGAAATGCTCACGGAGCAAGTCTTTAAAAGGGCCATCTTCGTCTGATGCTGCTTGATATTGATTTTCGGAAGAAAGGCCAGCTTTGGTAAAGCAGCTAACGCTTGTCATTTCAGATACCAAGAACCACGATGCGGCTAATATGTCCATTACATCCAAAATGCTAATTTTTGGTAGAGACTTTTGTTGATCAATTGCTCGGATGTATTTCTGCACCAAAACTGTTTGGCACTTTTCCTTTAAACTTTGGATTACCCCTTGATCTATTCCATTGGCTGTGTCATAGATGTTGTGTTTGGCGGCAGGAACACAAGCTTGATTGCTTTGAGGTTTCCTACTTTTCGATGTGCTGGACAGTTGTCGACAACAAGAGCAACCTTTTGTTTTTGTGCCAGAAATTTGTTGTCCAGTTCTTCTACCCATTCTTGAAACAATTCGCCACTTATCCAGCTTTTTTTCTGATGTCTATAACGGCAAGGCAAAGACCTAATCCCATTGAAGCATCTTGGTTTTTTTGATTTTCCAATTTCAAACATAGAAAGCTTTTCTCCAACAGCACTGGCAGCTGCCATTCCTGTCAGGCGGACTTTGCTGTGCTTACCTCCAATGCAACTTTCAGACTTCAAATGCATTTACTTGTCAGGCATACACTGATATAACAGTCCAAACTCATCTGCATTATAAATATCTTCAAGTTTGTACTGTGAAAGCAGGGTGGGCAATGATGTCACATTCCATGGTGGTACCTTTTCTGTAGTGACTGAATTTGCTTCACCAGAACTCTTCTTGAATGTGACACTGTATCGCTCTTGCCAACGACGAATCCAATCATCTGCCGCTTGAAAGTCGTATAATATAACCCTGCTTCTTTTGCATAGAACTTCGCCTTTCCTTTGAAAACAGCGCCTCCAATAGGTACGTATTGACTTCTAACAGTAAGAAACCACTGGAAAATTGCCTTGTTTGAGTTTTCATGATTTCCACCTCTTGTTTTTCTGCACTTTAGATTTCTTGCTTGGAAGTCGTCAAATATTTTTGTTTGTTTTTCACTCATGTTGAAAGTGTGTTCTTGGGAACAATGTACTTTTCCGCAAAATTTTTATTAGATGCCCCTTTCTCTAACTCTTTTAGTGCTTCGTACTTTTCTTTCAAAGTCTTGTTTGTAACAGAACGCTTTGTAGCAGTTGCCATTGCTTCTTTGAACTCTCTGACTGTTTCTCAACTTGTTTACTTGACCCGTACACGAGAAAGGAAATGAGCGAGCACTGAATTGGCTTTGCTTTCTCAAATCGAATCGCATGTTTTGACTGATTTTCAAGATTTTTCAAGACTTTCATTTTCAAACAATAGCCAAGTATAATACACGCATTTTATTTTATAAGCAAGTGCTCTATAAGCAAGTCAGTACTCAGATACGCAAAAACTCAAGGAATTCCTAGTACTGGATGGGAGACTGCTAAGGAAGCTAAGGTTGAGCTTTGATGGCGGTTCTGACGACTACATATCAATCAATGAAATGTATAATTTTTGAAAAGTACAAAACGTCTGTCAAGTTTTCTTCATCGAGAAATATGTTAGAGAATTCGTACCAAAACGCAAGGAGAAGTCTCAAGAAACGCATTCAAAATTCATGAGTACTGTACATGCAAATTAATGAGTACTGCTCATTAGTAACATCACTTATATTATAGTATACAACATGTTTAACAAAGAAAACGAAAATGTGTTATTTTCAATTTGTCCAGCCTCCCCCACCCCCCGATTGTTCGAATGCCGACTTTTATTATATAAGACCATTTCCAAAAAAAAATAGAAAAATAAATAAAAAAAACACCCTCCCTCGCCGATTATTCTGATCCCCCCGTTAATTCGGCATTCGAGAGTACGTAAATCCTGTAAGCCATTCACTCTATAATCTGTGACGCGAGTAATCTGAACCTGTTACTTTTGGTTAGTACCTTCATGTTAGTATACAGTGGTTTTAAAAGTATGGCGAGTGCAGCAAATAGACTTAATAATAGAGTAACAATTGACGGTAATATTGTGTATGTTGAGGGCCAAATTCCTATCGCGGTCGTTACAAGCATTGAAATGGATTCTTATATCAAAGGGTATCATACTTATCAAGATAAATGGACACCGCAGATTGGCGAAAAACTAAAGACTGCAATAGAACCTGATAATATTATGGATACGTATGCCGTTTGCGTTTTGAAAAACAATGACATTGTTGGTCATCTACCAAAGGGAAAAATGGGAAATTTGCGAAAACAATCTTTTTTTTCTTGAGAGCTGACCAGTACAGTTATTGTCATGCAATTGTAAAAGGGTGATGACATGTACGTCCCTTGCACATTGATGTAGAAGGGTCAAAACGTTTTATTGTCAGACTGCAAGAATAGTTATCACTTACTTAATAAAACATTTAAATTGTATTATAACACTGTCTTTTTGATCTGTTAACTGTCATCTGCCGTTTAAACAGATTTTTTACTCGTATTTTTAATTTTCTCACATAACCAATAACAAAAAAGTTCGAGATAGCGAACACTTTTCGTCCAGGGGAAACAGAAAACGGTTCGGCATAACGAATATTCGAAATAGCGGGCAGTCAATATAGCGAACGTTTTTTCTGTATACGTAACCCTATAGCAAAACCAAGGGAAACAGAAATTGGTTCGAAATAGCGAATGTTCGAGATAGCGGGCAGTCAAGATAGCGGATGTCAACTGTATTCAACATGCAACACATCAGATATGCCTAATATTAGCATCTATAAACCGCGCTCTCGAAGTTCTTAAGTTTCTATACCAATTCACTATATATATTTCTTTACATTATCTTTCTTTGTGGTTAAATTTAACATTAAAATTCAACAGCTTTCGAGGAGTTGGTGGCCCCAATATTAACGGATCATGGAGCGAAACCCAAACGAAAATCCAAGTACAATGCTATTGATATACTTTTAGAGAACATGGCAAAAATCTTCCTGATACTTTTTTTAAAGCTATCTGTTTTATGACTTCATTTACGTTTATCCTAGTTAGAAGTATTGATAGGGAAATAGGAAAGAGAAACAAAACGTCCTCCCCCCCTTAATCTTTCTTAAAAATATAAATAAAAATACACACCAAAATCCAGACAATGATGCCGGCATCTATTGCAAGAAGCAGAGAAATGCAGAACAGGGGCCAGTTGGACGAGATCGATGTTGCAAATTTGTTGAAATGTTTCATGCTTATTTCTTCGCTGGTTATATAAACGACGCCTTTTGTGGGTATGGTTGCAATGAATATATCGCCAACAGCCTTCTTCGCATTTGAGTAGGTAACAAATGGCAAAAGAACAGTTGAAGACATAAACATAATAAGAGCTTCAGTAGTCGTTTTGTACGGTTTCAAGTACCGGATACTTGTGCATTTGTTGCAACACACCGATAGTGCTTGCTTGAGAATGCCTGTGAAAGATAAAAGTGTCACATTTTATTTCAAAATGTAATAAATGTGATATGCCATCATCCTTGAGGTGTGCAGATAGTAATACCATTGGTACGGCGCAGTGATTAGGGTCGCGGGCTACAGATCCAAGGGTCTGGGGTTCGAGCTCCTGCTATAAGCAAAGAGAGGGACCCCAGCAATAGTTTAAAAGAAATTTATCTAGTGCCACCCTTAAAGGAACGATTTTGGTGTACATAACCGGACCCCTTGTCTAAAAGAAATTACTCCGCAGTTGAGATGATGGGTTCTGTTGTTAAGCTAGTGTCTTTGTAATTAAACAGAGCAAAGAAACGAAAATTTCTTTGCGGGCTAGCATCTAAAGATGACAGCATGTGGCCTTAAGAGTTTCTTGTTCCTGACGGTGGCATTATTGTTCAAAACAGATCATTAAATGTGTATTTCATAAACAAGTTTATTGCCATCCCCAAACAGCAGCTTGACTTTTATTTCCGCTTTTTATGTTGAAATTCATGCGAACTGATCCGTCGAGTCTGCAACAACTTTTTAGCCTGCTCGCCATCTGCTTATGCAAGAAACCCCTAGATCTTTGAAAAAGCTTAGATGCAAGAAAATATCGAGATTCGTTGTTTTACTATAAATTGTGGCTATAAATTGTGGCTAGAAAGCAAGGCCAAAAACACAAACAGTTGCAAAGTAAAGATACATGCAAAGTGCTAACAATGTCATTCACTGCGAATGAATGAAACCGGCTTCCCAATTCACGGTTGCTGGCAGTGATAAAATATTCAAACTTGAAAAGCTCTTATCTTTAGTGGGTCCTGTGAAAAGTAGCTCCGTATCGAAAAGCGTGTACTCAAAACGATAATCAAAATTTTTGGATTTGCATAATCCGGTTATAACGTACTTTAAGGGACCAGCGTATTAAGTTCCTTATATCCGAAGTACGTTGTAACGAGGGTAAGTAAAAACCAAGCACACCTTTTGCTGGGACCAAGCACACCAGTACGTTATATCCGAAAGTACGTAATAACCGAGTACGTTATAACGGGATTCTACTGTACACACACAGAATGTCTTTAAAGCAACATCATGTGTCGAAAACGGAAGGAATGATCTGTAGCACAGAAGCTAAAATCTCGGACATAAGGTGGTGAGATGTTTCACCGCCCCCCTCCCAAAGTCCAGAAAAGTTGTCAACCTTCCTCTAGATACAAACATCCTAGAAGGCAAACCTTCCTCACAAAACCATAGCAAGTGATTTTGGCTTGTGGTTTAGCTTGTGGCTTGGGTGCGTCATAGGAGCTTCCATCGTTTTTCGTGGACCTTCCTCCGGTCAGTGGACGTGCGACCGTAATGTTTTTCTAACTCTGCCTCCTCTATGGATATATGTTTCTAAAACACATACGCTCCAACTTTGAATGGGGGGAGGTAGGTCGAGGCTAAACGCTACCAGGCATCTGTATAGAGATTTGTCTGGACAGCCCTTTCTAAGATTGTAGCTTTAGAATTAGCGAACCTAATTCCATTATTAAAAAGTTACCAGGAACTAGACTAAAAGAAGCAAGAAACAGCATTATATTAGCATATATTACATAGTAGCAAGAAATAATATTACAGACCCGATACACCTGTAACAAAGTTTACATATTACGACAATGGATTGTGCTTTTACGTAAATAGCTTTTACTTCCACTCGACAAGTTTATACTTCCACATGACATGTTTAACGGTGCAAGAAAGAGTGTTTATTCTATGTTTGTGTTTGGGGATGTTCGTTGTTTAAAGTTTAAACTTCATTAGAATAAAGCATGAAAAATCCATGAGAATTTATTTTGAATATTTGATGAAAAGGTTTAATTAAGTTCTTTCAATACTTTAAGCAGTTTTTGAAGTAGAAGGACCTTAGTAGATTTATATTGGGTCATCTGCGGTTGGATATTCTGGTATCCCTATTGACTGAAGCCTTTCAATTTATGAAGACAATCCTCGAAGAGTTCTCTTTAAAAGATTCAACTAAAAACGTATACTGGGTTCCGGACTACACTTTTTAACTTTGCGCTACATAATTAACCAATTTTGAAAACACTGACTGAGTCTATGACACTGATCCCAAGCATAATGCTTTGTGGTAAGATATATGTAACTTTTTGAAAAAGAAGTTGACGGATTCAATACCATAAAGAATTTTCACGACCCAAATAGCCCATTGTAAACTGTCCACTAGTACATTTTGCGAGCTTAGTTCTTCCGAAAATAATACATTAAACTGCATTAAAAGCAATTTCAGTTTCAAGTGAATAATACAGCCCGTCCCTAAAAGTTTTCCTTGAAAAACCCATTGTTACTTTCCAATGAAGATCTATTACGTTTTACAGTTACGTTTTAGAAGCCCTTCCCCAATAAGACTGTTTTGAACCGCCCCCTTGTCTGGAGCAAATGAAACATTTGAATAGGTAGGCTAAACACTTTCACAAATCTATTCCTCAAGCTGGTGGTACTTTGTTTCGTCACCTTCATAGTAAACTTTGAAATTTGAAAAGAAAATGAAATGTTGATAGGCGAAATATTTTTACTAGCCTTCATAAATTGGCTGTTTTTTCATCCGTTTTGTTCCTCTTCTTGAGGAAATTTTTCTTTGAGGCATTGACTTATTTCATGAAAGAGAAAATGGGGTTAAGGGCTTGCTTGACAAAGCTTTTTGAGAACTCCACGATGATTGATCAAGGAGATTTCATCGCTGAAAATAACTCTAAAAAAGTCACTGCTTTTGCAAGAAATGAATGAATCCGAAAATCGCATTGTGGTGCCCAGGAAGGAATTCGATAAATGGAAAATAGCTAAGCATCTACCACCCATTCCGAAAATCCTTGGAGCGCAATGTGACAAGAACTGACAATAGTGCAACTAACCAACAGTATTGGTTGTAACTGAGCAAAATTGAAGCTCTTTGAATGCTTCAAAAAATATGTATAGATTGTACCCAACATATCCCCTGGTGCCTGAATTCCCGCTACGTTTTTAGCCCTATTCGCGATTCCAGACCATCAATTCCTGATTCCAGGTGTTATCGATTCCAAATACCGCTCACAAATATTTGTCCATTCCCGATTATCGACCCAGAAAATGATGATTCCAGCCACCCTGCAAAATATATTGGTTGCCCTCTATACTGGTTAACCATGCTTTCGGCAAGCGTACTATGTCATGCCAATTCTCTTGGAGAGAAGTTGTTTTTCTTTGTAAGTTTGAGCAACGCAAAAAACGAGCTAAGATACGAGATAGACCTTGAAGAGGATACATTAAAACGATACATTAGGGTAAACACAAGAAGTATTTGGGCAAATAATTTTTTGTTAGGCTATTTGATCAATGTTTCAACGTCAACCCCTTATAATGTTTTCCAAAGGAGCCTTGGTACTGCGAATTTCAATAGCACGGAAGACAGAAACATATCATATCATACTGAGGTACTTTTTGTCTGAAACTCTTTATTGT
Source organism: Rhopilema esculentum (assembly GCF_013076305.1). Next base: position 8,662,858 of record NW_027019698.1, on the reverse strand, counting down.
ATAAACGTTTGCAGACATCATCCGAAGCTTAAGTATCGGACGAAAAGAACTTCGGTATGATATATGTTTCCGCTCTTCCGTGCTATTTTCATACAAAGATTCCCTAACCGAATCTAGACAGACTGACAATGGTCAAGTTCGTAAACACGATTCGTTTGCACCTTAAAACGGTAAGTAATTTATACCTATTCAAGTGTTGTAATCTTGTAGCTTTGAAATGCGACTAGAACGATATAATTTAGATCCTCTACTAAAGCTGCGAGAGTCTTTCTTTATGGATTACCTAATTAACAGTACACTAACCCTCGACTAGTAAAATCTCATCACAAAATCTCATCAGAATTACGAACGATTATACTTCCTATTACTCGTCGTTTTTACAGCCGTATAGCTTACCACAAAGGTAATAAATTAAGGCTCAGTGACATTATCGTTAAATGTTCCGCATAGAAGTTTCAGAATCAATCTGATAACAAATGATATGCGCTGCATTTATATATCGATAAGGAAAAGGCCCACCGAAAGGCAAAGAAAAATATCTTACCAGGCAACAAGCCAACGACATTCTTAGTTGCAGGATCGATGTAAATATACGGAGGATGCTCGATGAACTGGACATCAACGGTTGTGTTGCAAATACAGTCGAAATTGTACACATCTTCGCAACCCCTATATCCTCTCAACAAATGAATTTCATCAGCTAACTCAAAACGCAATTTGCAGATCGACGGAGTACAGTTCAAAGACGCTCCAACGGAACAATATACGGTCAGCAATTGTAGCAAAAGTCCCAGAGCAATCTGTTCTGTGTTCATTGCGTCTCATTGAATAATTTCATGTATCCGTCAACTCACGAGCTCAACATCAAATTTTGGTGTTACTTTATTCGATTATGAAAAGTAAATAGCTCGGCTCTTCACCACCTGCATGCAAGTTATATGATGGAGGATTGATAAGCAAGCGGATATATGGAGTCTTTTTCACCAAAAATAGCAGAACATTGTGTATTAGACAAAGCTAAACTGCTGACTGCAATCAATGGCTATTTCAAGGCATAGTTACTGGTGCGTAGCTTTCTGATTGAAGAAATCCGATATTCAACTGCCTAAGCATTGGACCAGTATCAATGAATCAACACGACATAGCAGGTTGCAACATTGATTATTGTGCTGCTTTGTTTTAACAACAACTAAACAGCCAGTTTAACGGCTATTTTGTCAAAGTCTATAGTAAATAGAACCTAATAGGATCTACGCATGCCTGAAATGATAGGTAGATATTACAAAGAGAAAGAAGTTAATATTTCGAAATGCAAAGGGTACAGAGGTGTACCAACAGCAATACTGGGATGAGGGAGGGTTGTAAACCTTTTTGGTGAATATTAATGCTCTTTTCCGTGTTTCATTGTTGATTATAATGATTGTATCAACTCTAGAAACTGCAGTCTCCAAGCGCCCACCCACTCTCTTAAGCAATGTCAAAAAATTTAAGCCTCGTACACTTATCACAAATATGATAAAAAGTTATCATTGATAAAATGAAAGGGACAGATATGAAGGGTATCTACGGGCAATAGGTTTTAAGAAAAGCGATGGAACGATTGAAGGCACCAGAAAACTACTCGATAAGCACACAACTTGGACACTTAGAAGCTACCTTCGAATGTTACGAAAAAGAAAGTAAAGGTTTAATCCGTTTTTAAAAAGAATCATGTCATTGACAACAAAATTTCGTAACTAATGAGGAGTTAAATAAAGATTAAACAATTCATAAAAGTTTCTATATAAAGAGATCCCTTTAAAACAGAATGCTTATTATCAAAATGTTTTCAATGAACTCAAATATTTGGAAGAAATATGGCTGTCTTATCCATAATAATTTCGAGAAAAAAATTTCTTACTGCCTGACCATTATCTTTGCAGTGCTTGACCATTAAAATTGGGCAAAATTTCATTCGGAGGAAGGTCAAGGCGTTCTTTGAACTCTGAAAATAATAGCTAAAGAACATGCCTAGCTCAAGACCAAAAACAATTTTCAAATTCAAAAATTTCTTCTTGTGCTTAAAAAAACCAAGAAGGTTTATCATCTAGTATATATTTCTACTGAAATAGTCATGCAAAACGATTAAAAATAATAATACTAATACTTTTCATACAGGATTGCTCTATCAGCTATATTTTAAGCTATTATCCAGTGGTCTTGAAATCAAGTTGGATAGTATTTAGCTGCAAAAAAGTAAATGCTGAAATGAAAATGCTCAAGACTCAAATTATCCAAAAAATAAGCACATCGAGCCAAATTAGCTGCTTATGAAAAAAGAGTAGATTGTTAAAACATGGAGTCGCTGTGTTATCACATAAACGATGTTTGCTCATTCATCGCCATTTTTCATATTCACACATAATTCAGAACTCCAAAAAGGGTAAGGGAGTGATTTGGCACCCTTGTTTTCGAAAACGCTTTTAAAAAGAGTATCTTCGGGTGTTGACCAAAAATTTTACGCCGTTGGGTGTCATTAAAACGACAGTGAGCTACGTGGCATAGTACTTTTGTTCGCCATAGCCCTTAAGATATTGCGGCTATTTCAAAATGTATGTCTATCTAAATTACGAAATTCGGCAGAAAGCTTTTTCAATCATCTCATCTAACGCCCCGGCCAAACGACTCAACAAAGTCGAGTCAACAAAGTTGAGTAACATGTTTACTGAAAAGTTGAGTCGCTTGGCCACCCCATACTCAACAACGCTGAACAACACTGAACATAACTCAACATTGTTTAGCGAAATGTTGAATGAAAAGTTGAGTCGTTTTGCAAGAGCTTAATACCCTTAATATCATAAATATGAAATATTGGATTCGTTTGGGACGTTATTATAGTCAAAATTTTCCGTGAAATTCAACAAAAGAAACCGACCTTCTGATCTCACCATTAATGGATTTTTTGGAGTCAAAGTTTGAAAAACAATATCTCAAGCAATAGGTTCTTAGAATGATTGGATGATATGCCGATGTTTTTTTCTTTAGAGATATCGCACTGGGACAGGTGTGGATCCATTCAAAAGATTGACTGTTGAATATCTTTAAGTGGCCCTCATTTCAGTGGCGCTAGTATCGAACAAGATGTCATAGTAAAATCGAGATTCATAGCAGATCAAAAATTGTATTTATTGGAAAAAACACATCGTTTGTTTCAGCAAAATATCTTGATATTTTATGGATGCAGCAATCCACCGATTTTTTAAACGATTTCAGCAACTGGGCCAATGATGGCATTAGAACTTGCCTTTGTTTAAGACAGCATTTTCTGAACACTTGAGCTAGTGTTACGCAATGTAATCTTTTGGAAACTTGTCTCGCAATGGTACTTAAAGAGGCTTCCAAAGATTTGTTACACGAAACAACGAATTTGCAACTTACATCAATTGAGACCATGCAGAAACATAGTCAAACCTAACATTGCAACCAAGTTGCACAATCGATGTTATACAGAGGAATGGCCACAGAAACACCAGCCTGAAGTAGAATTAGATCATTGCCTGAAGTAGAACGGTGTGCGACACAGAAATTGCATGTTGCATATAAATTGCATGTTACACGTTCCAATCGGGACAATGTCATTGGGAGACAAGTTGCAAAAACATTTGCACCGTGTAACACTAGCTTTATCAGCATCAACGGCTCTAAAAGGGACCTATTAAAGGGGGTCTAGAGCCGCGAAACCATGCAAAAATCAACTAATATCCGCAATCTGCGGACATTAGTTATTCCAATACGCGCCAAGACGCAACCGCAATAGCAAAACGTGCCGTTGCACAAAAAGTGAAATGGAATGCTTGTAAGAAAAAGGGAAACATTGCAAGAAGTAACTTTATGACAAGTTCTTCTGATCCCTCTCTGTTTCACGTTGCGCTGGACCGATGTGAAAACGCATCAACATCCTAAATACCGTGTAAACCGTTGCCAATTTACACTGAAAGACGCAAGATGCATCTTGTGCTGAAGCCGTAATCCCCAGAAACCCATTGCCAAATCCGTAGGCTACGCGTAGGAATACGGTCGAGGCCGTGAATGATATGGTTTGATATAATATGTTATGATATATGATTGATATTATGCTCGTTTTGATAACATTCGGCTTAGAAATAACTCTTTCACAACATTTACTGGTAAGGCGATTGTCAAATTATAAATCGGATACCGGTTCATACACGCTCCTGAATGAAAGTTCTATGGGACCCCATCAACTCTTGATGGGCATGCATTGCACACGGCGTTTTCATTGCAAATCACATTTTCTTCATTGTCAGAACTTGCGTCACAGCAGAAAAACGTTAAACATTATCAACAGCTAACATGCAGCGTGTTCGGCAGGTTTTTTCCCCTCAAAACGGCTTGTTAGTCGTTCTTCATCTAACAGCTGTAACTACATCTCTTGCTCTTCGTCAGGCGCCAGTTCTACAGGTGTAACTCCTTCCAGTCTCTTCTTGAATAAATGTTTCGATGGAAATCTTTGCTGGTCATCTTCTGACGCAATGACTGATCTTGCATTCGCAACAAGCTTATCCTTAACACTTTTAACTATATACTAATCCATGGATCAATTTAATTGTCAACCACCAATCCTTTATCATTTGCAGGCAATACACTTTCCTTGTTCGATTTTTCTCTTTAGGCCGCAAGGCTATACGTCACTAGACGGACCCACCGAGTGAAAGCACCGGAAGAATTTCATTGGGAAGAAACAATTTTGAGATGGTAAGCATCTGCCTATACCATCTTATGTCTTAAATGTCTTCCCCGACCCGATTTCTCAAATGGTCTGAGACAAGTGTCACAGATAGGTGCACAATAAGATACATTATGATATCAACACTTCTGGTAGCCTGTAGCTTTGCGAAAATGACGTCAAAAATTTGCTTCAGAAAAACGTCAACCAAGGCTATCTCCAATGTGTGACTGTTGGCCTAATCGATCGATAAATTTTCTGTAGCGCCATTAGAAGCTCGGTGACAGGGGTGGAATAGCGTTGCTGGGAGTTCGTTCGTGCAAGGCTTTTATAGTTTGAAATTATATTAATTATCAGAAGGGCGAGCTGCTATGCTTTAGGAAAGGTCTAAAAAGTCAGCACGTATTTGCTTTATTAAAATGGTTGTTATGCAGTAGATTGTATCAAATATTCGATAAAGTTATCTTATTAGGCCTACTATCTTTCTTGTGGATATTTGCATCTTGCTACATAGATTAACAAATTCTTTTTTGCAAATTTTACACATAGGATAAACTTTCAAGATGCGTGTTTTCTACATACTAAAATCATTTTAAGGTTGGGTGATATTAAAGAGAAAACGCTGGTCCTTCTAACCTATCCTTTCCAAAATCACGTATACCTCTTTTTGCTTAACCGACTTGTTTTCCAACCCTGTTGCACTATCACATCCTAGACCATGTGTCAAACTCAAGGCCCGCGGGCCAAATCAGGCCATGCGTCTAATTATATTTGGCCCGCGAGATCATTTTATATCACTGTGTTCAATAAATGTTTGAATCTTGTTTGGCCCCAAACCTAAAGTATGTTTTGGATTTTGGCCCATTTTCAATCAAGTTTGACAACCCGGACCTACTGTCTTTTCTAATTTACCTGGAATGTTGCCTAACTTTTCTGTCACAATTTGTCAAATTAGCTTAGCTGAACGATTAGGTCATTATCGTCACCCAAAAGATTCTACGTCAAAGGAACATCCTGTATTCAAAATTACTTTCGGAGAATCTGTTGAATAACCTGTATTTTAAATCTACAATGAATGGATTTAAATTATTTACAAACGGTCCGACCAACTCCTTGGCCTTCCTTGGTAAACCATAACTAAAACAGATATATAATCTTTTACGTTTTTTATTAAGTTTTAAGCCTTGATTGAAGTTTTATTAACCCTTAACACGAAGTCATTTGTCGTCATGTTCAAAACAAACAGAGGTCTTTCCAAAACATTGATACGAGACGAAGCCAAAATAGTACTTGTATGTTTCCATGGTGATGTGGCCTTACAAAGCGGTTTAGAGAAGCTTTTTTGCTAGGCCTTTAGGCCTATTTACTGTTTTGTAATGCAATTGCTGCAATCTTCTTATTCTTATTCAGCTGCTATTTTATAGGGATTGTCGTTGACAGGCCACACCTTCCGTTAGATAAGCACCTGTTATCAAGAAAAGGTGACCATCATTTTTATGGGTGAACAGCATTTTGGCGGTACAAAACTTGAAAATGGCTTTGAAAAAAGCAAACGTTTTATAACATATTGGCTGAAGCTTTTTCGTCTGATACTCCTCAGAGAATAAAACTTCAGAATAAAGGTCTGTAAAAATATAAAAATATAAGAGTCAGAAAAACGCAATCATAAGACCGGTACCAATCAGTGTCGCGTGCCTAGAGAAAAATTACCACTGCAGTCCAAGGGAGAAAACTCCTTCTGTCTACGCAATGGCGATCTTGTGCTTGCGTTTTTCTGACTGGCCTATTTCGATTCACAACTGGGTGTATAATTTTTCATCGTGTTCTTCTAAGGAGTGTCAGACGAAAAAGCTTTTAGCCAACATGTTACAAAATATTTGCTTTTTTCAAAGCCATTTTTATAGGTATTAGTTGACCATGCTCGTTCAGCCTACAATGTGCTTTATCAAAAAATAACCAAAACAAATTTGAGCAAAGCCAATTAAGAGAGTAAAAGTGAAGCTTTTGAAAAAATGCAGGAACTTTGATTTAAACATTAATTCACTGGTTGTTAGGAAAGTCAAGTGGATCCATGGATTTGCTAATACGGTGTATCTAAAGCTTCTTACTAATATCATGATCCACGATCTATTTGAGTTTGGCAAAGGATATCACCAATGCTCACATGTTGGCTTGATTTTGTGATTCCATAAGCTATTTGTACAATACCATGGTAACAGCTTTGTTCGCCTTGTCTAACAAATCTGATTTCAAATCTTTAATCTGATTTTGGATTTTATCACCTCTTAGTAAGATAATAGAGAAGACTAGAATCACAACAATTTACTTGACTGATACATATCGTTGTGCATTCCATCGTGTTGAGAGACCGGGTAAGATAAGTAGAAGGAACGAGGGCTGTGGTGAGATGGCGTCAAGAAACAGGTTCAGTCTAACTGATGTGGAAATATTTATGTAAATAACAGGAAAGCCACGGTGGCAAACTGTTTGAGGGACTCAAGTAGAATACTTGCAGCGAAAAGTCGATAAAATGTCGAACAAGAAACACCGCAAGATGCTGAGAACAAACGACAACCAATACAAGTAAATAATAGATAGCTAATACTGCCCACGGTAAACGGGGCTTTTTAGTAAAGTATGTAACGGACTAGCAAAGAGCAAAATAAGGAAAACGTTTATAGCGGGAAGATTTCTAAGGAGACCAGAGATATTTCATATGAGAACAAGCTACAGAACATGGGATGTTACGCAAATTCGACGAGTTAGCTGATGGTTTTTGCCGAACGAGATCATGAGAAATATTCAAATCATGGAAGATAGATTGACGAAAAGCAGGTTTCACATAAACCATAGAACTGAATCTTAGATTACTTTAAGTCATAACTTCTTTTCATGGCTAGAGATATACAAGACCAAGGACGGTACCATAGCGAGATTGAGAGGTGCAAGAAGACTTTCCTGCAAACCAAGATGACATCCGCATAAAATACTTCCATGCCTGCTAGTCCCACTGCTGACACTAATCTATGCCACTCAGATTTGTCGAGAGCCACCTCTGGCCCTAGGGCTATAAACAACACGGGACATTGGGCAGAAGTTGTGGTGTATGGGCAAGGTTGATGGAACAATAAATCAAAAACCAAAAAATAAACTTGGCAAACCAACAAGTCTTAAAAAAGTTAACGAATGAGCGTCCAACAAGCGGCCTGTTTAAAATTGTATGGCATCAGCAAAACTTTTTGCGGACCCTTTTTGAGACCCGGGCCCTGTAAATTTACCCCGGCAACCCTTTTTTTAAATCTGAGGCAACCATTGGAAAAAGCACCCGAAGAGATGGAAAAATCTTTCAAACACCAACCCTGTGACGTTTATATTTTAAGAGATATGAACCGCTAAACTTTCGATGATGACGTCACAAAATATCTAACTTTGCCCAATTCCTAATGCGTAAAACAAAATTGTTTGTTAAAAATTGATACACATACTTCAAAGCTCAAATTCACTAACAGAATCAACTGTTGTCTCATCAAAAGAATCAAGCCAGGCCAAGGCACTATCTTGGTTAGACACTGATGTATAGGATTCAAGTTCTTCTTTATTTTTATCATATTCGCTCTTATCGGCTCGGTTGCTGCAAGAAATTTCTGCTACTCTCCGATGTATTCGCTTTCTTTTGCGAGCTGAGCTATGTACAACACCATCTACTTCATCGGAATCCTCATTGTCAGCTTGGTAATCTATGATATTATATAAATGTTAAAAAAATCAAAAACAAAACGTTAATACATCAAACGAAGTAAACATATTTTCAATAATTTTCAAAAACAAGTAAATATAATACGTAATTGCTAAATTTGGCAAATATTCCTTACCATGAATTCTCTTTTTAGACACCTTTGCGGATAAACACGGAGGAAGTTGCGTGCATGTGAACCATAATGGAGTTAGTCCTTCATCAGTTTTAACCCAGCCATTGCCATCAGCATCTGGAACATTAATATTTCTGTTTATACACTGCCTCTATATACATTTTTGTAGATTCGCTCTTTTCAAATGCTCAAAACTGCAGCTCGGATCAGGATTATGAACTTTATTTCTCTTTCAACTCTTCGTAAATTCTAACTCTTGTCTGCACCATGTCTTCATTGTCTTTTCCGGGGTATACAACAGATAGCACCACCTAGTTCATTAGTAAATACTATGGAAGTCCCTAGCTCTTGCAAAAGATCTTCCTTCTTGGCCTTAAGCATATTCTTGAAGGGCTTTATCTTTCCAATACCAAAAGGATAAGAGGTTGTGTCGCATCTCGTCATGGAATGAAAGGCAGGTAATAGATCGTATGCATATGTAACGATCTGTGCTGATTCGCATCTGCCAGGTGATTGTTGGTTTTACGAGGGCAAATGCAAAAACTAGCAATACAAGTATGTCCGTGTCAGTGGCATAAGCAATGACATTGTTATTTGATACTGAAGCAAGGTAGACAACTCTTGTGTCAGCTTCGTGGTGATTTGAATCAGGCAATTTCTCACATAAGTTTGGCGATCTTCTCCACGTAGCCTCTCGATTGTTGATAATGAGAGAACATTTCAGCGGTATGCTGTTATTATTGCTCCTATAGTAGTTGACCAAAAATGTGATTAACTCGGTTCTGTTTTCAGAGGAAGTGATGAAGCCTGCTAATCGCTGGGTTTAGGTATTGCTTGTGACGAACTGGATATAACAATCCGCTTGTTACCTGGCTTCTTCTAATTTGTCTCACTTGCTTGATCATTCCATGCCCATAGGTGTCCATGGCAATTATAATTTGTTGTGGATGTGCCGATATTGGAAGTGTGCAAAACTTTAATAACTCATCCGCATTCTCTTTACAGGTTGATTTCGGTGGAACAGATCTTACAACCGCCATCCCATCAAAAATCCAGTCACCTTTTTTGTTCGGAGTTTCTTCAGTGCAGTCTACTTCTTCTATGATGTAATTTCTGAAAGTAGCTTTGGAACCCTGACGAAAGTACCCATCAGGTGCCACTAATGCAAGTGGAAGTGATGTCAAGAAGTGACTGTGTGCTTCTTCTGACGAGGCTGATTTTCCAACCAAAAGTCCAAAAGCCTGCGTCTCCTCTCTCAACACATTGACAACCTTTGGCTCCTTTTTTGTCTTTCTAGACCTGTCTTAATTTTTGGATTTGAGTTGCCATAACATGGCTTGTTTTAATAAATGTGTCAGGAGCGTGAACAATAAGCCCTGGCAAAACGACTAAACACTTCACTAAACACTTCACTAAACACTTCACTCAACTTTTGTTTAGTTAAAAGTTTGGTGAAAAGTTTAGTCGTTTTGCCACCCAGTTTAGTGTTATTTAGTCGTGTTGAATGTTGTTGAGCAAAATTTGATCCTGGTCAAAAATGTTTAGCGTTGTTTAGTGTTGTTTAGCAAATGTTTAGTCGTTTTGCCACCAATTAAACATTTGTTGTTACCGCGCAGGCGCTCTAGCTGTGAAAATCCAAAGGTTTTCGTCTGTTTTCGTTGGTTTTCCTGTCTCTACGTGACCGAAAAAGCCTTTATGAGACATCTGCATATCTCGTTGTACGCTACTGTGTCTTCTTCAACAGTCAACTTTGTTGTCAATGTGCTAAAAAGTCCCCGTCGCTTCATCCGATTCTTGTTTTTATCTACTGCTTGTGCATGCAACAAAATAAACCAAAAGCCAATTCCTATGCAAGATCCCCTACAACCCAACAGCGTCGTAGCTAGCTCTCTGTTCAAAAAATTTGAGTGAAGTTTAGTGAAAGGTTTAGTCACGTTTTGCCACCCTCGCTAAACTTCGCTCAACTTCACTAAACAAAAGTTGAGTGAAATGTTTAGGGTAATGTTTAGTCGTATTGCCAGGGCTTTAGTGCTGAACCCACCTTGAATCGGGCCTTCTCTCATTTTGACTTCACGAATGATTGTAGTTTCAACTATCAAATCACCATGATTTGTTGAAAATTTCTGACCCCTCAAGAGCGAAGATGATAAAGATAAAGAAGAACTTGAATCCTATACACCCGTGTCTGACCAAGATAGTGCCTTGACCTGGCTTGATTCTTTTGATGAGACAACAGTTGATTCTGTTAGTGAATTTGAGCTTTGAAGTATGTGTATCAATTTATAACAAAAAAATTTGTTTCACGAATTAGGAATTGGGCAAAGTTAGATATTTTGTGACGTCATTATCGAAAGTTTTACTGTCCAAATCTCTTGAAATATAAATGTTACAGGGTTGGTGTTTGATAGATTTTTTTCATTTCTTCAAATGTTTTTTTCAATGGTTGCCTAAGATTTTAAAAAAATCACTTTAAATTTTTTTTTACCGTAAAATAAAATTTTGTCTTGTCACGTGACCGGAAATAAAATTTGAAACGGTACTTGGCAGATTTGAATTCTCTGGCATACTGGCATCATGAAACAGTTTAGAGAGCCTTGACAACATCTGCGGTTAGTTAGTTACGGTTATTTTCCTGTCTATGGATACTGCATCTTTTCCATAATCGTGACAACCCGGCCTTTAACTTTTTCAGTTCATATAACTTCAATTTGAATGTTCAATGAGGTCAACCCTATGATTCTGAGTTTCCACGAGCTCTCCAAGATAGCTGCAAGACCTTGAATTGCACCGAGAACCACATTTATCACACCATTCGGAATACCTCCCACCACCGACCACACCCTATTTCTGATAACCATTCTCCATCATTACTTACCAGTACTCTCCTTAATACTTTACACTTATCCATCCAACCTGGGTACCAGAGCCTGAGCGGGATCAAGAGAGTAGAAGTTGGAGAGGTAAATTGAGATAAATAATGGGAAAGAAAGGCGGGGATTTTTAGGGACTCCATACCATCTATCCATCCCTCTAACCGAGACTTTGCCCCTTCCATCTTAAAAACCATCATACTTAAAATGACCTATGCTATACAAAAATGGACTTTCAATAACTGTAACAAGTCATACTAAAATGCTTCGATCATAACAATCCTTCATGCACCTGATGATAACCTTTCATAGTTGATCCTTCACAAAATATCTCACCCCAGACATTCAGCAAGCACATTAGAATTGGTACATAACACAAGAACAACTTGCAATAAGTAATAAATTCATTTTTGGTCAAATCAAAAGTTAACTCTTGTGTTCTAAAAAAGATAAAATTTCGTCATGATCAGGGTTTTGCATTATACGTTAATTGATTGTTGAATTAAGCAAGTCCAATTTTGAAATATTCACTTTCCGCCTGGGTAAGCGTAGACAACAAAATCGTGCTGCCATCCTTGGGTACCTGCATTTTGGCAATTTTCAGACACCATGTACTTCCAACCACCTTTTTGAAAATCTGCATGACCGACAGCTATTGGAACTGTTCCTGGCTTGCGGCTCGGGAACACATAAACAGTGAGCACATGGTTCCATCCGTTACCGCCAGCATGGGTACCCTGGTCAATACGACTCCTAAGTGAACGAGAGTATGGATCACCGGCTTCTCCAACAGATAATGGAACAGTACCGGGGTACGGAGATCGGAAACCGTAGAATGAAAATGTATGCTGAAAATAGTGGTCTTGAACTCTGGGTCCAGCTTTCAACCAGGAACACCATTGCTCAGTGTCACAACCGACAGCTACTTGCATGAGAAGTGATGTATCGGCTGGGTAGGCATACATGACAAAGTCATGGGTCCATCCATTATCCCCTGCAAAGGAACAGTTTTCTGAGACACGAAATTTCCAACCTCCTGAGTAGGTAGCATGACCAACAGCAATCGGAATAGTGCCAGGCTTCTGATTTTCAAAGGCATAAAATACCATCTCGTGGTTCCAGCCATTGCCACCGGCATTTGTTCCTTTACAAAGCTGGTGTCTTCTATGGTCGCCACTACCTGCACAGAAAGCAACATAACATCAGTATTACGGCTAATGAGAACCTACTAAACAGAGAATCCAAATTCAGAAAAACTGAAATTCTAATGCAGAGAATCCTAAGGCAGGTTGATTTCAGATATAAACAAAGAAATCTTTGTGTACGTGAATAGTCCTGTTTAGCTATCTAGAAGCGACGAAATGACGTATGCCCTTTTTCGTTCAATTTATCACCAATCAATGATACAGAAGCGCCGAAGGCGCTAGATTTCTACTTGCTGTTTTCAGCCGAGGCAAAATCATTCAAGCGGAAATACTGGCAAAATGAAGATCCCGCATAAGGGCTCAGTACGGGAAATTGCAAGGCTACAATCAACTGAATTTCCCATCATCTTATATCATCTTAGGAGCTGCAGTAATCTTATTTTTTGTTAGACAGATAATCTTGGATAATATTTCCTAGCTTGGAGTTTCGATTTATGTTTTGACGTTTTAAACTCTGAAGAGTGTCAGTCAAAAAGCTTAAGTATGTTTCAAAATGGATGCCTTTTTCAAAGCCCTTTATAATTTTTGCACCACCAAAAGATTTTTTTGCGAATTCCTTTCTACTTCATAGGCAATTCGTTTTGCTCGAAAAATTTTTTCAAGTCAATAGCTGCAATATATTTCGTCCTCTCCAATGCTATTTTCCAGTCCTCAACACGTCCGAGAACAAGTGATGAGACGAAAATTGTCACTATATAAGCATAAGCACTTTGAATTTTTTTCCCAAATATGGGGAAAACTGAAGTATTATTGCTTTTTCAAATATCTTGTGTGAGTACTTCTGGGTTCATGATCTTCTTTGCTTTTCTTATATACAGGAAGCGACAGCCTCTTTAAAGTTGGTAATATGCCATTAAGTTGAATTGGATTGAAAATGAATTGATGGTTTTGCCACGAAATGACTCACCTGCTGAACCAACGGCAAATGGAATGGTGCCTGGTTGTTGATGCTCCAATGCTTTAAACGTAAAAACGTGATCAAAAAGGTCGTCCTTCGCAGATACACCACTGACAACTTTGGCAGTCCAGTGGCCTGAATATGAGCCTACAGATATAGGCATTAATACTTCTGGATTGACTGGAAAGACATAGAAAACGAAGCCATGTGTCCAGCCATGGTCACCTACGTATGTTGCGTTCTCTTGCAATCTAAACTTCCAGCCATGTTCGTATGTAGCGTGCCCAACTGCGTAGGGAATTGTTCCTGGTTGCTGCGAGCTGAAGGCGTAAAACGTGAAGTCGTGGGTCCAGCCGTTCCCAGCAGAGTTTGCGCTCTATAATGTGAAAATTATATGAATAAAGACAATAGTAAGAAGCTAATATTCTCAAAACAATTTCGAGAATTTTTAGATTAGTACAATTACGACTAATCCAACTCAACAGAATCTAAATCTAAGGCCGCAACGGCAGTCATTTTTTCATTAAAAGAATTTCGCCAGTAAAGGAGTTGTGAATGCAATTCTTTTATACAGTGGCGGACATCTGGAGAAGCGAAGGATGGCGGTCAACCCCTCCCCGATATTTTGGAAAACAATAGACTTTTGCTCTAAAACAAAGGGAAAATGTGACGTTATATTATCAAAACAATAGGCTTGTTCCCCCAATACTAGGCCAAGTATCCACTACTGTTTTCGCATGTATGCTAATTTTTGTTGTTGACAGACTGACAGTTCACCTGCGGGAATTACTTTATCTGTAAAAGATTAGGTTTATGAACGAAACTTTTTAATCTAAACTTTATGAACTAAGCCAAACTACCTTACCAAATCTGCACCATATTTAGCTGATTAGGCAATCTCTTGGTGTTCTTTCATGGTGTAATTTCATGAGCTATTTCATGCCATTCTGTCAGGCTATTTTGCCAAAAATCCAGAATTCTAAAATTACTTTTTTGTGACGTTACACTTGAGAAACAAATAATTGCGTTACTGAAAAAGGCTCAGAAGTATGAGCAAACATGCCCGAATCTCATTTATCTGCCCTAGTCTCCAAAAGAAATCAGTAAGCGTGTGGGACTGACCTGAACAACGGTGTGTCTCCACTCCTCGCCATTTCCTGCGTGTCCGATGCTAATTGGAACCGTTCCTGGAAGCTGTACATCGCTTGCATAGAACAAATGGTCGTGTTGGCACCCCAAGGAGCTTGCATGCTCGCCTCTACCTACTCTTGAAGCCCAACTGGAGTTATGTCCGACACAAATTGGTATGATCATCTTTTGCGTGTTCAAACTGCAAGTAAACAGTCAATAAAAATATTTAATGATACCTGGAAAATCGATATTATCGACAGAAAACAGAATATTTGGCTACGTTATGAGATAATACTGAGCTTGATCGGCAAACATTGTCTTCTCGTGCACTATTCATTAAATCATTCAATTCAATACTCACTTTATTCACATGTGGGGATGGACGCAGGGCAGATTGAGTGTTATGCGTGCCCTAAGCACTAAACGATTTTGATGCCCCGTTTCAGCAATGTCACATTCTATTAAGGTTGTTGACCTCATGACCAGCAGTGTGACCAGATACAGCATTATATTATACTTAAATCATATTTTTGACCAAAAATCGTCATTTAGCATAAAATCTGGCATAATCGGAAATCTAGCATAATTCTGGCATAATTTTTACATTATTAAAATAATGTTATGATTCTGTTAATAAGTTTCGGGCCAACTGGGAAAATGGTGGATGTCAAGTATCTGCATGCAAACTTTTAACACCCAATCAACATGAGTTCATATTAAGTGCACCAATTTTGAACCAACAAAGTCCATGAAAAAAAAAATGAGCCAGAACATTTACACCAGAGTGCAGGATATCTTAGTTAATTTTCCTAAAGACGATCTTAATTCAAATAGCGAAGATGAATGCTAAGAATTTTCAGCAATTGACATTGTATGAACTAATCATGTTTTTGTTAATTTGAATTGATTGTGCTGGTTTGTAAACTGTTCAACTTAAATTCTCTATCTGTTGAACGTTGTTCTGGGTTTTTTGCTATTCTGGGTTTTTTGCTATTCTGCACATGCGCTGGCCTCTCTTTCAAACGAGAGAACCTCGATTTCAAATCTAGCACGAATTTTGTAAATCTGGCATAGTTTTATGACAATTTCAGCATAATTGCGAAATTGAGATCTGGTCACAGTGATGACCAGATACACCATGTAGGTTGCAGTGAAAAATCATTTTTCAAATAAAAACACGATAAAACCTCCCCAATTTATTGATAAAACAAGAAGTTTCTCATAAGCAGCATCCCGCCCCTCCCAAAAATAATTGCTAATTCCTTCCGTGCCCGTGCAATATACTGTACAAGCCAAGCCCTCCTTATGATCAACTTGCACTAATTATATCAAATTTGTTACAAATCCTTTTTCGCCCGTTTTTCGATTTGGTGATGCCCCCTTTGACAAAGATGCCCTGTACGAACGTGCTTTAGTCTGTGAGGGTTCATCCAGCCTTAGATGGGCACAATCTGTGTTGGCAATCTTTTTCTGCTCTAGATCTTCCATGAATGATAAATTTCCTATCATTCTGGGTTTGGTAATGGGTGTGGCTTCTAAAGGTTGCATACAGCACAGCCTCCTCCTAACTTTTTAGGACCGCACCCCCGTTCTAGATGGAACGTTTTTGGACCCAAACAGTGATCCCAAATGGAGTGTGAATCAAAACGACGTTTATACTTTCACGAGGTTTTTGGTGCCAATCTAATATTTTTTGGCTGCTGATGATGATGTCAGGGGCGGACGTCTCATTTCCCATTGTTTCAGGAGAAAGAACATTGTCCTCTTAAGTATTGAGTGGCGGTCGTCCCCCCTCGTCCCCAAGGTGTCTGCCACTGGCTGATGTTTAAGGCACTGAGTCAAAGCAAACAGGCGTCCTTTGCAGAAAGGCATTTGTTTGAGGGGTGACCACTGTTTTTACAAATACTGTAGTTTTACGTGATTACATAACCCCTCGTCCACAACTAACGACTGATAAAATCTGTTTTTAAACTAGGTAAAAACAAATTTACGAACTCGATAATTGAGGAGCGCTGACGACCTTAATTTTGGACACACCAACCAAATAAAAAAAGAATAAATGCCTCAAATGTTATTGTCTACCGCACCAAAGTGCTTTCGGCATTTCAAGAACGTTTAATTATTTTTCTTCCCATATCTGCATGGCAAGCTATAGTTTTCCTTAAAACATTCTCGGATATTTTTGTGCTATTCAGTGAGTTTTCTTTGAGTCTGTAGAAACAACATTGGTCTAACATGGTTGTTCTGATGTCTGCAACTAGAAAGTCAACCAATTTCATTTCGTGGTAGACGAGAGGACTCACAGAGAAACTACCAGCAAGTTGTTTCGTTTTCTACGTTGTTAGGTTGACCAATTTGCGGTCAAAAATGTCTGCTCATCGACTAGGCAAACTAATGATCATTGTCTTGAAAGAGATGTGACAGACAGCATAGACATAACCAAGTTTGGCTGTCTGGTACATAAAATGAGCTCAGTAAAGATTCTGGTTGCAAGAAGGATAGCGCTTTTTTATGAAGATGTTTATAAGGAAAAATTATCAGAATATAGGGGTCTTGGCGAGAATTTACTTTCGTTGACACTGTCATTGACGGCAACAAATTACCAGACATGGCGCCAAAAAATTGAACATGGGGGGGGCGGCTAAATATCAAGTTTAGTGACAGAGGAGGCCCAACCATGGTTGGGTACAACGCGCAAGTAGATTTCTGATATTAAGCCTTCTAAAATGGCTAAAAATGCATCTCACAGAATAAAATTTGATAAAATTCTATACCGTTCAGAAAAGACGAGTCGACGTTTATCAGAAAAACATTGATTATTGATTATTAAAAAACATAAAAGTTTGTTCTCCTTTTAGTTAATACTCTGTTTTCAAAAAATTAATAAAGAAACAGTCAAAAGCCACCCCTCACTCTCCTGTCACATGTCACGCATGTGCCGTTACTTAGTAGTCACTTTAACTATAAATATTGTAAATAGAGGATGAACTTTTCAAGCCGCGCACGAGATTTCCACGAAAACAAAAAACCTTCCAGGAATTTTAAGAGAGGACAATAGGGTAGGGGTTTCCGCCACAGCAAGTCAGCAGAGCATAGCAATGGTGTACACATGGTAGCGTTAAGGGCTCACCTAAACTTTATCTACTAAATTATACACCGGAAAAGTTTGGGCCCTTTAGGAAAATCAATCAGTCATCAATAGAACACCATACTCTAACGCCAGACTTGCTTAGTTGTCACAACAATTTCCAAGCAACGACGTAAGATTGCGAAACAACCTGCTGTATAAATATGACACTTTTGCTTAACGAAGCAAAACAGCATGCTTAGGCTTGAAATTGAAACCGTTCGCACTCGCACCTCAAAAGGTTAAAACACAGTTGCTTTGCATCATCTACGCAACAGATTTATGACATTTTACATTCACTTTTGGTGAACTCAGTCCTACTGAAGACAATTTTTTCATCTATGCTTTGAAAAGTTTTCAATACATTAATACTACACGTCACAGATCTACATGGCTCTATACTATAGCTCCACTGAGCTGTGTCCTTCATCATAACTGCATTACTAAATTGTTAAGGCTGGAATACACTAGGCATTTAATTGCCAGTCAACTAAATGCCTGTTGTTTATTCCAATTAAGATGCCTTTCATCGATGATTCATTTTGCGTCATTGTCCCTTACTCGTAGCGTTTTGGCTGTGAAATATATGTTGCCTTTCGAAAGAATTCTTTTATCCCTTCGCGGGCAAAGTTTTTCGAAAAACGCCTTCCCCGCATTCACATTTGACTAAGATGAAGGCTGCTCGAAGGCTGCAATGTGCAGAAGCAGTAATCGCTTTTCTAATTGTAAAGGAAGGGGAAAGTGCATAAGAAATGGCATTGATAGAAGTGGGTTAATCGTAGAAACAAAGTTGGCGTTGATAAATTCGCTCTAAAACACGACGATTTGTACGGTATGTTTTCGTACCGTCCACAAATTGACAA
Source organism: Rhopilema esculentum (assembly GCF_013076305.1). The sequence goes on along the minus strand of NW_027019698.1, from coordinate 8,644,169 downwards.
CGAGCTGTTGGAAACTGTCCTTCAAATGCTCTTGTCAATACCCTGAACAATAGCAATCAACGAGGATTAGAAAATACAAAAAGAACTTCCGGCCATTTTATTTCCCAAAAGTTGAACATGTTCAATTTTTAAAACGGAAACTCCGGAATGTTGATAATTTGAAAATGTATGGCAATAATTAGGTAACCTCTGCGAATACACTAGTCAACTAAATGCGGCAATTAAATGCCTAGTGTATTCCAGCCTTTAAAGAAGTTTCTTACATCAATTATTCGTTTGTATATTGTACGCACCCCTCATAGAAAGTCCTTAAAACAATCAGATAACAATTCCAAACCTTTGACTGGAGTCCTACTATATTGCTTATAAGGCGGCCACTTCCTCGATGTCTTCCTTCAGATGAGAGACGGAGTTCAATTGCTTTTCCAAATTTATATGCTGTTCGCAATATGTATTCATTCGAACTGATTGGTTGGAAAACAAAGAGATGATCTCATTCTGTTGAAGCAAACAAATAAACCTGACGGATCTCTATTGTTTGGTTTGATGGTTTAATTATTCGATAAAATATTCAAAAATACGGAAGGAAGTACGGAAGCAGCCACAAGTGAGCCCGTGCAGTGTGCAGGCACTGAAAAATTAGGGGGAAGGGCAAAGCCGAGCAAAGGTCGGTTTGTCAACTGAGCAAAACGAAGGAGTCTGTAGCTTGTTCTTTGGAGTCACAAATCTAAGCATTATGAAAAACCTATCCTGCACTTGCAGCATAATTTTTGCAATAATAAACTTTTTAATATTACTACACTGACGATAAAAAACGGAAGTAATCGAAGCCAAGCATAGCCTATTCTAAGGGGAAATTAACTGCGGGGGTACGCCTTTGTTTATAAAAAGAGAAGGACAATAGCCTATCGTTTAAAACAATGAAAGTCACTGGGGCTTGAGGGGCCCTGAAGCAGTCTTATTTTCTACAGAGACGGCGCCACAAAATTGAAACTGGAGGGGGGGGGGCTAAAAGTTTAGTGACATGGAAGGACCCACCATGGCCGGGTCCGACGCGAAAGAAATTTTTTGAAATTAAGCCTCCTTAAATGGTTAATGCATCTCCCAGACTAAAATTACTTTACCGCTCAGAAAAGACAGTTCGACGATTCTCAGAAAATTATTGACTTTTAAGGAAAAAATTGGGAGGGGGAGGAAGGAGTCAGGCTGAAACTCTAGTAAAAGTCGTCGGGGAAAGAAAATAGGTGACCTTTGGTTCAGAGTGCACATCGATGTGAATAACAAGAAACTGTTTTATTGATTGACAGAAATTTACTTCCTGAACAGAAACGTGCATCATCTTTCTCGTTCTTTCTCTCGAGTATTTTTAGTAGGCCATGTCTACACATCCAGAATGCAGAGATTGCAATGATACAGAAAGTTATCTATTGAATTGATCATAGTACGCAAATAATAGACAAATAATAGAAATATTCATAAATAAGTTAGTAAATAGAATAAAATAAAATCAAGAATGATAAAATAATAAAAAAGCCGGTCAGAAGATTTTATCTCTGAAAAAGTGGAGGGAGCTGCAGCCCCACCGCCCCAGTCGTGTCTGTTCTGGGGAGCTGCAGACCCACGATTGGCGCCGTGTCTGTTCTATGATTTTTTTTACACATTATAATAGTGTAGCTTAGCCATTATAATAGGGGCAACGTAGCCTTTTATCATATCGTCTGCTTGAATAAGAGCCATCGAGATTAGACTACAAAATAGACAGGGAAATTGTAGTGACAAACTAAGCAAGTGCCTAATACCAAATGCCTTATCTAATCCATCAAAACTTTTAAGCAGAAGGTGCGGAACTCTACCTACACTGCAAATTGAAAAAAAACCAATACATAAAAAGATGACGTCATCAACAAACATGCTTACATCAGCAAAATTGAAAAAATATTGTACCAAATGAAAGGCCTGTATAAGCTGAAAAATATTGACCATTTTTATTGTCACAAACACCGTATTTCAAAGTTATCGTCGTTTATAGGACAATTCCAAGGCAATTATTGGCGTCATCGATCATGAAATTTCCCGGAAATATTTTTTTGGCCAATCCTGGAAAATCAATCAGTTACCGATATACAACCATATTCTGAAGTAAGATTTGGTTTTAGGCACTTACTTAGTTTGTCAAAATAATTTCCCTGTCAAAGTTTATTGTTCAAAATGAAGGAAGGTCAGGTTCGAATCTCATTTTGTAGCTTGGCGTCTTTGCTGGGAAGCATCTATCTTGGCTCAACGTAGGTTGAAGCAAAGACCGATATTTTTTTTGGGGCGGGGGGGGGGCAAAAGAAAAAACTAACCTAAAAGTGGCAGGGCCGTAGCTACAATTTCGTGACAACACCCTTTAAAGATCTAAACGAGGAAATTTTTTCTTTACTTTTGCCCTGGCTATTGCCACCTATTTCAGGTAGTGTATTCTTTGTGGCTCAAAAATTTTCAACAAATAAACGATGGCTTACTCACTTTCTTCATTGATTTCATTGGGAAAATAATAATCAAATATCACTTTTTAGGATTTCAAATTTGTTTTATGGTAAACATGGGGTGAAGTATGCTTCATATGTGAGTTTCTGGTCAAAGGTACCCAGTGAAAAGCAGGGGGGGGCGCCAGGTCCCGAAAAAAATTGAGATATTAAGGGATCTAGAGGAATACACAATAGCATGCGACCACGTCCTTTTTAAAAAAACATTCACACATTTCATCGTAAGAAAATGTAAGTCAACCCCTTTACAACAACGCTTCTTTACACGATAAAATTTTGAATCGATGAAAGTTGATAGAAATATCATAAAAAGCTTTTTAGATATGGGCGAAATGATTTTTTATTTTCTGTCACTTTTTAACAGAGTCCCTGTTGGAGTTTATTTATGGGGTTTCGGAAACCTTTTCAAGATTTTCAATTTTGATCTCAGTCTTAACAAGCCAAAAATGCAAAGAATAATCTACTCCCTCTAGCAAAATTACAGCAAAACAGAACTGGAAAAAAGAAAAAAAATGAAAAAGTTACAAAAAGAGAAACACAAGTCTAGTGGCTTTGTATATGATAACAGCAGAAGCTTTCGCTGATATATGAATAATAACTAAATAATATAAATTCATTTTGCAGCATTTGAAGTGAAATGTATTTTACAAAAATAAAATAAATACGTTGTACAGCAAACAAACGGTACACATGAAAAGTACGCAATGGACAAAAAGATACAAAATTACATTTACGAATAATGTAAGAAGCAACGTGTGTTTTATAGAGAAAAAAGCATGAGACCAACTACCTTTGAATAACATACAATGGCGGAAACTTTGCTGAAATTTATAATATGGTCAGGAAATTCAATCAGAAATAATCTGTTCGTTTGGTAGTGGATAGGCATAGAAAACAAAATCAATGACCCATTCTGACGTCACAGATTGATTACCCTCCTTGGTCACCCGGTATTTCCAACCACCTAAGCTGAAATCGGTGTGACTCACTGTCACGGCAAACGTTCCAGGCTTTCGCTCTTTGAATGCATAAACAGTAAAGCAGTGATTCCAGCCTCTATTTCCAGCGTCTTTGCCTAATTCTACGCGACTTCTAAGGGTGTGGTTATCCTCAGCCCCTGCTTCTCCTATTGAAATCGGAACCGTGCCGTAGTGCTGATACGAGTAGCCACAAAAAGTGAAGTCGTGTTGAAAGTAGGCCTCGTGAAGGCGGTCGGCTTGCCCTAATCTGGAGCAGCCATATTGCGACTCAAAGCCAACCGCAACCGAAACAGCCAATGAGGAATCGAATGGGTATGCAAAAAACACAGCCTCTAGGGTCCAGTCTTTTGGAACCGTATACGAATTATTTGTGATGCAGAACTGCCTGCCGCCGGAGTATGCCTTGTAACCAAGAGCAATAGGAATTGTGCCTGGCTGCATCTTTTTGAATCCAAAAAGTAAATATAACTGCTTTTTCCAGCCATCGTCATACCCGACAAGTTCTTCTTGCATTTCTTCCCGTATACGATATCTTGGGTCATCATCGTGCCTTATATTTTCTAAAAAGAATGATTGTATCAACCGAATAGGCCAAATTCTCAAAGGTTGCAAATATTCAGAGCATAATGGCAGCGTGCAAATCTAAAATCTGCAATGTCAAGCATGCAGAAAAAAATAATACCTTCGCTGCAAACGTGAATGTGCTCGAGTTTGAAGCCTTTATAGAGCCCTGAAAGTATGGACAGCTCTGTGACCATGATGTTTTCAGTTGCCCCCGCAGTAACCAAAGCTCGAAGTTTAAAACAAGTAATCATGACTATGATTCTAAAACATATCCTCAAAATTAATTTAAGGTAGAGCTGGTCATGTAGAAGACTATTCAGTATATTTTTAAATCTTTTAGATTTGACCACAATTTGTTGTTGGGGTCAGACAGCAAAGATAAAGGGGAAAAAGAATGCTCTTTGCAGGTCGACTTGACTCCGAGAAAAAACATATCTAAGACTATCGCTTTACAAGTGTAAAAGAAAATTGATTAAACAAACCTACTATCACATTGCCAAGATGGATGTGGAATTGGTATGTTGATAATCTCATGCGGCAAAGAAATTATCAACGTGACAAAGTGTGACAACCATCAGCCTAGTACCAAAAGCCACAGTAACCATGTCTTGGCTATAGCTTTACCATGTACAATCGAATAAATTATACGTAACAAATGAGAAGAAACATATAAGAAAAAGTAGTATGCATACCATTTCTATCCACAGAAAAAGGAAAACACTCAGGTGGATCATATGACAATGCTTGGAACGAAAATGCATGAGAAAATTTGGTATTCTTATCTGCCCCACAAGTCACATCAATATTGGCAATGTTGTGGTTGGGGAAGCTACCAACAAAAATCGGCGTAAGGTCTTCTGGATTTACAGGAAACGAGTAGAAAACGAAATCCAGGTTGAAGCTATTTGGCCACTGATAATCTGTGTCTGACTTGACATTCTCCTCCACGCAGTATTTCCATCCCCCACTCTCATTTCCTGCGTGTCCTACAGCATACGGAATGGTATAAAGCTTCTTGGAACTGAACGCAAAAAATGTGAAGATGTGGGTCCAGCCACGCTTTCCAGCATCGGATCCCTATGATAAATGCATATGGAGAAATTATATTATTTTACATTTTTCTGAATTTCAAATTGAAAAGGCAGTGTAACTAATGTCAAGTAGTTGTCATGCTTCCGATTAGCTTTCTTTAACTTCATTTTTCTTACATTTTTCATATTCGCTTTCTCTTGTATCTCTTTATACTTTACCAATTCTCATACACTAATTTTTTCTTTTACTTTTTCACTTTCTATCTTGATCCCTTTCATTCTCTGTCCCTTCTCTTTTTAACGGTTATTTTAACGGCTCTTTCGAAGAACCGCTTTAATTTCTTACTGCTTCTCTTACCCTTGACATGCCTCTATTTATCAAATGGTAACGAAAATTTATCAATTCTAAAGCAATAGTATTCTGGTACTCGAGCCAAATTGTGCAACTATCAGTGAAACGGAAAGATTCCATTTGCTTCAATACAACGGTCATTGACAGCAACGCTGCTGCGGGGCCCGGGGCCCTTGTTCTTTACAATTTTAACTTTCTTCTTAGGTGTGGTGCACCTTCTGGCTACCATAGACAATTTTCTATTGATTGAAATTTACTTCAAATATTTGCAAACCTGGACAATTATATGCCTCCAGCTATCACCCTCACCAGCTGACCCTACACTAAATGGAACCATGTCTTCAATTCCTGTTTCACTACCATAAAATACAAAATCAGGCTGGCATTGAATGGCCTCAGTCTTGTCTATTCTGCATGCATGTTCAGAAGAATGCCCAACACAAACTGGAAACATCTTTGTAGCTACAGCTAAAAAGAAAGATCATAAAAGCTGAATAACAGGGCTAAAATTGGAATTATATGACTACAATGATAAATAAGAGTGAGAAAAAAGGGAATCTTTTGAGTGCAACTTAAAGTTCTTTTATCCTAAATTCAATAGCTCATAGACTTTCAAGAACAGTGTTAAGGAGCAATCAATTTAAGGGCATACTGATTCTTTTCTAAGATAATTTCAAACTTTCCAAGTCTCATGTGTTTTGGGGTCTTTTCATAGTTCAATCTTTTTCCCACACTTACATGCATCAAAGCAGAAATCTCCTGCATTCTTCAAGAAAGTTGCTTTACTTAAATTTTTCCAAATCCTATAAAAAACCTTTTCTCTTATCTTGGCAAAGCACCAGCTACAGAATAAAAAAGTGTCTGTGTAACATTTACTTACTGAAAAAGAGGGTTTCCAAAGAACTGGAGGGTGCAGCAAAAGAAAATTTTCGGTGAGCAATGCTCCTCAGTCCCATTGTTTGCTCGTGTGGCAATGAGGATTAATTATGGATCTGTCCATGCCCCTGCAATCCCATGGCAATCCAAACATTTTTCCACCATTCAGCACAAAACTCACTTATTTTCTGCTGTTTTTGCTGTCTGTTACTGTGGAAAAATTCACTGCCACACCCTCCACTTACCTTGATATCTAAGTTGCTCAACTGTTGTTGTCAAAACTTTAATATCAAGAACTTACCAATATCTGCTTTATTTCTGTCAACAGGCTCTTGTGAGGCTAAAAAATGATTTTTGTTATCATACCAATAATAACAGAATGCAAAAAATTAGCCTCAATACTACATTTTCTTATATTGCCTTTGTTTTGCAAAAGCTATCAATATTTTTCACCAGATTTTGCTGAGATTAAAAAACTGCACTGTAAAAGTAAAATGATCAAAAATTAATGTAATTAAATAGCCACTTAAGCAATTAGAAAAATAGTTTATTACTATAGGTTCAAGTGATTATTCAAATTAAACTGTGCCCAGTGGCAGACACCTGGAGGGGGGAAGGGGGCACAAAGGGAGGACAATGGTACATTTTATTTTAAAACAATAAGAAAATAAAACATCATCTTATCAAAACAATAGGCTCCCCCCCCCCCCCAAAAAAAATTAACCATGTTTCTGCTCCTGGCTGTACCCATTAGACTATTTTGGCTACATTTATTTTCCTGAGCGACACTACCTTGCTCCAACTCTTTCATATTAAGACCAGCCCTTCCCCTTATGAAAAAACTCTACTACCTTTAATTTCCCCAAGCAAACTTCTAACTTCTCTTTCCAGACTTTTGACATTTTCATCAAACTTTGACAGATCACTGAAGTCAATGTACAATTTTCCAGCTGTGATAAGACCTAGTGCTCCAGTTGCATTGAATTCCTTCTCCATTTTAATAGGTAGGATTTTCTTTCTTTTTACTTGTGCATATTTGAATTCCTTATTACAGTTGTCAGACAGCTGGTATTTGCTTGACATGCAGATAATAATGATGGCAGCACCCTCAACTCCTTCAGCCATTTTGTTAAAAATATCTCCAGACATTGAATCCAAATCCATCCAAACTTCAAGTCCCAAATTTCTTAGCTCCTCGCATATCTTTCGAACTTCCTTTTGGTAATCCCATTGGTAAGATAGCATTATATGTCCTGGCGATGCCATCTTCGGGGTCTTTAACAGGCGAATAGAACAGGTTTCATCGCATGGTTCAGGTTATTCAAAAATGCTTGTTGCAGAGAAAAAATCATGTGTCGAAGAATTGAAAAATTTCCACTACTATCTACTCCTATAACTGTAAGCAAACTTTGCTTTTATAAAAAAACTCAAAATAACTTTTATGACTAAGTTTTCAATTCATGAAAGAAACTAATATCACATACATATATACAAAACATATCCTACCCAATATCTTTTCGTCCATTTTAGACGAATAAGGAGCAACTGTTGTTTGGCAAAAGTGCGAGGACACCCTTGCAAATTGCCCAGTTACCATAAAGGATGCAAAAGTAACCAAACAACTTGCATATTTTCAACTTACATAAACCTGTATGCTTTTTTCCAAACTTGAATGCTTTCCCAAACAAATTCTCGGCGTTCTAAACAACCTTTATCGATATTGAAAAAGAAAGTGGCGCTAATGCAGTTTCGAACCTCACCCAAACCCTATCCATATAGACGATTGTGATGCTTGGTTATTCTTTTTCACCATCCTTTCTCAGTCAGTCCAATCAGTGCCCAGAAGACAACAAATAGCCTTTCTTCCATCTTTACATCGCAGACTAATCATGGTCAAAGGGCAAAGGACGACCACAGGGAAAACCCCAAATTGAAGAAGCTCCTTCCTAGCGACCCGTACGTAAGTGACAGCCATGTAACAAATTGTTAAGCCTGTGCTCCAGACAAATTGTTACGAAGATAGTCTGTCTTGAATATTCACGAAACTGTTATTTTCGTTTCCTGGAATGTAAGTCAAGGGATAAGAGTCCTAAAACATTAGGAATGTAGTTGTGATTTAGGCAACTTCTAGAATTGAGGGCGTTAGAACGTTTTGGGGAGCTAGACATGTTAGAAAAGAGCCGGATTATTTCTTGTATGGTTTTAAGTACATTATGGAAGTTATTGGGGGGGCTAAAGCCTACTCAGCCTCACCTCTCCCCCTTCCCCCCTGCTTCCACGATCTCTGTCTTCTCTATTGTGTATATGAAGTCACTCACACTTTTCACCGGGCCAAAAAAACGATAGGAAGTTGCTCATTTGCGGGAACTGTATAGTATAATCCTATGATATATTTGACGTGATAATAAAGGTCACAAAAATTTCATAACATCATTCATGATATGATTCATAATTAAGAAACTCTTATTGAACAATGAGTATCGAAATTTCCAGAACATTAAGAAACTGGATTACTCACTATCGACCTTTGTTTCTTATAAAAAATGAGTTTACTCACTTATTAAGGTGAGCTCATTCCCCAAAAATCACTTTGGATTTTTACAATGTAGCTGCTTCCCCAAACCCCCTTCACAGCTTCCTATCTGGATCTCTTATTATCCTTCATTTTCTATATTTCATTGGAATTGAATACGTATTAAAAGGTTGCTTTGCTTAAGAACAATCCGGCAAATGATTCTTTGAAAAGAGTATACAGTAAAACGGGAGAAAACGGGTATAAAAAGGTTTTAAAAAAGAAAATGCTCTTTCCCACCACCTGACGTTTTGGTCTTAAATAGAATTGTAAGAGTCAATGGCAGAAAAGACCTTCACCAGAACGTGAATGCTTCAGAAGATTTGGTATCAGAAACGAATTGCTGAAAAAGAAAAGAACACCAGAATTCGACACTGTCCATCGTAAGGCTTTCAACACTGTCAATCATGGAACACTACTAAATAAGCTAAGTTGCTATGACATACAAGTCACCGAACTTTCCTGGTTTGAAGATCACTTATTCAACAGAAAGCAAAACTCCCCCAACACTGACAAGCAAAACTCTACTTTTACCCCAGATGCCAAGCCACTGTGGGACCCTTTCAAAAGAACAAAACATAATGCAAATACAATGGCAAGAAAGTCAGTCATATATTTTCTATCATCATGATGTTTTGGTGAAATGGCTCCACTACTGCAACTGCAAGCAGTCAAACAAGCTATGCCTTCAGTAGAGAGGACATTCAGATTCTTCACTGAAAACGTTCTAATCAAGGACGTAGGAAGCATTAGCAAAGTGGGAGGGGGCATCGGCCTAAAGGGGCATAAGATTGTATAAGGTAGAAAAACCTGTTTTAAGGGACAGCCTAACAAAGATTCCAGAAAGGTCGAGAAAGGCCTGGCTACAATAATATAGATATCATTTTCTGGCTTAGTTGCGAGCAGTGCCGTCGAATCACTATAGATCTTTATGAATTATAATTATAAATGATAAAATCTTTAGTAAAGCTAAAAATACGTTTCAGAATATTTCTTGCATTCATTTTCTTGCAGTCGGTTAAAACCTTGTACAATTTTTTAGGAACAGCTTTGTTAGTCTTACTAATTGCTTCCTCAAACTGGAAACCCCGAGGGGCCCCGTTAATCCTAATGGCCCTAGGGCAATTTGCCCCTGCCCCTCACCTTTTGGCAGCCCTGGTTGTGAGTTTGTAGTTTTGCTGTTTTCAAAAGCAGATCGCAAGGAAAAATTTTAGATCATGGCTCTAAAATGTCACCCCCACTCCATATTTTACATTTCGTATAGTGATTAAGCATTTCAAGGAAATGTATTGGTTATGTAGTTGGCAAAATAGGGCAACTTCGTGAGCTGCAAACTGGCATTTTTAAGGATTATTTTCAAGGGGGCACGAGTCCCCTGTGCTCCCGGTCCTACGTATATGTTTTAAAGAAAACCTATTTGCTAAATTCCTGATCTTAAATATTCCATGAAATATTGCATTGCCAATCGACATTAATACCGAGTCATACAGGACCCTTTTTGATTCTTTTATACAGGAACCTTATTGATTCTTTCATACAGGACCCTTATTGAAAGCAGTACTTTATTGTACTGAAAATGCTTATCCTGTTTAAATATGTATTGTTATTATATTATTTCTATTGATATACCAATCACTGGCATAGTCCTATTCCACCCAACTTTTTTACACAACTCCCTCCTCCTCTTTAAAAAAAGTCAACAGTAGCCATACCAAACATAGATTCAAAAGGCGCAGTTTTACAATACGGTTACAATATGTAAATATTTCATAAAAGTAACTTTAAAATCCTAATTTTTGACTGATAATTTGTCTAGCCATAAAAGCTAATAATAGAAGTCGAGTTAGCTCATTGTAACAAGGCACATGAATTGCACCTTGTTTCTGTAAAACCTGGAGCTGTTCTGTTTTTCGTAAAGGAAAACTTGAGGAAACTTACTGGATACCGTAAATCAATCGAGCTTCATAGATAAAGTCCCAAACTGCTGCAAAACAAGTTGAGTTTGAAGAAAAACACAAGAAACTAAGATCAACAATAAAATAACAATTTTTTAGCAAAATATAAACCAGTAACAAAGTGCCAATTTTTGGCGTTTAACAGAGGGCGTAGACCCAATTTGTATTTAGGGAAACATAGAGCTACACGTTTAACGTAACTACAAAGGAAATTTTCATCACACTTGGCAAATGCTCTATCATGGGTTCAAAACATAAATTTGGCTATTCATTTGTGGTACAGGAAACGAAGTAAACTATCAAAAATAAAATGTATGACAATGGAAAAAGAACTTTTGCAAACGTGTCCAAGATATTGCCGCCAGGGGGTTTCTGAGACCGTACGGGAAGAAGTTCTGCATCATTACCGTTTAAATGTCGCTGCTGCATTTCTATCTCATCCTTTTTTCGAAATAGAGTGGCTGGATTCTACAAAAAAAGACAACAATAAAGCAGAATCAAACACAATGATTCATATATTTACTTGATTGAGAGATTTACGAGTGAAAGTTCTCAAGAGCATGCGCAGTTATAATATAATTTATGGCACATTCTCTTTCACTTTTAAAATCGGGGGAGGAGGGGGGGTGGTGGCTTCCTTGTAAAATACGATCTGGGTCAATAAGAAGCGGCCTAGTTTATGAAGAACCCACAATCAGGAGGATACAAAAGGGACACAAGGTGAGCAACAGGACTTGTACTAGATTAAAGAAAGTACCAGCATGTGCAAAATTTTGTCTAGAAAGGGTCTAGAAGAAGAATGGAATTAAAAGAACTTGATTGGAAATGACCTATAGGCCCTTGGTAAATACTCGCAAAATCACATTCAAATATGCAGCCTTTAATATAACATGAGACACAATTAAGTAATTATAAGAAACATTATAAATATTTTTTATAAATCGAATTTAAGAGAGATAGAATAGATAGAAATTCAGATACAAGGCAACTTACAGGCAATTTTTTGCCTTTTAGCGATTTAATTTTCAGTACAAGTATGTACTCGAACATCACCATGATAATGAAAACGATGTTGACTAGTGAATAAATTTCCATTGCTGTAATGTAGGGCTCCTTTGGAATTAACGAGCTTGTACTACCAAAGATGAACATGGTCGACAAGAAATTGGTAACAATCAAGGTAACTCTGGCTGGAACTGCAGTTGGCGGGATAAAAAACGTCGTGAATGACAAACCAACAAGAAGTGCTCCAGGAATGTATACATGGTAAAGGAAATAAGGGAAGGACCTCTTCATTCGAATCACCGCTCTCAGTTTTGGAAATGGCACTGCAAAATAAGAAAATTTTGAGACCTTCAGCTGAAAAAGATGATATTCAAAGTATCACATTGTTCTTTAAGGTGAACCATGTTCGTTTCAATAACTCCAAAATGATAACAACTAATTACAGCAATACAAGCGTCAACAGCTTCTGAAGGTATTCGGTTCATAAGAAGCGATTATACCTTATCAAAAAACCAACTAAGACCCTGTTTTAATTTATGTCATAGACTAGCCCCCTGTATCTTTTTCGAGTATCATACAACATTAGTCATTTACTTGTAATGCAAAAATGTACAATAACTATGGTCAATAGCTTAATTCTTGATCTTTTGAAAGTAGTCAAATCTTCTTGACAATGCTTTCTATCTTCTCTCAGAGTCTGGAACCATGTTCAAACGATCCTTTGATGGTATAAAACTTAAAAATGGCTTTGAAAAGAGCATAAATTTGAGTATACTGAAGCTTTTCATCTGACACTCTTCAGAGTATAAAACATCAGAACATAGACCGAAAATCTACGCTAGGAAATATATATACCCAGTTTTGGACCGGAACCATGTTCGTTTCAATTTTCTAAAAGAAACTGTGAAAGTAATATGAAGAAGCTCGTCAAATTTTTTATTTTCCACAATTTTATACGTCATTTAATATTAGGACGTTCATACATGGGACCCTATGTTCAAACATGTACTAGAAATAGAGTCATTTAGGAATATAGATACTAACCTTTTAGATAATACATAACATCAAGTTTTCCTTTGATTGACAAAACTTCGTACCCAGACGTAGCAAGGTCTTTTGGCGAAGCATCAATGGGAAAATTAGGATCCTTCCAAAACAATGATATTTCTTTTCCACTAAAGGCATCTGAAGTAAGAATAATGTTGCAAATCATTTTGAAATAAAACAAGGTTGCTTAACAGTGCAAATCTTTGTTTCGGAGAAGTTTAACGTTCTTCGCATTCGATACCTAGGCCTACTAACATTATCAAGAATCCTCTTCTACTTCATAAGGCTTGATTATGACTAAAGAGCCTAATATACCATTTAGGTTGAGATTTTGAAGAAAAATTTCTAGCCACGTCAAAAGTTTTCTTACCACGTCAAAAATCTCATTTTTATTCAGAATGCTAGAGGATCAGCTCTGTTGACACTGTTCAGAGGTAACTTATGGTAGCAATGAAAAAGACTTATATCTTTCATATATTTATATAAATAAATAAAATCTTGCTTCAAAACCTTGTAAATATTTTCTTTGTCTTCTTCTCGAATTAAGGCTTTCCGTGTATCGATATGATTAAAGAAAATGTAGAAAGAATTATTGAGGAATATCACTTTCGGCTTTTGGCACAGTGTTTGATACCTAGAATGTTGAAGGACATAGCCTCATTTAAAAGGTGATTACAATATCAACAATAAAGTGCATCTAGCAAAGTTAAAATGGAACTAATTTTTCATGACACTTTAAGGCCTGTTCTCATCTCAGTTTGAAAGAAAAACCTCAGAAGGAGCATCACAAAGTACTTACAACTTTCTATATCGATGGAGCATTCCTGAATGTCGTGGGGAAATATCTTCAAGTTCATTTTACAATGACAATTTATTGTGAACCTGAAGAAGAAAGAGAGCTATAGTCTTATGTTAATAATGCAACATAGCAATAAGCAAATGCAGTAACATGAAGGAAGTTGAAAGGTTACAATAAGAAAGTAATCAATAAAATGGTGGAAGTTGTCAGTGTCAGGTAATGAATATCAGTTATTGTAAACGATACAAGAAATATGAGAAAGGCTAGTGCAAAGATAGCTCCGTGACTAAAGGTGCTGACTACAGGTCCAAGGGTCTGTGGTTTGAGCTTCTGACTTCAGTGGCGAAAATTGCGGGGGTGTGGGGGGGGGGGGCGAACGGCTTTTGCCAACATGTCGGTTTTGTCGGTAATATTATGTCATTTGTCGGCAAATTTGCTTGCTTTTGTGGGCATTACCCCCCCCCCCACTTAAAAAATGAATTTCCGCCATTGTCTGATTTGACCAAACCTGAGGAAAATCTCCAGGTATAGGAATCACGAGGGCTGGTCACAGAGAGAGGAAGGACCAAGATACTGCTTGATAAGTACAGCATCTTAGTGTCCTTAAAACTGCCTTTGGGTGTTAGGTAGCAAGCGCAAATAGAAAGACTAAACTAATAATTCGCAACAATTTTGATAAGGAATGATCAGTAAGTATTTCCTATCTAAAGCTTAGTAATTTTTACTTAACATAGGCATGTTCGGTATTTAGAGAGCACTGCTCTTATCTCCTTAAGCTGAAGTGGCCTAGGTGAGATATGCTTGCCATGCACTTTTAAAGGCAGAATATTTCCTGGAGCTGGGGAGGCGTGTTATGAGCGATAAGTTATTTTCAATAAAAACACTTTTTTGCATGTGAAGAAAAAGCACTGTAATAGAATATAAAGGAATGAGTAACCTGGAAATTCATTTTACTGAAATGAATAAAGCTTTTGATTGAGAATAAAGAGACCCGTCTTTTTGCTGTTAGCAATTGTACGTAATGTATTCTCCAAATGTTCTCTTAGATCAATGACTGTCCTAAATAGAAGGCCTGATATTGTAGAATAATTCAATTCTGTTATTGTCTTTGTTTTTTTTGACCTTCATTACCATACCTTTTGATTCACTCAGATCGCTAGGAAGACCGTCAATGGAAACCATTTACTAAGTAAGTTTTCTGTAATTCCTTTAAAGAGCTTAATCAAAGAAGCTTTTTACCAGGCTTAAAAGATTGATGGAAATTCAAGAGAATCTTAATATTGAATCTAACTTCATATTTTTCAGTTGTTGGGAAAACTAGCATCATAGCTGAAATATGAATTTTTCTTTTTGAGAGTCAACAGTCTGTTAAAGAATGAAGCCCCAAATGAAGAGGTTGAATATTCGCTTAATGCATTTTTAACCTAACAGTTATGCGGGTAGCTCTCTCCTGTTAGATATCATTTTTGAATGTCTTTCGTACTGTTAGTTGTCAGTATATGTTTGTGAAAATGCAGAAAATACCTTTTGCTTGCATAAACTCGGCCATAAGGGCCTATCTGTGTTTTGACACTTTGTGTGAACATTTGGTGGCTTTCTGTTTTCCTTGCATTTGAGACGAACGTGTCCGGCACCCAGAAAAACTCCGTTGGATCTATAGCAAAATTCAGTTGATCCTTTCCAGTTTCAAGTCTTTCATCGACCCACCATTGCCTTATAAATACATCGCTTTTCATTGTCTGTAAAAGTAAAACAAAAAACGGGTAACGCAATAGTTTTAAAATGTGCAAATTAGGTGGAATAACGATGCACAAACATTAAAACAGAATGACGGAATTTAGATATAGAGCCCATCAAAAATAATTGCAATTGTCAAAAATATTTGTTGAACAAAATCTTTCAAACATAAATACATTGCTAGCTGAAAAAGTTGAACCAAAGTTTTTTTCATGATGTACAGGCTTGTCATTAGCCTCGTTTTCTGGTATTATTGATGTTTGAATATTGACTATTTTCTTGCCTCGTTATCAGGATTCTGTCCAGTCGGGAAGATTCTATGAGAAACGAACTTCAATGCTTGTGGCCTTTTAAGCTACGTTCCTGTTTTATTAGTTGTTTGTAAGCTAATTTTTCCAATTTAGTACTAACCAATGTTTTTTCACTGATTGGTCCCAATGCAATCATTGCGATCTGAACAGAGACGTTAGTAGGGCCACCTGTTAGAATAAAAAAGCTAAAATTTTAAAAGATATAATTCACATGGCAAAACTTTAAAACAGCATTTAGAACACTTTTCCAGGTTTTTTGTTGATACCCTCTATCTAGGAACTAAAATGACATCAACTGAAAATAAAATAGACGAAACGTTACCTTTAGAGAAAGGTCTTGACCTCTTGTCATAACCTTTAGTCAGGTTCCGAAGTTTCTCCGTCGAGGATGCCGTTGCTTCGAAGAAATGGTTCGCAATATAAAACACAGTGGTCAATTTGCAGAGTGAATAATTTCAGAATCAAAACCCTAAAGATATTGATTTTAATGGTGCCTTTGAAATGAAAACTTCTTTGACTTCGTTCGCTTCAATGAAATAGCGTCTAAGACAATTTTTTCTCTTACACTCATTTTTTTATAAGAACAATTTTATAAGAACACAAGCCTCAGAATTGGTCGACAGTTAATAACAAATCAAAAATAAGCTGAGGCTGAACTACTATTAAATGTAATTTTAAGCAAGGTTTCATCTTTAAACCGATGATTTTTACCCATGTGTGAGTGCTTTTTCGGTAAATTTTCAAATTTGTAGGCAAATGATGGTTGTCTCAACCACTTTGTTGGCAAATGAGGCCTGAAAACCTCAGCCTGAAGTTAAATTTAGCTTATAAAAAAGAGTGTAGATGACACAAGAGTTCTACGAAATGTGGCATCCGAGAAAGAGAGAAATCTCTTCGATCATCTCAGGCTTAACACGATAAGTATATCTTTAAATGATTCATGTTACTGTTGTTACGTGGCTCTTGTAGTGTAGGATAGCGTCGAAGGACACGCACTTAGGCCCCAAGGCTTAAGCTGAGGGAGACATCCCTTTTAGGAACTCAAGATTGATTTTAATCGTTCAACGCTAAATCTCAACTAACTGTTGTTGACGTGGCTCTTGTATTGCATGTGACGGGTTAAATTTCGATAGCGACTCGATTTTGAGGTGGAGGGGCCAAGTTCTAAAAGTTAAGCTTGAATTTAGTGCTTCAAAACAGGGTCTCGTTGGAAACAATTTTTCTTACCAAGAAAGGGTGTGGCCATAGCCCCTCTGGCCCCCGGTGGCGTGGGCCCTGACTAAATAGAGTTCTTTTGGGAGCATTTAAACAATTTTAAGAGGAAATAGCCATGGACTTCTAAATTTGCTTGTCCTTGGGAAGTTACGAAAGCCACACGCTTTCTAGCATGCAGTCTTCTTGAAGAAATACCAAACCAACATCTTTGCCTGACACCTTTCCAAGTTTATGGTTATTGAAAAAAAACTAAACCAATTCGGGTTTATGGTTATTGAAAATCTGGAATATTGAATTGGCAGCGGAATCGTTCAACGAGAAATTAGAATTGCCTATTATTCTGTTAGAGGTGTTGAAGAACCTTTTTTGAAAAGTGCCTTTAGTAAACCTAATAAATTGCCTTACCGACAAAAAGGAGCGTGCAGGTTCAAAAATCCTAATTGAAAAATTTCAATTTTCTAATTAAGGATCTCAAATTTTAATTAAAATCTCCTAATTCTGATATAAAAACCCAAAATTTAAAAAATTTCAGGGAAGCTTTGATATTTCAGTAGGCCTATCTGGCATGTCCTTTTTTATTTTGACGTTGCTGTTGCTTGCCTCGAAACTTTTGTGCTCGACTAATGGCTTAGATTTCCTTTGCAATGTAAGTCGTAGATGTGCTGGAGATGTATGCGTGTGTTGCGGTAGACAAAGCTATTGCATGAATCATAATGGCATGTAGTTTCCTGTGTGATTCACGTGCACTTAGGAAATTATCAGTAAAGTTAGGTTGTGAAACAAGTTTCTATTGTCGTCGTATAGCATAATTACCCAAAAGTTTCAATCTCAAATAGAGATAAGTTCTGTATACGTGAGTTGAATAGAGATAAGGTATTTTGAAACCCCTACCAAACGAGTTGAATTAAAGCGTTTAATGCAAAAGTAGACGAACTTTGGAATCAAAAATTATAAAAAATCCATTTAAACCTTTAAAAGCACTCAGCAGTTCTAGGTTCCATTTAGAAACAAGTGGAAGCAAAATTGAAATTTATTAAGGTATAAAAAAATTCCCAAGACCTATGTAAAATTAAAAAAATACCCAACATAGAAAATGCAATGCATGTTACTATTTTCATTTACAAGTCAATCCATTAGAAGAAAATAATTCTTTTAAATTGTTGCTTCTGTGGCGCAGTGGGTCACAATGCTGTCTCTCGCCACTGTGGATAAACATACGAACCATAGTTCTAGTTTTACAAGCCTCAGTAAATGAAGCATTCGTTTGAAATAAGAGTTAAGATGTCAGAAAGGCCTAGGTACCTTTAAATAAGAAATCTGGAAGATCTAAACGAAATAAAGTTTCCTGAAATCCAGTTCATGACCATATGGTTTAATACTAGCATTTCATGCATTTTTGAAACTGCTTAAATTTGCTTCAAGCATATTTGAGTACAGCAAAAATCACAAAAATCTGGCGGCAAGTTCAAGAACAAAAAAATCGCACAAACCTGTCAAGAAGGTAAAACATTGATATTGAATGATAAGAGTAGCATTTTCTTGACAGCAAAATAAAGGCACATGAAGGTTCACAAACAAAAAACTCATTTGAAAATGCTTTGAACGCAAACTTGATTGTGGTAATATATCAGTTGATTTTTGAATGAAAACAGTTTTTAAATTCATCTTGATAAAAATTGCCAGAGCTGCAATAGAATACGATATCGACTCAAACTGTTGCTAAGTAGAAGATATCTTATTTGCTTGAAAAACAAAATAAATTTTTAATTACCGTGGAAAACATTGATAAAGACAAGCAATAGAATCCAGAACCTAAGGAAAAAGAGACAAAAATTAGCACATGATTGCATTGAATAAAAACCAACTGAACTTGGGTAATCCTAGCAAAACCCAAAGTGCATAGCACGAAACGAGATTCAAAAACGAAATAATATTTTGATATCCTGACTCTGAACATTCTTACCAACGTTTTTCCAGAGTTTTGAAAAAGTCTTCCAAAAGTTTCCTAAAGCCATTAAAACCTTCCTCAGAATAACCATTAAATCAAGGCTGATTGCGGTCTTTGCACATAGATTTATTTTGCAATAACTTTTGTTAAGTATTCATAAAGTTAGTAGAAGGAATTTGTATTGAGTACCTTCCATTCTAAGAAACGTTTGGCACCAAAATGCGGTAAAAAATCAGGAAACGTATTTACCAGCATATTGCAAAGCTTCTTAAAAATTGGTACATTAAAAATACACAGCATTTCCAGCACAATACAAGTTTCAGAATTAAACACAATTATGTTTTTACGTATTTCACTCCACTTATGATACCGGAAAAATTCAATTGGGTTTCAAGAGTGGCTAGTTAAGGTCTCGAATTCAAATTGCAGCGAAACGAAGATTTCATCTGGCGCTGGAAATTCAACATTCCCTACTGGAAAAAAAATTTTTAATTTCAATTTCTTGAAAAATTTCTTGGAGATTGTGTAAAATAAGACTTTGGTACCTTAAAATTTGAAGAGAGCATCAAAAAGTGCAAATATATGATGCTTAAGTACTTTTTGTCTTTAGAGTATAAAAGTCGGTTAAAGGTAATGTGTCCAGCTAAAGCAAGCAACTCTGCGGGGGTTTTGAGAAACATGTGATTTATCATGTCATCACCCCCAGCGATTACGGTTGTTCTGTTTATCTACCCTGTTGCAAGGTTAGCTTTTCATGTGAACAGTTTTGCATTGCAAGAATTCTGACCAATCACAGGCCATTATTTTGATGTTGCTTGACATTAAGTTGGGTATACGCAGTCCTTTTATATGAACACATTACCTTTAATCACAAGGAAGTCATTATGATTAGCATTACGTTTCATGGCAGAGGGGCTCTTACTTCGAATGCCTACAATATCTTTGCAGTTTCATAGCAAACAACTTAGTGGGACGATGCCAAGCAGATGATACTGAATACAGAGCTAGACTATGAGTGAAACATCAATTACCTGAAACTGTATATAGTCTGACTAAGACCATCTGCAACCTGTCTCATTTCCATGGCACACAAAGAAGAATCATTTCATCATACTCTGATAATATTCAGGCGTATTGAAATACCATTCAAGAAGAATAAGTTTATGTAAGCTGCGTACAAACCTAAATAATCGCGACCATACAATGTTGCAAACACAGCGATGCAATGTTTTCAAAACTGCCTTCATTACTTCCAAGGATGATGTTTTCATGTTTAATTACGCGTAGCTACATCTTTGACGACTGCTCTCCTGATTTGAATAGTTATGTTTGTGGTAGACTGTTATGAATCAAGTAACCTGTTTATTGTATAAGCACTTATACACCTCTGTCTGGTACCACGTCGACCAGCTCGTTTCAACGGCCTGGTGTGAGCAAATATTCTGATGAATGCACTGATACAGCTAGCCGGAAACCACTTTCCAACAAAGGGTAACCCCACCGACTTTGCTGTAGACAAAGGGCCCGTTCACACCTTATCGGAAAACTATTGGAGCTCAATGATACGGATATCTTGTTTTTTTACACTGACCTGATAGGTTCGCTGTCATTATAGCTCACACTCGTCCCAACTTTCATGCTTTGTTGACTAAAAACCTGCCGTGATCTCTTTCTTGCTTTTTCGTAAACAGACTAAATTGCGCAATTCAAAAAAATATATAATGGTTTCAATAAACTTTGAGTGAACAAGCTTTTCAGGACGAGAGAGTCTGAGGTTAAGCTGTTGTTTGAATGTGCTTTGATTCGATTTTTAATTATTCATACGCGATATCCTTTCAGCCAGTGCAAAGTTTCAAAGTGCAAATTTTCAAGCACCTACTGAAAAGGAGCCCAGAGTGACTTTGATGCCTCCTCCATAGCGGAGTAAATGCGATATGGCCTTCAGAGCAGAGTGAATTTGATGTCACCTTCAGAGCAGAGTGAATTTGATGTCACCTTCACAGCAGAGAAATTGTGATATCACCATCAGAGCAGAGTGAATTTGATATCACCTTCAGAGCAGAGGGATTTTGATGTCACCTTCAGAGCAGAGAAACTGTGATATCACCATCAGAGCAGTGTGAATTTGATATCACCTTCAGAGCAGAGGGATTTTGATGTCGCCTTCAGAGCAGAGAAATTGTGATATCACCTTCCGAGCAGAATGATTCTGATGTCATCATCAGAGCAGAGTGATTTTGATGTCACCTTCAGAGCAGAGTGATTCTGATGTCACCTTCAGAGCAGAGTGATTTTGATGTCACCATCAGTGCAGAGTGATTTTGATGTCACCATCAGTGCAGAGTGATTGTGATTTCTGCTTCAGAGCAAAATGATTTTGATGTCACCATCAGAGCAGAGTGATTGTGATGTCACCTTCAAAGCAAAGTGATTTTGATGTCACCATCAGAGCAGAGTGATTTTGATGTCACCTTCAAAGCAAAGTGATTTTGATGTCACCATCAGAGCAGAGTGATTTTGATGTCACCATCAGAGCCGAGTGATTTTGATGTCACCATCAGAGCCGAGTGATTTTGATGTCACCATCAGAGCAGAGTGATTTTGATGTCACCATCATAGCAGAGTGATTTTGATGTCACCATCAGAGCAAAGTGATTTAGATGTCACCATCAGAGCAGAGTGATTTTGATGTCACCATCATAGCAGAGTGATTCTGATGTCACCATCAGAGCAGAGTGATGTTGATACCTTCTCCATCGCGGAGTGATTGTGATGTCACCATCATAGCAGAGTGATTTTGATGTCACCATCAGAGCAGAGTGATTTTGATGTCACCTTCAAAGCAGAGTGATGTTGATACCTTCTCCATCGCGGAGTGATTGTGATGTCACCATCATAGCAGAGTGATTTTGATGTCACCATCAGAGCAGAGTGATTTTGATGTCACCATCATAGCAGAGTGATTCTGATGTCACCATCAGAGCAGAGTGATGTTGATACCTTCTCCATCGCGGAGTGATTGTGATGTCACCATCATAGCAGAGTGATTTTGATGTCACCATCAGAGCAGAGTGATTTTGATGTCACCATCATAGCAGAGTGATTCTGATGTCACCATCAGAGCAGAGTGATGTTGATACCTTCTCCATCGCGGAGTGATTGTGATGTCACCATCATAGCAGAGTGATTTTGATGTCACCATCATAGCAGAGTGATTCTGATGTCACCATCAGAGCAGAGTGATGTTGATACCTTCTCCATCGCGGAGTGATTGTGATGTCACCATCAGAGCAGAGTGATTTTGATGTCACCATCATAGCAGAGTGATTCTGATGTCACCATCAGAGCAGAGTGATGTTGATACCTTCTCCATCGCGGAGTGATTGTGATGTCACCATCATAGCAGAGTGATTTTGATGTCACCATCAGAGCAGAGTGATTTTGATGTCACCTTCAAAGCAGAGTGATGTTGATACCTTCTCCATCGCGGAGTGATTGTGATGTCACTACAGCCCAGTGACTTTGATTTCAATGACTCGAACAAGACTGCAGTTGTCTTGCAGGGCCGGTGAAACTTATTTGAAAGTGAAGGGGCGAAAATATTAAAATTGTTAGAAGGGTTTAGTATTGGCGGCCACCATTTTTGGCGGCAAGAAAAAATTTTTAAAATATGTTTTTCCTAGAATGGCAAGAAACTGCATCTGAAACGTATATAGACCAAAGGAAAATCTTGCAAAGGTTAGGAATAACCCTCTTAGTGCAGTGAATATATTCAATTTTTTGCATTAAATACGAAACCAAAATAAGGTGGAGACGAGAATAAGTGAAACAAAACTATGCAACAAAGCATAAAAATATGAATATCAACAAACTATATCAACTTCAAATAAATGCCGTCGTGAAAAGATGGGGCACTATTTTGGAAAATCTGATCGTAAATATTTTCGGGACTAAAGCGCTTCTAATTAAAATCATATTCACTCTTTCTGTAACGTTCTTGATGCCAGGAAAAATCCACTATAGAAATTGATCCGCGGACCGGATCAAGTCGTGTTGGTCTGATCCGGAAATCATTCCAACTTTTTTTGGATCTGTTTCGATCAGTCGCGGCTCAGTCATGTGATCATTTTTGCACCCAAGGCGCGTGCGCAACACAAAATCTGACCCCATCAGAGGACCATTTTCCGGAGTGGGTTTTCGGCTTGAAAGTTTGTCCGTTATCAAATAGACTTCGGTTTCCTAAATCAGACATATTTAAGGAAATATTATGCACAAAAACGTACAGAAATGTTAGACTGCGTTTCTTTCTACTTTTGCCTAAAAAATTATTTTGCTCTGCAGAAGAGTGGAGGGGGGGGCACGGCCCCCATTGCTGCTAGTTTGATTCAGCTTGTATTTAAACACGAGCTTCTGAGATTTTGCTACTTGTTGCATGATCTCTTCTTACGCTTGATAATCTTGTCTTAAACTTTCAAAGCCTTTTTTTAAAGATGCGTAAAACGGATGTGTAACTTTTCGGCGTCTTTTAATGGCATTGATGGATGCTCTTCAGTTTTATGGCCTAACTCAAGAATAACAACTTTATCCAGATGTGATATGAGGGTTGAATGCTAAATTTCAATTTCACTTCCCCCCCCCCCCCCTACATGCCCCACCCCTGCATTACTTCGTGCATCGAGCACCATTTGAGCAAAAACAATAAGTACCTCTTGTAGCAAACATCAATTAAATGTTTGTTTTTTTTGACACAATCATGGCCTTCGCCCTCACAAAATTCACATTCTTGGCGACAAAAAGGTTTGAAAGACATAAAAATTTAAGGGTTTCTGCCGCTGAACAACATTTGAATACTCACAAATCTTTTGTCAGACGAAAATCCATAGCTTATCCTACTTCAGGGTTAACTTTAACATTACAACAGCATTCGTGCGGCACTGAAAAGCAACTAGTCAAAGTTGTCTTGTGGGCACGACTTTCATGTAGTTACGAACCAAAGTTATTACAATAATTTACCGCTTATCACGCTTATGCGGTAACAAGATATGCTTTGGAACGTAACATGCAAACCATATGATTAAAAAGCTTACCAATTCTTCATGACCCGGTCCTTCATGGCAAATCCAGAGAGCAGGAAATCCAGGGATATCAGTCTGAAAAAATGGATTGTAATCAGTTCAGATTGTTGGCATACAGAAGTTCTACAAAAAGGGAGGTTTAGCAAGGACTTGCACCAGAGTGTAGTTGATCTGAAGTCCGATGGTCAGAGGTTTGAGTTCCTGCCGTGACCAAACTTTTATTCAGCGTGACAAGAATTGCAAGCTGTCTGTAATTCCAAGCATAGGAATCGGTCGATATTGAGGGTATGGTCGATATTGAGGAAGGACAAGGACACTGGACACGGGACAAGAAAAAAAAATCTCAAAGCAACACATACAAACAGACAAACTTGCATGTGTTCTTTCGATATTAGTAGTTACAAATGTTCCACTAAGTGAGAACATCAAATTATGTGCCGATGCTTTGAACCGGAACGAGCTTGATAGCCATTCCCATAGGAAGTATCCATTGAACTGATGGAGACTAGGACACGTGCCAATTTAGCTTTAACAATGAAATGTACCATTGGTTGAAAAGTTTGACACTTGATACCTCACAATTGTATATCGCAAGCCAACTTTTACCGCATAGCGATGGGCAAATCACTCCACAAAATCGCGTACGTACAAAAGTACCGGCCATGTGATTGCATTTTTCTGTTTTTTCTATTTCGATTCACTACTGGATGTATATTTCCTTTTTTTCTCAAAGCCATAACCAAATTATTATAAGTTAGGAAAGTGGCAGAGGGGAAAGGAAGAACCTTCAGGCGGAAAGTAAGTCAAATGGGATTTGTTTTAGACTGAAATTCAAAAGATGTTCTAGCGAAGTCTTTTGCCAAGATAAGCAGCTAAAAACTACAAAGAGTTCAAGCTTTAAGATGGCGATAACATTGCTGACTCTAAAGATTAATGAAGTAAATATAAAAACTGCAGCTGTATGGCATGTTTTGTAAGAAAAAGAAAGTTTTTCACAATTCAATGCTTTCAATTTAGCGGCTTTATATTTCTAAAGCTAGATTAAGTGAAAAACCATCAAACTTAATGACAAGTTAAAGTAATTCAAATTACTCTCATCGTGTTTGAAAATAAGGTAGGTAATTTTTAGGGTATTTACTAGACCTAATCCATGACTGGCTAATAAACGAGCATATTTGCATTGTGCTCGTAATAAAACAGAAGCAAACATATTACTTAGCTCTCTAGTTATATACTTCTTCCTTTAGAATAATAGGCTGGTTATCAGGCTAACACATCACTATGTTCATGACTTATAAATATTTTGAGGCATGTTCATCATGCAGTCGTTTTAAAAAATTTACAAAATTGTGGACTACTGCATTAACACTTAAATAACAATGACAGCATGAAATGGCAAGCAACGATGAGAATTGATACCATCATCAGTTACCATAAACTTTTATGAGCTCCCCCCCCCCCTCCTTAAAGTGAGCACCCTAGAGCAGGCAAAAATTTTATGGAAACGAGCCCAGCTCTTGAACAAGAACTCCGTCCTTAAAGTGTGAACCCTTATCTTAGTTAAAACTGATTCTCCGACAGTCTAGTTTTCTTTTCTTTGTCCGGCTTTTACAATATGACAGAAGTTGAGAGAGTTTATCTGCAAATCTGCATAAAAGATTAACTACGTGAACTTTGTGCCAGCTATGCTGCAAAAAGCTCCATTCTACAAACTCCCGGCGGGTCCACTCTTATTGTCAAGTGTAAGCACCCGTATCTTCAATATCTCTAAGAAATAGACAGGGAATTTTGTAGAAAAAACTAGCAAGCTGCCTAACCTCAAATTTTATTTCACATTCTAACTAAATCGACCATAGAGATTCCAAATCCAAGATGGGCCAAAAAAAATTATCACCGGAAGTTACTGTTTTTGATGACGTCATCAAAAAAATGATAAAAAATCTTTAAAAATCGGCCAAGGACTCGAACTCAACTTTTTTTGCATTTTTGCACTAAATTAACTATGCAGATTTCAAATCTGAGATGAAATGAAAAATATCTTGAGTGGAAGTCAAATTTTGTGATGACGTCATCAACTTGGAGAAAATTCACTTTGAACCTTTTTAATTGTTTTCTCGCAACTATCATTGTCAAATATGTTCCATATTCGAATTGAACAAATTCAGTGCTTTTAAAAGATGTATTGAATTTCTATTATATTTACTTTTAAACGTTCTTTCATGACGTCATCATCATTTTATGACGTCATCGCCTTTTAAAGGTAATTGAATAACGCGTGAAAGGATGCCTAAAAATCTTTAGCTAGTTAAAAAAGTCATTCAAAATTAAAATTTTGTTGTATAGAAAATGATATGGATCCATTCATCCTTCATCACTGTCTCCTTTGCTGGAACTCCAGAAGAAAATGTAGTTCCACTCATCATCGTCTGCTTTAAGCTGATCACCTCACCATAACTTTTCCCATGGCCTAGTCCTCATTGGGTACGGAATTTTCTTCGATTTCATCACTAGAGCGCTGCAGATTTTGCAGTTTTTTTAGCGGAGGGTGTGCGGGGCCCTGCACAAGATGAACATAATTTGTGTGAAAAAATTTTTGAATTATTTTGATGACTCCAGTATTTTCTGCAGATATTCACAGCTTTTTCAACGTTGAAGATCAGATATTTTTGTCAGCAAGCCGTTAAGAAACGTTTTCCTCTGTATATCCTCTTCGTGCCATTTCTTATTTATTTATCAAATGTATGTTCAAAATTAGAATATGTAAAGAAATTTTTTTCCTATAAACCACACTAAAACCACCTGTAGGCCAGATCATTCTTTCCATCGTCTGTCTAACCAAAGCTTAAAGGCAATTTCTCTTGCAATCTTCTTTTGATAATGTAACCAATAGTAAATGCTTGTGTCAACCAGTATGGATCTGGTTGTAGAGCTTCTGATTATCTGTTTTTTCATTGCCTTGCGAATTCTTACTTTTATCTGCACAAGTGTTTCATCACATTTCCCTTTGTATGATTATTTTTTGCACAAATTTTATCGCTTTCGTGAGAGTGTCTTTGCAGATTTCCTGTCTCATCCTAACTCTCTCGAGAAATTTTCCCTTTCCAGAACACTCCTAAAGCTTTTTAAAATGTTAGCTTTCCTTACAACAACATTACCGGCCAATAACTGCATGAACAGCTGGTAGATTTTTGGAACTATCTAAACCCAGGTAAGATACGACGTTCCAAAATTAACGTACTTCTCGTTGTCAGTCTTTAAGGAATATTTCCTTGAAGGCTTTTCACACAATGAGCAGAAAACTACATTAGTGTCCTTTCGACAACTAATAAATTTTATCGATGAGGAAATAATGGAATGTCAAGTGGATGTCAGCCTCTTCATAGCTGGAATTAAGCAAGTATGTCGTGGAATCTTTGATTATCTTTAAGGTTTGTTATTTATTGGTAAACACGAGTGCTTTTAAAATTAACTGCTTTCCTTCTTAGCCCTGGTAAAGCCTTTGGATTATCTTGATCTTTGTAATGCAGAAGACTGCCAAGCATCACTAACAGCATCAAAAACCTTGAAATGGAATATAAGATAGGTTTAGTGCGGGTATAACACTTTATCTCTGCGATAACCCATTGCAAAACTCGGTTCCTACTTGATAACATGTCAAGAACATTTTGTATGATCTGGTCTGGTTCTTGTTGTATCAAACTTACTTTCTAAAGCTAGTTCAAGGCTCTACCAGGGCTAAGAAGGAAAGCAGTTGATTTTGAAAGCACTCATGTTTACCAATAAATAACAAACCTTAAAGATAATCAAAGATTCCACGACATACTTGCTTAATTGCAGCTATGAAGAGGCTGACATCCACTTGATATTCCATTCTTTCCTCATCGATAAAATTTATTAGTTGTCGAAAAGACAAAAATGTAGTTTTTTACTGCTTATTGTGTGAAAAGCCTTCAAGGAAATATTCCTTAAAGATTGACAACGAGAAGTACGTTAATTTTGGAACGTCGTATCTTACCTGGGTTTAGATAGTTCTAAAAATCTACCGGCTGTTCATGCAGTTATTGGCTGCGAAACAACACCGGTAATGTTGTTGTAAGGAAAGCTAACATTTTAAAAAGCTTTAGGAGTGTTCTGGAAAAGAAAAATTGCTCGAGAGAGTTACGATGAGACAGGAAATCTGCAAAGACATTCTCACGAAAGCGATAAAATTTGTGCAAAAATAATCATACAAAGGGAAATGTGAT
Source organism: Rhopilema esculentum (assembly GCF_013076305.1). The sequence goes on along the minus strand of NW_027019698.1, from coordinate 8,615,930 downwards.
GAAACACTTGTGCAGATAAAAGTAAGAATTCGCAAGGCAATGAAAAACAGATAATCAGAAGCTCTACAACCAGATCCATACTGGTTGACACGAGCATTTACTATTGGTTACATTATCAAAAAAGATTGTAAGAGAAATTGCGTTTAAGCTTTGGTTAGACATACGATGGAAAGAATGATCTGGCCTACAGGTGGTATTAGTGTGGTTTATAGGAAAAAAATTTCTTTACATCTTCTAATTTTGAACATACATTTGATAAATAAATAAGAAATGGCACGAAGAGGATATACAGAGAAAAACGTTTCTTAACGGCTTGAAGACAAAAATATCCGATCGTCAACGTTAAAAAAGCTGTGAATATCTGTAGAAAATACTGGAGTCAGCAAAATAATTCTAAAATTTTTTCACACAAATTATGTTCATCTTGTGCAGGGCCCCGCACACCCTCCGCTAAAAAACTGCAAGATCTGCAGCGCTCTAGTGATGAAATCGAGGAAAATTCCGTTACCAATGAGGACTAGGCCATGGGAAAAATTATGGTGAGGTGATCAGCTTAAAGCAGACGATGATGAGTGGAACTACATTTTCTTCTGGAGTTCCAGCAAAGGAGACAGTGATGAAGGATGAATGGATCCATATCATTTTCTATACAACGAAATTTTAATTTTGAATGACTTTTTTAACTAGCTAAAGATTTTTAGGCATCCTTTCACGCGTTATTCAATTACCTTTAAAAGGCGATGACGTCATAAAATGATGATGACGTCATGAAAGAACGTTTAAAAGTAAGTATAATAGAAATTCAATACATCTTTTAAAAGCACTGAATGTGTGCAATTCGAATATGGAACATATTTGACAATGATAGTTGCGAGAAAACAATTAAAAAGGTTCAAAGTGAATTTTCTCCAAGTTGATGACGTCATCACAAAATTTGACTTCCGTTCAAGATATTTTTCATTTCATCTCAGATTTGAAATCTGCATAATTAATTTAGTGCAAAAATGCAAAAAAAGTTGAGTTCGAGTCCTTGGCCGATTTTTAAAGATTTTTTATCATTTTTTTGATGACGTCATCAAAAACAGTAACTTCCGGTGATAATTTTTTTTGGCCCATCTTGGATTTGGAATCTCCATGGTCGATTTAGTAAGAATGTGAAATAAAATTTGAGGTTAGGCAGTTTGCTAGTTTTTTCTACAAAATTCCCTGTCTATTCCAGATGGTTCACTTGGAACTCTCTCCACAACTCCCTCTCTTAACTGATTCTCAACAATTTCTGTGTATTCTTTCTGCAGTTTTTCATCATGCCTCAGTTTGCGCTCAACATTTTTCAATCTCTTTCTGCTCTGCATCTCATTTGTTTCTGCCAAATTGCTTCCTGGTATCCATGGAACATTAACTTCATACCTTCCATCATTTTGTCTGGAAATGTTCTCTTTGAACTCTTTGTAAACATCTAATTGGTCATCTTCTCCCCTGTCTTCAACCCCAAGTATGTCAAGGCTGTATAATCTCTCATATTCATTTCCAAGCTCTCTGGTGAACATGCAATTTGTGCTAGAAAATTCTCCTCCATGAATAATCCAACCAAATGATGTGCCTTCTACAATTGGTTCATCATCATTCCCCTTGAAAACTGTCTCTGTTCTCAGTTTGCTGTATGTTTTGTCTCCAATAATCATGTGAATTTTATGTTCCCCTGATGCTGTTATGTAGAATTCTTTGTCTTTGGTGTGTCTAAACAGCTGTTTCAATTTCCTTAAATCTGGCCTTTTGACTGTTGTGAAATCATGCATTTCTACCCCTGCAACCTCAATATGTTCTCTGGCTTTCTTGTCTAATGATTCTATGGTCATCTGAAAGATTGGCATGGCTTTTCTTGCTGTTCCATTGATAGTTGTTACATCTTTTGTTTCATATCTCTCAGGTTTTGATTTGAGCATCATTAACGCATCCTTAGAAATGAAATTCCTTCCTGAACCTGTGTCAAGGAATGCCCAAATAACCTTTCCATCAATTCTTACAGGCAAAATTGGTGGGAGTGTTTCCTCCACAGAAGGTGTGAATCCTGTTAAAATTGAACCTTTTTCACTTTCACCTTTCTGCTTTTCACATAGGCTGCTGTGGTGTTTAGCCTTACAAAAGTAGCACCCCCTACTTAGACACTTATCCCCCCTGTGTCCTTTTTTCCCACAGTTGAAGCATAGCTTATTTTCTCTGAAGAAGCTCCTCCTACTCTCTATAGTTTCCTGTGTTTTGCACTTATCACTCCAATGATCTTGATCACAATAAATACATTTTCTTGAGTGTTTCTCCTTTGTTTCACCTGTATACCAGTGTTTTTCTCTTTTTTCCACTGGCTTTCCTATTTCCTTTGTTTTGTTTCTTTTCAACCACTTCTGCAAATTATCAATAAGCTTTGACATCCCCCAGCTTTCCCAATCATCATCCAGCCTTACCAAATCAGACTTGACATTTGGCAGCTTGTTTAATGTTGTCATCACAAATCCTCTCAACATGTTTTCTTCATCAAGTATCAGCAGGGCATCATAATTCTTTGTGAGCTTGTCATAAAATTCTTGAATTTTCTCATAATTTACTCCCTTTATGGTAGGTAGATTCACAATTTCATCAATGTGTGTGTTTATCACAGCATTCCTTTGCCCATATTCCTTTTTGAGCCTTTCCCAGGCAGTTTCAAGCCCAACTTTTCCTGGTTTTAGATTTGCAATTTTATCCCTTACTCTAGGATTCACCATCTCTAACAAATATCCAAATTTAACTTCATCACTAAACCCCTTACTTAAAACTTGACTTATGAACATGTTTTCAAATCTTATCCAGTCAGCTATTGTGCCTTTAAATGGTGTGACTCTCAGCTCTGGCAGTTTTGAAAAGGTTGCCTTAGCCCCACATTCCATTTCTAGCTTTTTCTCTGCAAGTTTATTTTCAGCATGCATTCTTTCCTCCCATAAAGACTTCTCTTGTAAGTATCTCTCCCTTCTTATTTTCTCTTCATGGTCTGCTAATTGCTTTTGTCTTTCTAGCATTCTCTTATCTTCCCTTAGCTGCTCAATTTGCTTCCTTTCAAATTCCCTTCTCAGACCTTCCTCTCTTGTTTGAGTTTCTATTTGTGTTAAAGCTCTCAACATTTTCTCATTTTGCTCTAACATTCCTGTATATTTATCTTTCACATCCTTTTTCCACTGCCTAACTGACCTAGATGATTCCCCTTGTTCTAATTTCATCTCTTCAATTCTCCCTGTCAAATCAATTATCTTATTGTGGATTACCTTCACCCTATTTGTTGCTATCTCCATTTCTACTGTGTCTCCAATTTCTATGAGCTCATCTGTCTGCTCTGTATAATAATTCAACTTCGCTATTTCCTTCTCGATATCAATCTCTGGGCCTAAATTTTGCCCATCTCCTGTTGCTGTTTCTGTTGATGGATTTGCCATGATTCTCCCGGTATGTGTCCTGGCAGGGTCGCCACGTATGTACGGAAATGTGCCGCACACAAATCGCTAAACTCTAAGATTCGCCATCTTGTCTCGTGCTCTCGAAGATCTAACTCAAAATAACTGAAACTCGGTCCCAGTTCTCTACTGTCCTAAACTGTCCTAAAATGTCCACTACTAATCAACATAACGAATGATAATAATAAAGTACCGTACAAAATCATTACAGATGACTCAATGCCCATTTATCAAAAACCACGCCGTGTACCAACCGCATGAGAACCAGAAATCAATTCCCAGATCAACGACATGCTGGACACTGACATCATAAGACCTTCTGAATCACCCTGGAATAGTCCTATCGTTTTGGTTAAGAAAAAAGATAATTCAACACGTTTTGTTTGCGATTTCCGAAAGTTAAATGATGTGATAAAAAAAGACACATACCCTTTGCCTCACATAAGGGACGTTATTGATAAAATGGCTGGCGCAGTTTACTGGAAACCTCTCGATGCAGCATCAGCCTATTGGTCTATGGCGTTGAAAGAAGAAGACAAAGAAAAAACTGCTTTCTCGGTTCCACGAGGAAAGTTTGAGTTCAATGTAACGCCATACGGTTTATGTAATGCAGGAGCATCATATCAAAGATTAATGGACATTTGTCTCTCAGGGCTACCCGCCGAGCGAACGTTGGCGTACATGGATGATATTGCCATTTTTAGCAGAACCTTCGACGAGCATTTAAAGGACATTGAAGCAGTATTCAGCAGATTGCGTAACACAGGCATCACATTGAAGCAATCAAAATGTGCATTTGCGAAAGAAAGCGTGGAATTTTTAGGATACGAATTGTCCATGGCTGGTATCAAATCACAAAAACGTCTCACCGATGCGATACGTGATTTTGAACGCCCAACAACCAGGAAAGACTTAAAGCGTTTCCTAGGACTTGCAGGATTCTATCGAAATTTCATAAAAGATTTTGCTGAAATCTCTAAGCCACTCAATAAACTCACCAGTAAACAAATCGTGTATCAATGGGACCCGAGTTGCGAAAGAGCTTTCATTTCCCTGAAAAACGAATTATGCTCAGAGCCCACGCTAGCCTTTCCACGATGTGGTGAACGATTTATTGTAGAAGTTGATGCAAGTGACGTAGCAGTAGGAGGCGTACTTTCTCAAGTCCAGAATGATAACAGTATCCATCCTGTGGCCTATTTTTTCACCACGCTTTCAAAATGTCAACAGAAATGGTCTACCCACAGTAAAGAAGCCTTTGCCCTGCTGACAGGTGTACGAAATTGGCATGTCTATCTCGCTGGAACGCATTTTGTTTTGAACTCCGACCATAACCCGTTAGTTCACCTGCGCAACCAGAGGGACCCTCGTGGCAAATTTTCAAGATGGTTATCAGAACTCGAAAAATACAGTTACACAGTCCAATTCCAACCGGGGAAATTGAATGTGAAAGCAGATGCGCTGTCAAGGACACCTGGAGCTACAGCTAATACAGATCACTTCGATATGATTTTTGAAGATAAGGTGTATGCAATCAACCATACTGCCAAAGACTTCAAAAAACAATTGGAAGCAGAACAAAATTCCGACCCAGTCGTAGGACCTGCTAAGCGTTTGATTACTGAAGGCAATACCATTCGGGAAGGACGCTTGAAACGAGTTTCCATAGATACTTTGTTTGTAACTTAGTTTTTTAGTCAAATTCTTCTAAACCCCGGTTACAACGGACTTCGGATATAACGTACTAAATCCGCCGGTCCCTTAAAGTACGTTATAACCGGATTATACTGTACATGATTTGCGGCTCACCCAGATCCATGCCTTTTAACTGATGACGCACACACCAATCCTAACGGACTAATGACAAAAAACACCATCGACGCAAGCATCGAAAATCACTTTAAGTAACTGACCAGACAAGAGAAGCAAAACCATTTCATCTAGCCTTCAAAAAAGTACTCTGCATGCGATAACAGAGTTTCTCAGACCAGGGTTTAGGGGGCCTTTAGAAGGAAGGGAGAATGAAATAAATGGACAATGTTGGCAGAGCAGGGTGCAGCTGCAGAGCAATAGAATTCATGGCAAAAAAGTAGTCAAAATATCAAAAGGCGTTTACACAACCCCAAATCAAAAGTCTTCCATTAAAAAGTTCCCCGAAGTTCCGCATTTCTTTAACTTCTCCGCCCAAACAGCACACACTGCACGGGTTAATTGCCACGAAGCGAATTTCGCAGCCAAATCGCTGGTGAAGATATCGAAGGGGGGGGGGCAGTTTTGATTTTTGACTTCCAAAAGAGTTCTATTTTCACCGCTGCGAAATATATCGCAATAGGCGCCTAAAAATGTTTAGTTTTGGGGAAAATCACAATATAATTTCGCAGTCTGGTGGAAATCAAAAGGGACTTTTGAAACAAACTCGTAGCGAATTCGGTGCGGAATTCACCTCCTGGAAATCATAAAAGGACAGGAGACAGACGATTGTCAAATGACAATGTTAAACGTTTGAGCCAAAGTCGGAATGCTTCCAAAGCTGTCAACATGATAGCATTAAAAAGCATGGCTCTGGGGGAGCCGCAAATCATGTAGTAGTTAAGGGTCCTTTTTTGTTCTTCGTAGTTAATGGTCCTAGGGGGTCATAGGGGTCCTAGGGTCATAGAGTCTGGTTTTTCCAGTATGCCCTTGTTCCTGGCGAGTTTGGCGAAACTTGTAAACTCCATACCGACTGTTTGTTTGAGGCTCGAAATATGCAGTGAGTTTATCACGAGCCATTTCATAATCAGCGCCATCGCCTGTATCAGGAATCTGGCTGAAAATTTCGCGGACTCGGGAACCTGCTTGATGAAGTAAATGGCTCGTTTGCGTCCAAGATCTCTAATACCACTGGCAAAAATATACGTTTCGAAATCACGAAGCTATTGTCGCCATCTTGTAGAAAGACTAGCACCAACTTCAATATCTGGATCAAATTCAGGAAGTGGGTGTAGATTTTGTCACAAACCCAGAGAGTAAAACACCAAAAAAGGCTGTGTTTATAACTCAGACACTTTAATACAAATAAAACATACGAAGCATACTAGGCCCTAACCGAACCTAAAGCCTTACGACGAGTGACAGAGTTTCGTTCAAATAGCTTCTCCTGCCTCCATCCAATTAACTCTACTTAAACTACAACTTGTATATATGTACGAATGGAATCTAAAATTAGCAATACACGATGATTATGGTAACTAACCGACAACAAGTAAAAGGAAGGGCTAGGTTAAATGATGCCATGCAACGTAAACATATCTAAATCAAAAGTATGCAAAAATGATAGAAAACTACGCTAATGATAAAACAACAACATAGGGACGAGAATGAGTAACCTATGACTAGGCCTAAACAATGCTGGGAAAATCCCGCACCTGCAACATAAGCAATGGAAGGGGGCGTCGTCAACATGAGACAATGCTATGACGCGAGACATATGACGTACGAACGAGTGGTATGCCACAGCTAATGGTATGCAAAAAGGAACATAGAGAAAATCCTAACAATGAATGGGCCTAGGGGTATCTAACAAAGTGGCCTAACTATACTTAGGAAAATTGTGACACACCTCCCTCCTAAGATGAATTATTATCGAAGATAAAAAACCCTATTAATCTTATGTTGAAACGTTAAAAAGTACTTATCGATATAAAAGTCCAGTTCACTTTCTTGCTTTGAATTCTTCCAGAAGATTATCAGGAACAAACTGCGGATCGACCCATTGAGTATGTCCGTCATAAAATTCAACGAAATAGCGCGTAACCAGTCTCTGGCCTGGAAGCCTCGAGCGTAATTTGTCATAAACCTTCACAATATCTTCAGGTTTGCCATCAATTTCTTGAGCCATCTTAATCTGTTCCATGTTCACTCTCTTGAGTTTTCTTGTCTTCTTCTCAGGCATTATTATTTCGAAGTTGTTCTCTCCAATCACTTTTGCAACTTCATACGGTCCAATCCACGGTTGATGGAATTTCTTGGAGGTGCCTTTTTTCACGATGAAATTTCTTAACCAAACCTTGTATCCATCTTTAACTTTCAGCTCATTGATGTCTTGATCATGGTGAATCTTCTGTCGCAGTTGTTCTTTTGTTACCAATTCTTTCACGAGGGTGTATGCTTGCTGTCGTTCGTTTTGCATTGTTTTGATGTAGTCTTCAGAGTACCAACGTGTTGGAGGTTTCATGTCCAATGGCGAATTTACTTCTCTCCCGTACATCAAGAATGCTGGTGTATGCATAGTCACTGAATGGGGAGTGGTCCTGAAAGCAAATGTAACTGCATCAAGGTATTCATCCCATGTTGGAGGCCTCTTAGATGCATAGATCTTTACTGCGTTGAAAAGCGTCCCGTTAAGATGCTCGTTCAAGCCATTTGTGGATGGTCGGAAAGAACAAGTGAAAATGTTCTTCACCCCAAGCTGTTTGCACAATGCCTTCACCAATTTGGAAGTAAATTGACTACCTCGGTCTGAGAGAAGTTCTTCTGGGCACCCATAACAATGAATGAACGTGCGAAGTGAACGTGCCACCGTCTCTGCTTCTGTGTCTTCTACGGGGTACACCACAGGCCACCTTGTGAAATGATCTACTAACACCAATGCGTACTGATTTCCTTGATCTGATTTCGGCAAAGGTCCCACGAAATCCATGGCAACAATCTGAACAGGTCTTTCTGTTTCGATCGATTTTAGAGGGGTCTTTGTGGCTGGTTTCGTAGACTTGAAGCGTGCACAATCTTTGCAGTGCCTAACGTGGCGTTTGATATCAGACTTCATCGTAGGCCAGAAGTAGGACATCTGTATCTTTCTGTAGGTTCTGAAGAAGCCTGGATGTCCTGAAAGAGGGTTGTCGTGGAATTTCACAAGCAACTGTGCAACCATGGTCTTTGGAACGATGAGCTGCTTTCTCGTCCTCCCTTGTTTCCCTCGAAATCTCCGAAAAACGCACCCATCTTCTCCGATGAAATGTTGGTCCTTCTCCCTTTCGAATTTTGCTGCCAGATTTTTGTCTTCAGGTTTTGAGTTGTGGGTCAGAAATCTGATCCATTGTCCAGCATAGTTGCTTTTCTCTGTATTTGACTGAAGTCCTGTGATGAGATTTCAAAGAGATTCTTTTCTCCCTTTTGAGGGTTCCTCGAGAGGGTGTCCGCGTTTGAATGGAGTCTGCCAGGGCGATGAACGACGTAAAAGTCATAGGACTGAATCTCGCTTAACCAACGTGCAAACAAATTGTTTGGGGCATTCATGGTCTTCAGCCACCTCAAGGGTCTATGATCAGTAACAACAGTGAAATGTCGACCATACAGATATGGATAAAAGTGTTTTAAACTCCATACGATACCTAAGGCTTCTTTCTGAAGGACAGCATACTTGAGCTCTGATGATTTCAGTAAGCGACTGGCGTAGGCAACTACAACTTCTCCATCAGACGTGTCTTGAGCAAGCACTGCACCGATACCATAATCACAGGCGTCTGTGTACAATTTAAATGGCAGGTTGAAGTCTGGACACCTCAGGATGGGGGCTGTTGCTAAACACGACTTCATGTCTTCAAACGATCCCTGTGCCTCTTCTGTCCAATGGAAAATCCTCTTCTTTTTTGTCAACTCAGCAAGTGCTTTCGATCGTCTGGCAAAGTTGACAATGAATCTTCTGTAATATGATATTAGGCCTAAAAAGCTTCTCACATCAGTTGCATTTTTAGGAACGGGGAAGTTACGTACCGAGTCTATCTTGGCTGGGTCCACTTTTACGCCTTCTCCAGAGATTATGTGACCAAGGAATTTCACAGACTCTTTCATCCAGTGACACTTCGATGGCTTCAAAGTCAGGCCAGCTTTACAGATTCTTTCCAATACCAAGTCCAGTCTTCGGAGGTGTTCTTCTTCTGTGGGTGCAAAAACTATAACATCGTCCAAATAGACGAGGGAGTGTGTCCAGTGAAGTCCGGAAAGTACCAAATCCATCAGCCTCTGAAAAGTAGCTGGGGCGTTAGCAAGGCCAAAGGGCATAACTCGGAATTCCCAGTGTCCATTGTGAGTAGCAAAGGCAGTCTTTTCAATGTCAGCTATTTTCATAGGAATCTGCCAAAAACCAGATTGAAGATCAAGGGTTGAAAACCAAGCTGCGTTTCCAAGGGCATCAAGCGTTTCGTCTATTGGAGGGAGAGGATATGCATCTTTCTTAGTTGCTTCGTTCAGTCGCCGGTAGTCCACACAGAATCTGAATTCACCATTTGGTTTCTCCAACAGTAGGACTGGACTGCTCCAAGGGCTGGCTGATGGCTGTATGATGTTGGAAAGAAGCATTTTCTGCACCTCCTTTGCAATTTGCTGTCTCTTTGTCTCTGGCACACGGTACGGACGCTGTCTGACAGGTTGAGCCTCTTGCACATCGATTGAGTGTTCTACAAGACGGGTTGTTCCCAACTGATTTGACTTGGGCCATACGTGATGTTTCTTCAGGACATGGAGAAGGTTCGCTTGTTGCTCGTCTGAAAGGTGACTGATTTTCAGGTCTTCGAAGGGTAGCACTGCACAGGCATCTTTATCAGCTTGATCTTCGTGGACAGAGTTCACTTCTGAAACAAATGGCTGCAAATGCACAAGCTTAGTACCAGGCTGTAGGGAAACTTCGCTACGAGTGGTGTTAACCAACTCGATCAGAACAGAATCATTTATATCAGCTTTAGTAACAACAGGGGCAAACATAACTCGCTCATCGGTTTTAACTAATTGCCGTTCCCCAAACAAAGCTAAACCACAATGATTTGCAAATAATTTTGCTCTAATACGCACAGGTGTCCCTACAGGTAAACTTGTTACAGACCCTAAAACTGCAATACATTCAGACGGTAAATTTTCGAAGGAGACGTCAGTGCAGCCTAATCTAATCTTCTTACGACCATAATCAATAACGACATTTTGCTCTCTCAAAAATTCATCACCTAACAACAAATCAAATTTAAATTGTTCAACAATAATAACAGGCAAATCGAATCTTATATTTCCAATTTCGAGCCATACTCTACCCTTACCAACGATAGATAGTGCTTTACCTCCGGCTCCAACCAAACATACATGAGAATCGACAATTCTATTTCCTAAATTAACTTTCTTCCAAAAATCAAAATCCATTAGTGAATATTTAGCCCCAGTATCAAGAAAAATATCTGAATCGACATTATTTACATGGCCTCTTACCCAAACACCTTCTTTTGCAAGCCTCGAAGCCAACGAACAATTCAAATCTACGGGGATATCTTGCGCCTCAGGAAAAGTGGGAATCCCCTCTCCGACTTCTCCGGCGTTGGCATCAGGACAGCTGATTTTCATTTGGGTAAATGGCACCGTCCGCGATCGGATTTGTTCTGCTACGATGCTGTGGCTGGTACTGGTGTTGGCTCTGGCTCTGGTTCTGAATCTTGATCT
>NW_027019698.1:8585329-8604893 GCF_013076305.1 Rhopilema esculentum | reverse complement strand
CCCCCCCCCCCCTACATGCCCCACCCCTGCATTACTTCGTGCATCGAGCACCATTTGAGCAAAAACAATAAGTACCTCTTGTAGCAAACATCAATTAAATGTTTGCTTTTTTTGACACAATCATGGCCTTCGCCCTCACAAAATTCACATTCTTGGCGACAAAAAGGTTTGAAAGACATACAAATTTGAGGGGTTTCTGCCGCTGAACAACATTTGAATACTCACAAATCTTTTGTCAGACGAAAATCCATAGCTTATCCTACTTCAGGGTTAACTTTAACATTACAACAGCATTCGAGCGGCACTGAAAAGCAACTAGTCAAAGTTGTCTTGTGGGCACGACTTTCATGTAGTTACGAACCAAAGTTATTACAATAATTTACCGCTTGTCACGCTTATGCGGTAACAAGATGTGCTTTAGAACGTAACATGCAAACCATATGATCAAAAAGCTTACCAATTCTTCATGACCCGGTCCTTCATGGCAAATCCAGAGAGCAGGAAATCCAGGGATATCAGTCTGAAAAAATGGATTGTAATCAGTTCAGATTGTTGGCATACAGAAGTTCTACAAAAAGGGAGGTTTAGCAAGGACTTGCACCAGAGTGTAGTTGATCTGAAGTCCGATGGTCAGAGGTTTGAGTTCCTGCCGTGACCAAACTTTTATTCAGCGTGACAAGAATTGCAAGCTGTCTGTAATTCCAAGCATAGGAATCGGTCGATATTGAGGGTATGGTCGATATTGAGGAAGGACAAGGACACTGGACACGGGACAAGAAAAAAAAATCTCAAAGCAACACATACAAACAGACAAACTTGTATGTGTTCTTTCGATATTAGTAGTTACAAATGTTCCACTAAGTGAGAACATCAAATTATGTGCCGATGCTTTGAACCGGAACGAGCTTGATAGCCATTCCCATAGGAAGTATCCATTGAACTGATGGAGACTAGGACACGTGCCAATTTAGCTTTAACAATGAAATGTACCATTGGTTGAAAAGTTTGACACTTGATAACTCACAATTGTATATCGCAAGCCAACTTTTACCGCATAGCGATGGGCAAATCACTCCACAAAATCGCGTACGTGCAAAAGTACCGGCCATGTGATTGCATTTTTCTGTTTTTTCTATTTCGATTCACTACTGGATGTATATTTCCTTTTTTTTTCAAAGCCATAACCAAATTATTATAAGTTAGGAAAGTGGCAGAGGGGAAAAGAAGAACCTTCAGGCGGAAAGTAAGTCAAATGGGATTTGTTTTAGACTGAAATTCAAAAGATGTTCTAGCGAAGTCTTTTGCCAAGATAAGCAGCTAAAAACTACAAAGAGTTCAAGCTTTAAGATGGCGATAACATTGCTGACTCTAAAGATTAATGAAGTAAATATAAAAACTGCAGCTGTATGGCATGTTTTGTAAGAAAAAGAAAGTTTTTCACAATTCAATGCTTTCAATTTAGCGGCTTTATATTTCTAAAGCTAGATTAAGTGAAAAACCATCAAACTTAATGACAAGTTAAAGTAATTCAAATTACTCTCCTCGTGTTTGAAAATAAGGTAGGTAATTTTTAGGGTATTTACTAGACCTAATCCATGACTGGCTAATAAACGAGCATATTTGCATTGTGCTCGTAATAAAACAGAAGCAAACATATTACTTAGCTCTCTAGTTATATACTTCTTCCTTTAGAATAATAGGCTGGTTATCAGGCTAACACATCACTATGTTCATGACTTGTAAATATTTTGAGGCATGTTCATCATGCAGTCGTTTTAAAAAATTTACAAAATTGTGGACTACTGCATTAACACTTAAATAACAATGACAGCATGAAATGGCAAGCAACGATGAGAATTGATACCATCATCAGTTACCATCAACTTTTATGAGCTCCCCCCCCCCTCCTTAAAGTGAGCACCCTAGAGCAGGCAAAAATTTTATGGAAACAAGCCCAGCTCTTGAACAAGAACTCCGTCCTTAAAGTGTGAACCCTTATCTTAGTTAAAACTGATTCTCCGACAGTCTAGTTTTCTTTTCTTTGTCCGGCTTTTACAATATGACAGAAGTTGAGAGAGTTTATCTGCAAATCTGCATAAAAGATTAACTACGTGAACTTTGTGCCAGCTATGCTGCAAATAGCTCCATTCTACAAACTCCCGGCGGGTCCACTCTTATTGTCAAGTGTAAGCACCCGTATCTTCAATATCTCTAAGAAAGGGGTTCAATTTTGTCATATATCTAGGACATAGAAAATAGTACAAAAAGTGTAAAATATGGGAATCTTGATAAAGTTTCTATTTTTTCTTAGGGTATAAATTTTCTTTCGTTTCAAAGAAAAGGGGAATCAAATTGGAATCAAATATCAGAGATAAGGGTCAGTTTTCTAGACCCTCGGACACGGCTGCTTACACTTGTTAGTGTAAGATGACCCACCAAGTACAAACTCAATCTAAGAAACTAAATATTTTATATATAAACGGTAGTGGTTATAAAGTTCTTAGTTAATGAATTCCCTTTTATAGATATTGTAAAAAAACTTTGTAGAAGACTCACAAAAGAAGTTATCAAATTTACTTTAACAAAATATAATTTTATGCTGTAATTTTCCACTTGCTTTTGCCTTGAAGAATGGATGAACAAGGCCCACGCGAGGAAATTTGCATAGAAGTGAGTAAAAATCCCTTTGCATCTTTGTAAATGATTCTAAGTTCTACTTCAACCTTAAAACTTGGATTCTATCGTGTATACGCTAGCTATGTAAACATAAATTAGCTTTTATTGTAAAAGAGAATTCCATTTAAACCACTGAAACACAAAAATACCTAGCAGCTAATTTTGTATCTTCCTGGGATAGTGATGAAGTATAAGAAGGGGATGGATTCTTAGCAAATATGTTTTTTTAATAGACATATTCAGTTCAACTTAAAGGACAAGTGACACGCTTTTGGCGCCAAATTTTTTTTCTTTTAACTTAAAGTATAATGCTGTATGAGAGTGTTGTTGAAATATTTTTCCTTTCTGATTTCATTTTCCCACTTAAAAACCCATTTGAAATTATGGCGGGAAATGAATCACGTGACACCGTGACGTAGATTGTGATAATTTGTTATTGCTGCTACTGGTATAGAGTGCAATATTAACGTTTACAACACGCTTGTAAACGAATACAGTTCGTCTGGACCTGTCGCGTCGTGTTTCGTAAACTCTCTATCAATTACAGGAAAATTCTGAGTTATCACAATGTACGTCATAGGGTCACGTGATACAAAGCAAAATCGCGCCCCCTGCGCCCCCTGATTAGAATTTTTTGTTCCAAACCAGGAAAAACTTACTTCTAAAAGATGATCTATAAGTTAATGAAAAGAAACGATAGGGTGAAAAGTGTGTCACTTGTCCTTTAAATAAGCGTCGGGTCATCATAATAATCATCATAATCTTCAATAATCCCCATCATCAATCACCATTATTGTCTTCGTCGTCCTTCTTAAAAAATCAAGCTTTTAAGACCTAGTTCTACTTTTGAGAAAAATTTTCTTTCCCAGGGGGGGGGATACTTAATCATTACCAATATAAACAGGGGGTCCATGTCATTATACTTTCTCTGACACCCAAATTTTGAGTTTTAGTTTCTAAGAACCAAATAATAAAAATATGATAAATAGTTAATTTGCAGCTTGCAACGAGATCTAGCATTAAGCTAATTGCAAGAACAGCACTTTGTATTGTTAGCAAAACAAATCACTTTTTTATGCAGCAGCTCAAATGTAGTGTGCTGCAAAACCAACTCTTTATGCAGCAGGTCTTACTTTGTGTCCACTGCTAAAGAGGTTTGTGTGCTGCAGTTTGTGATCATGCAAACCATGAATTTGGGCATTTGAAATTCATATTGTAAACGCTTTTGTTTTGGTGGGTGTGCAAATCTTCGTGCTTGTTGCATGTCCCTTGTGGGCCTTCATAACTCTGTCAGATTACTTAGGTTTTTCCATTTTTTTTCAACGGAGTTAAATGGTTGAAACTTTGATTGAGTAGAAAAATCTTACTGTATGCTAAAAGTTTTATGATCAGATTAAAAAGGATATAACAATACTGTACGATTACATATATTATTGAAAAAGTAGCTAATCGATTAGCAAAATATACACAAAAACAGATAGTTAATATGCAGTTAACTGGAAGATTAAAAACTTTTTATGCTATTTTTACAAAATGCCTGGCTGCTGTGTTTTGCACAGATATCGAGAAAATTTTTCATCTTCTCAGATCAAGAGGTTGTGGTTGTAACTCCCTTGATTTAAAAGTAAAAAAAGCGAAATATGGCATATCCACTATTATAGCATATCCAGTCATCTGTAGCTAATGACTGCACCCAAAGGACTACTTCATATTCATTGCAGTACTGGATACAGAAAACGCTATGTTTCCATCAACTATATTGCAGAATACATTCCCACTAACATTGCAAAGATGGCTGAAAGACTTATTCCAAAACTGCTGGCATGGCTTTGCTTCCCGCCTCTTCACTTGAAATGGCGATAAATCAGAACTTACTTCAGCAGTGTTCTAGTGAGGGCCTGGGGCTAAAGATGGGAAACCTGCGTATTTAAAAGGCCTTTAAATATTCTGTTAGTTTTTGTTGAAGCCCAAAAAGGAAACGTTTGATAACCGTATAAAAATGAAATACAGAAACACTACCATCAAGTAGTTCAACTCCAACATCACCATTCAACATATATTTTATTTCATTTAAAAGGCTTCTCTTGTAAATTACATAGATGACAAAACTTAACCACACAGCTGACCAAGTTGTTGCTTTTGCCAACTGCATAATCAAAAAGTGCCCTTGAATTGCTTACGTGCCAAATGAAATGAGCAAAGGGGTGACCTTTGTGGGCCAAGATCTAAAATTTTTCCATTCGATATGCTTTTAGAAACATAAAAAACAATATCAAAACCAGGGTTACCGAAAGGTGGTGTCGATGGAAAATTGGCCTCGCGGTTCAGGTTCAGGGGGCCCTCGGGGTTTCCAACTTGTGACTGCAAAAAATATTCTGAAATGGATTTTTCGCTAATCTAAAGGGCATGGTCGTCAAATTTTTTCTGCTCGCTTCGCTCGCAAAGGCTTCCTCTATCGGTTGCGCCACGAGGCCTCTGAAAACCTCTCAGCGTCATTGCTCACAACTAAGTCAGAAAATGATATCTACATCATTGTAGTCAGGCTCTATGAAACAGCCTTTTTTAACCTTTCTGGAATCTTTTTTTAGATACCTCTTAAACAGGCTTTTAAACCTTATCAACTCGGGTTAGGAAAGGGAAAGGAACAAGAGAAGGTATTTGCCAACTTCGCATACTTAGTGAACATATGATTGAGAAGAAAAGGAAACTGTTTGTATGCTTCATCGATTATACAAAAGCTTTTGATAGAGTTAAACACGAAAAGCTGATTGAAGTTCTTGAAAAGTATAACATTCCGCTCATCAGCAACCTATACTGGAACCAAACAGCGACGGTCAAAACTAACAATGGAGAATCCAGAACCTTCAAATAAAAAAAAGGTGTTCAACAAGGATGCATCCTATCACCAATCCTGTTCAACATGTATAGCGAAGAACTAATTCAAGAAGATTTAGGCAATTCACATGGAATCGAAGTAAAAACGAGGTATGCAAAATCTACGGTATGGAGTTGAATGCCAAAAAGATGATATTTATGGTAATTGAAAAAACACCAGGGACTAATCTCTGAGAAACATCTGAGAAAGCAGTTCTCGAGCAAGGAAAAAGTTATTGCTACCTTGGGTCTCAAATCACAGAAGATTGCAGATGAGTAGAAGAAATCAAGAAACGCCGTGCAATGGCAAAAATTGCATTTCAACGTCATCAAGACCCTTTCAACATAAACATCAACTGTAAGACGAAACTAAATGTACTCAGGACCTATGTATAACCAGTCCTTACCTACGGATGCGAAGCCTGGACCATCGGAAAACCCATGAAAGACGAAGTACAGGCTTTTGAGCTATGGTGCCATAAAAGTATGCTAAAGATCAAATGGACGGATAGAATCAGAAATAAAAAAGTACTAAAAAAGATGAATACAACCCCTAAGCTGCTTAACGTCATTGTGAAAAGAAAAGCTGCGCTTTTTGGTCATGCTGCAAGAGGATCCAGTGGTTTGGTTTTCTCTAACATCGTGGAGGGGTTTAAAGAAGGTAAAAGGTATAGTGGAAGGCAAAGAAGAATTTGGATGTACGACATTAAAGAGTGGGTTGATATCTGGGATTACGACGATCTGAAAAGGAGGTCAATGGATAGGGTTTGGTGGCAGGGGTGGCGCCAAAAATCTTCCGACAGAGGGGCTGGAGCTTCCGACAGAGGGGCTGGAGCTTCCGACAGGGGGGCTAAAATGACTAAAATAAGCAGTTTTCGTACGTTATTTTGTCAAATTTGCTCCAACAAAAACCTAAAATTTCCTCCGATGGGGGGGCTAGATGCTTCCGACGGAGGGGCTGTAGGCCCCCTAGCCCTCCCCTGGCGCCACCACTGTTTGGTGGAGGAGTATAGTTAGCAACCTACGGACCACGTAGATGCTACTCTGGATTATTGAATGAAACCTTATAGAATGTTTGTTAGGTACCACTTTAAACAGGTGTCCTCCATTTTCATAATTCTTCTTACGTCCTTCAATTCATGACGTTTTATTCAAGATGTTTTTTGAATCAAGAAGTTTTCATGCAGCACGGTTTCCTATTCAAAGCTTTTAACGTACCGACTGGTTGTCCCATTGGGTCCATTTGCTTGTCCTAGCGGGCCCTTTTGAATCCCCACTAGTTGAAGTCCTTAAAAAATATCTTGAAGACTTGGCTTGCATTTGGCAAGCAGTGCCAGAATGCACGTGTATTTTAATGAGCCAATGCTAAAAGCTTCTTAAAGATTCTTAGCGATTTGACTTTCTTATGAGATCCTTATGGAAACCCTGGTGCAATCTGAAATTTTAAATTCAGATTACAGTCTCTCTTCAGAAGCAAGAAAAATAGAATGATATCATTCCTTTTCGATCAGTTTCAAACGAAAAAAGTACACCCAAACTTCACAAATATTTAAGCAAAGATCTCAGAATTCTCGTCGTTCAATTGTACTCGTGATTTTTGCAAGGAATATGTACTCTAACATGAGTTAGCGTTGGTAATTCAAATCAGTTGGCTTTATTCAGCTTCAATATAGATAAAGATTGTACCAACTTTAAATAAAGAAAGGAAAAAGCTGTATGTTTAGAGTTATATCCAAAAGTTACATCAAGCCATGTAGACGGTCATCAGAACAAATTTTTGCTTTTATGTAAGGTTGGATTGGGTCCAGCCTCCCTTGATGATTGATGTTGGGATGAACAAAATTTCGAGAATGAAGTTTGACTGTAAGTCCTGATTTAAATGTATTTTTATGGGTGTTGCCCCCCCAGTCTTTAGGGCGTAACAATGCAAAACTTTCCCTAGGGGCCCCCCGACTACCGACCCTATTTCCCTTAACAGCACCTTCACCAACAACCAGGCATCGTCGTTGGCAAGACGACGATTCCAGATCTGTTTCATTAGCAAACTTTTATACCCCCAAGGTGGCCTTTCTGCAGTTCCTGCCCCCGCCGCATCACGATGCTTCCGGCGCCTCTGTAGAATGTATGAATAATAACATATAATCTTCAGATTTTCAAGCTGAATTTTTTTCGTGCACCGGCCTAGACATTACGACAACTGAATTTTGACATTCACATATCCGAACTTTGTAAAAGGGCAGCAACACAGATAAATGTGCTTAAAATACTAATTGCTATTTTTTGTTGGTTTTGAGGATAAAAAGGTTCCGTTTCAAAGCTTTGTCTTCTCTTATTTTGACTATTTCCCTCGAACATCATTTCTCGCTTTGCCTAGATCTATAAAGAAGATCTAACAAATACAGGAAAGAGCCCTACATATTTTTATAATGATCATAATTCATCTTTTGGAGATTTGCTTTGCAAATCTCACAAATGCACAATGCATGTAAATCGGCCAAGGTACCTCTACATTGACATTTTCAAAACTGTGAAAAAATTAAATCCTGAATTCATGCAATTTTTTTCGAACCAAGAACCTCTCGTCCACAAGACTTGCAGCACTACAGGCCCAACCAAACAACTTTCGGTTCAAACAGCCTCAGGTCCCTCGGATCACAAAATTGGAATGGCTCACAACAGGAAAAAAATCTGCAGAAAACCTCATCCAATTTAAAAGATTAATTAAAAACTGGGACGGGGCCACCTTTACCTGCAACGTATGCAAAATTAAATAATTTTATTGTAAATTTGTAATTAAAAAATTATTAAACATTGTCAATTTGTGTATTTTGTAAATGATCGAATCAGACAAGTTACTGTGTTGTAGCTTAAAATTATATTCAATTTAAAATAAGATCATAAACAAACAAACAAAACTACAAACTTTCCATCTGTAGTCCCCACACCTTTTTATACAAATACTTTTTTTCTGCCACGCTTTGATATTCTTAAGAACTTTCCACTTTGAGCTCTAAAATAATCTTAAAGCATTCTTAATGATACCATGGGCAAATTCTGTTGGGAAACGGAAAAGCGAAACGAAACTGAAGCCTCAAGTTAAGCATAATTTAGATAAATCCAAGAAATTATATACTATCCTTTGCTGCTGTATTGTGGCAAAAAAAGATATTATTGAAAGACACAGAATATGAGAAATTTTAATGTAAATCTGCTAATAAAGTTTAGATTTTGCTTTTTCTTTATTTATTCTTAAATTTTAGCGGTTTGAACATTTCTTTCTTATGAAAATATGCGGAAATATTCAAGTAAAAAACTTTCACTAGAAATAAAACAAACACAATAGCATATGGACTAGACACTGTATCCTATAGATGTCAAGAAATATGGAACTCAATTCCTACAGAAATCACCTCCAGCTCAAATATAAACACCTTTAAAGCAAGTATCAAAACTGTTTCAGCGATTTCTTGCTCATGTCACTTTTGCAAACCATTAATAGAACAAGCGGGCTATCAAAATTACATGGAACCTACTGTTTATCTATGTTTTTAGTAATTAATTCATTACTGTTACTGTTAATAAATTCAGTATTTGTTAATTTATTTAGTTGGTTTTATTAGCTTTAATATAGTTAGTATCGTATGTTACCAACTTAAAATAAAGTAAAAAAAGTATGCAGCACTTGGAGTCGAGACCCTTCTTTTTTAGTTCAAACTTTCTCCGTACCTGTTATTTGTTAAATGTTATCATAAATGCAAAAGTAGAAAATTTTTTTGATAAATATACGTGAAGTTCAATGCAATTTATATCAATCTGAAATTATAATACTTAAAATTTAATAATACTTCAAAGATCCTGGCAGTACAAATAATAAAACTCTCTTCTTACTTAGGATTGATGATTAAGTCCAGCCACTCGACTCTGTCTTCAAAACTAAGATGATTCAGCTGCTTGGAGTGTATTTAAGCTGACTGCATCGATACCATCTGGCTGATTTCTATTCTAAAATATACAAGAACGTCAATTAGCTTTCACGGTAATACTTTGTAGATTATATCTTCTAAAAAGATGGCATGCAAATTCTTTTTGATTCCTTATAAAGCATTGCAGAACATCGTCATTTTAAATTATAAATGAATGCAATTTATTTGAAAGTCATTTAAAAAAACAAGACGTTATCTCGTAAGTGCCGCTTTATTCATGGAAAGAAACATTACTTTCAAACATTTCAACGGAAATTGTGACTTTATTATTAACTAAACCGGCATAAAAACAGGAATTTTTTGCAAAAAAAAGGGGTCGGTTTTACGTCTTGGTTTTCTTCCATATCTTGCTTACAAAGACAAGCAATAAAGTAACAAGCCATTACTTGTCGCTTACAAAAAGGCCTCTCAAAACTTTTGGTCATTAACAACAACAAAATATGTGCTGTCAACTGGCGAAAAAATGGACACTATTCCAAGTTAGCTCGTTTCTTCGTCTTAAGTCATCTTCAATACTTCCTTCAGCAAAATGCAAATTGATATTTTTCTAATCATCGGAGAAAGGCTGCGGACAGATTCCTTATAAGTGTCATTCCAGCCAAAAAATAATCAAACAATCTTCGAACAAAAAGCATTTACGAACGTTAATTGGACCCCGCCAGAAGAAAATTGTATTAAAGTGCAAGATCTAAAGTAGAAATATGAAATTAAATTCTAAGGTAGGATACTAAAACCATCGAGGTATAAAATGGCCATAACAATGAATTGGGATGGGTTGTAAATAAACCGACTGCAAATGAAAATTGCCCCCGGTAAAACCCGTCCCCGATAAAACCCGTCCCCGGTAAAATCCGTGCCCGGTAAACCCGTGCCCGGTAAAACCCGTCCCCGGTAAAACCCGTCCCCGGTAAAACCCGTCCCTGGTAAAACCCGCCCCCGGTAAAACCCGTCCCCGGTTAAACCCGTCCCCGGTTAAACCCGTCCCTGGTAGAACCCGCCCCCGGTAAAAACCCGTCCCCGGTAAAACCCGTCCCCAGTGAAAACCGTCCCCGTTCAAAAATTTCCCGACCGGCGAATCCCCTTTTGAAAAGTGGAATGACAGGAACATTTTTCCATTTCTGCACAACCCTTTTAATTAATATTATTTATCATTAATACTTTGATTTAAAGTTGGCTGTTCGAAACAGCTAGAAATAAAAGCTAATTAAGGCCAACTATTTACAGAAGGTGTATACAAAGGAAATACATAATAATTACAAAAAACCTAAACCATATATAAAAGTTTTGCAAATCCTACAGTTGCAATGTTTGCATTTTGTTTTCTTAAGCTGTTTTTTTAAAACAGTCAAATAGATCGAAGTTTTCACTTCTATAGGTAATTTTGCCCATATTCTTTGACCCATGAACTTTACGGTATTTGTACCATAGCATGTGGTTCTCACTTTTGGTAAGTTTAAATTGCTCGAGCTTAGGTTTAAAGTGTTCATCATCAGTTTCATTTTTTTGGATTCCATGAAAATCGAAATGCGAGATAAGGCATGCAGTTTTTGGCTGGCCTTTTTACAAAGAGTCTGCACATGAGTTTTGAAGTTAAGTTTTGTATATAGTGTAACTCCCAGTAATGTTTCTTCGTCACTTTCTTCTATTACCGCCATTCCTACATTTAATTTCATCTTTTCTTTTTTCTCGCCAAAAATCATAAAATGACAATTCCAAGCAGAGGTTTCCCCTTTCAGTACAAAGTTCCCTCTCTGGCAGGACATCACATCCCCTGTTAGTTCAAGGGAAATGTTGCTCTTGCTATACCCCATAAAGAAAAAAGCTGGCCAGGCTTGTTACACAGGGGTGCTCTGGGCAAAAGCGTAGTCAAGTTAATACTCTTACCATTTCTCTTACGGGAGTAAGCTGTAAGTGTGTAATAGTTGTGCAAATGGTACCTATAACGTTCTATATACCTACGTGCAAATTACAGGAAAGGGATCTGTCAAGTTATACTCAAACGAGGAATTTCAACACTTTTTTCAATGACTTACCGTTTTAAATACCGAACATAAAACTCTTTTGAGACATCATAAAAATTTTGGTGCAACGATTAATGATTTTATGAAGTATACAAGAATCACAACTTACCTGAAATCGGGCATGAAATTGCCTTCCCAAGGCATCAAATCTAACTAAAAGACAACCTCGAGCTCTTTTGTCATGCATTGCTGGTCATCGGTTTACCTATTGTCATGCATTGCTGTTTTTGTTACTCTTGGCAAAAAACTCTCTCTTAAAAGTTCAACCCAAATCTCATGCAGCGCACTCTTTTATATCTTTAAATCAAACCACCCATAGCATTTCTCATTTTTTGTGGCAATTCTGACCTTAAGATTAAGAGAATTGATTCCGAAAGAGATTGATATTTCCATGAAGAAAGGCGGACAGAGAATTATTTTAACAATTCTTTTCAACACAAGCCGCTTTGGATTCGGAGTTTAAAGTTTAAAGAAGTTAGATCTTCTTAACCAGCAGTACTTTAGGTATCAATGCCGAAGTGGCTATTCAAAGAGAATATCTTGCTGCTTTAAAACGATGATTCTATGCTTCAAATAATCTTCTTTGCAATCAAACTTCCCAAAACAAAGTTCGAAGATCCCTAAACAAAATGCCTTTTTAACAACGAATCAGAATGACATGAATCATGATATTACTCTTACGTTGTACAAAGAAGATTCACAACACGTAGGAAGCCCATTTAGATTCATAAATCTCCGTTTTTAAGAATTTATTGTCTTAGCATATGGAAACCTCCGTGATCATCCATTTTTCTAGACAAACATCGCTACTGCTCCCCCTCTTGTTCCTCCTCGCAATATGAAACTTAAAGCTAAACCGAACTTATTTGATCCAACAGATGAATAAGAAAATCATCAAACATACCTGGGGGTTCGCCCTGTTTTCCAGCAAACAGTGCGTTCTGAATTGAAGCTGTTGTACAACTTTTGGTGTATATCAATATTTTTTCTTATCTCATAAGCTAATAATTTTCTTATTTTTTTTCGACGAATTTGTTCGCTTGACTAGTATCAAATCTTGTTTTATCAAAATTGAAAAACTAAAGAAAAGGAATAATGTTAAAACTGCTTTTTCAGTTATTAAGATTTCCCAAGTTGGGCTACGAGACGAGACGAACGAGACGAACGAGACGAACGAGACGAACGAGACGAACGAGACGAACGAGACGAACGAGACGAACGAGACGAACGAGACGAACGAGACGAACGAGACGAACGAGACGAGACGGTACGGTACGACACGATTTCAAAATGACAAGGGAAACACGACAAAAACGGCTACAACATTCAAAACAGGGTACTTTGCATATTTACATTTGTCCTTTTCAATCGGATCTTTCTTGTTGTATGTAGTGTGTTTATTTTTTGCATCAGAGGGTAAAACGTGGACAGATTCAATGTAAGCCCTTCGTAAAACCTTTTCAGAATGAAAAGACAACATAGGGGCGATTTGGAATAAGAGAAGCTAAGTGAATGACAAGAAACGCACACAAGACTGCTTTTTGGGACAGAAATGTATACAGAGCAGAATTAAAAAGCATCCCATCATTCTATTTCACGCACAAAATAGACTAAAATTTCAAAATGGTAGCTACAATCAAAATGTTACTGGTGACACTAGAAGGAAGAATTACTACTCATTTAAAGGTCTACTTTCTATGGGCTGAACTTCTTCGCTTCTTCTGATCGAGTTGCATGAAGAAATAATAAGGTATTGACAATACACTTTCACAATCTACATACACAGTCAGACGGAAAAATACGGTTTGAATTTAATAGTGATATATAATAAGAGATAATGTAATCTGCACACGGTTCCGCTACAATTGATCAATGCAATGAAGTACTGGAGACAATTGCTATACGTTTTCTAACCTTATGATTATGACAAAGAAACGCAGCAAGAAGATTTTGTTTTATAAAACTCTTTTCGAAGCGGTAACAGTTGAATTAAAAGCTACATTTGATTACATATTTCTTAAAATTGTCACACGATCCTTGTGGACAGTGTGTTTTCCCCTCTAATGAGTACAGAGGAAAAAATATCACAAGCAGAAATAAAAAGAAAAGACTGGTCTGTCATACCAAATGGTTCGAGGGCAAATAGGAAGTCTTTAAACTGTACCCAGATCAGGGTTGCCAGATGGTTGGAATGGTTGGCGGCCATATACTTAAAGGTTTAGGCCCGATTCGGCCAGCCAGAAAAACATACAAAACAGCTAAATTTTGGCAAATTGTGTATGCCCAGATATGCGCGCAAACAGCGTCGAATACAAAGCTGCATATTCCTGTCTACGGTGCCTCGCTAAGCACAGGGTAACAGGACCTTTTTCATTCTAGGCCATCACAATATCCGTTAACATTGATATTGACTTACTGGAGGGTTTATTTTCAATTGTTGCTGATCAAGGGAGGGAAAACTTTCCGTTATGAAAAGGACTGTGCGAGCAAAAACAACCAATGATAGTCCTTATCGACCAAAATAACAAAAGTTAATACCAGAATGTAGAAGTGTTTGATTCAAACGACCTAACTAAGACAACAGCTCATTGCTTTGCAGATGAAAAACGGCTATGGTGAGGCTTCCACGGGAAACTATAGTCTGTTGGCTCAATCGACTATGCAGCCAGTTTTCAAAAAGCTTTACACCTGCCGGAATTTTGATTAATAGCCTGGTTACCGACTGGTAATTAAGTAGATCAATTTAGTACCAGTATTACATTTAATATAAACGTCCCGTTTTAACAAACCATTTCCTAATTTGTCGTGCTGTTTGGCAGATGCAATATCCATAAATTCAGGTCATACTAAGGATGGAAGAAAAAAATTAAAACTTACTTATCCAAATATAAATATTTGGGGGAAAATGACAAGCAAACTTTGTTACACTAAATAATGCGATTTTCCATCCATTAAAGTAATAGCGTAATACAGAATTTATTCGTCAGGTACTATTGAGGTGTCTCTATTCCAGGATGTAGGCAATATGAGGACTAAACACAAAGCAGGCCGCCTTTATAAATTAATATTTTAAGCAGTGGTCTCGTGTATTATAGAATTCTTTTGAAGTATCCAGACTTTGGCAACTGACAAAACTGCAGATACTGACGCGAGGTTGTAGGCGCTCAGTAGAACGCATCCGAAACAGCAGCTCAACTTACGGCCTCATTTTGAAAACATAATTATCAAACTTCTGTACTAAACTATGAATAAAGATTTGGATTGATGACCAGCACCGTAGAATGAATTTAGAGTGTTTAAGAAAACGAGGCTGTAAAACTAAATTCGTAAGATCTACTTGTTCTATTGTATACAAATGCCAAATAGTTTTTCAAGGTCGACGAAATCCTAAAAACATCGCTGAAAACGGAGATCAGAATGAAAATCCCTTACAATTAAGATAGTTACAGGAAAAAATCTCAATTTCATTGTTAATTGCCGGGATATCAAAAAGATGAAAAATGTTCTATTCAATGCCCCAAAAATCAATCCAGGTGCTTCCTTCAATTCATGTGCTCATTCTTTGCATTCCACAAGCCTACGTTTTGATTTTCAGTCTATCGAAAAAACCCACTTTATAAAAGATTGCATACCTGTCTATTAGGGAAGCTCTCATCGAGGTGCCAATGGCCGAGGGTTGGTTATCTCCAAGTTTGAATATGCTTTCTATTACTGACAGCTCTGTACTTGTAGTGTCAAGACCACAAAATGCGGACCAATCATTTACTACCATGCCAGCACCAATTACATCGCTCCCTCGATTGACTGTTCCAGCCTGCAGAATATGTATTGAAAAATATATTAATTTGATGCCAGCTTTGCAACTTAATTAATAAAGATGGTGATGGTAAGAATAATGTCCAGCTTTAAAGCTTGCAGTACCTGTTGGCTGAATGGAAATTTTTCTGGCTTTTCGTAAGCTTTTCGTGGGAAATGATTGTATTGTAGGAATGAAAAATTGGTTGCATAAAAAACAAAGTGTATTTATTTGCACTCTTTCATTACTTTGTGAGTGCCATGATTTATTCACACTGAAACTTCTAGAATAGTTCATCTTTAATGCAGAAGAATCTAATGGGCTAGATATAATTTTGGCATCATCGTTAGAAAAAATGCAAGAAATGACAAAATAAGATGCAAAAGAGCGGGGATTTCGGGAAATGCATATAAGCAGAATAGGCTCGTCAACGAGAACATCGGATGAGAAAAATGTTCACAGAAACTTTTAAGGGGCAAGTGGATAATATATAAAAAAATCTCAAGCTCCTTTAATAAAATTTAAAATTGCAAAAACGTGGATGTAATTTTGACGTATTTGTTGAACATACAAAGTTTCAAACACAAGGACATGAATGAAATTTTAATGGCTCGCTTAAGAAATGTAAGAAAAACTGAAAAGCAAAAATCTTTAAAAATAGCTTTGTAAAAATCAAACATATACAAAAAAGGAAGGTTAGCTTTTTTCAAAGCTATTTTTAAAATGCAAAGTTAAACGCACCACTAATGGAACTTGAAGTAGTGAGGAGAGCTCATCTTGGTCCTCGATTGATGTTTTCGGGTGCACCTACACCAGGAAAATTAAAATTCATTATTTGCAACAATGTCAAACCAATTGTTTATAAAAAAACGAACACAGCGAGGAAGTACGATTCTCTTGCAATGTTACATGAAGTACCTTACTTAGATGTTCTTGCAGCGAGGAAGTTATATGAAGTACCTTTCTTAGATGTTCGTTCTTCAAGTTGCTCACGAAGGATATGGTTAAAATAACATTACTATGCATTAAATCTGGAGAAAAAGGAAAGACAGGGTTGACGAGGAAAGTGTAGGGTAATGGGCTTGGGAAAGAGATACAGAGACCTTGAGGTATTAGGGTAGTATTAGGGTAGATCGGTCTAGCCAGATGATCAAGAAAAATAGGCTTGTCTACATCTGAGCTTTGATTCGGCATTCAAACAAAAACTATTGGAAAATAAAAGGAAAGGGCCAAAAAGAGCTGAGAGCCTGTCGCAATTTAAATAGCTTTATACAAGGCATGTTAGATATGAGCTTTCCCGACCACGTCAAAGAAGACAGAGTTAGCCTTGCCAAAAAGAAGCTTATATTTTTAATAGGTATAATAACAAGATATAAAGAAGATCTCAAACAGCTTGGAAGACAAAGACGTTACCTGTCAACTAAATAATTCAACCGTGTGAAAGGGAAAGCCAGCAAAAATACCATGCAATACATTAGTTGAGAGGGGGGGGGGGGTAGTGACGCCAAGTGTCAGAGTTGGGACAACGGTTATATGGAAATAAATCATATAGAAAGGTAACGGAATAAATTTTAGACATAGATAAGTGTATGATGGTAGGTAAGGTGGTAATAAGTTGTAAAGAAATTCGTATTGCGCTGGATTCACGTTGGGAAAGTGAAGGGAGCTATGATGATGAGATTAAAAAAGGTATATGGGCACGTACAAAAGCGCTGTAGAATACACTGTAGAGATCTACTTGTATGTGTTTTGGGGTCACAAGGGGAAAAGTCCCACTTCGTCAAGGTTGGTTTGTCCAGCTCTGAAAATACTTCCTATTATATTAAATTACTCTGTGCTTATGAAATGTAAAGTGAAGTCTTTCTTATCATTAAGTTATCACCTCATTTGCCTCAAACAAGATGCTGTTTTTAATTAAAGTCGCCGAATGAAGATCATCACGCAATATAAAATCATTACTAAAGCGAGTTTCATTTAGCCGATGTTCACCAGTATTTAATTATTTGCAAGAACACATAACTATAACAATTCATCGTCAGAAATCAATTATTGAAATGCGTCTTCGTCTGTCGTCTTGTTCTCAGAAAACGAAACTTGTGAAGCAACGTAGAACTGTTTTTTACTATACATCAAATACTTCTAAACAGCGCCTACACTGCTAAAGCATTACACGAAATTAGCCAGCAGCAGTTATTATTGAAACCATTAAATATATTAAAAAACAACATACAGATGTGTTATTCAACAACTATGGCTGATTAACCAAAACAGCAATTTTATCTGTAGATATCAAAACCCATGCTATGAATTAAATTTTTAAGCCTAAATACCGAATCAAGTATTTAAATAATCATCTACTTATATGTTTTATATTTAGTTCTTAATTATCTCTAATTAAATGAAGATAACGATGAGACACTAATAAGGGTTTTACAAAATAAAACTTGGCAAGAAGGCGAAAATAAGGCATAAATCATCCCCTTCAAAGATGCTTAGCACTTTTGAGCTTTAAAAATGCGTCTGAAAATGCAAAAAGCTACATGGTTCAGCTATAACCGCTAGATTCTTGCTTAAAACTCTTAATTTGGAAACAGAATCAGCCATACTCAGCGTCAAACCCTTCTTATCTAGTTCACGCAATGGAGCTTGGAAGATTGAATTCAAATTTCTTTCAGGGGCACTCCTCTGGGCAGTGTCCAGAACAGTAATCATCATTCCTCCAGATAAGTAAAATTTTGAAACCTTTTATCCAAACAATAGAAATATGGCGTGTTCTGGACATAACAAATGCAATTATTTTGTTTCCATTGACTTTCCTATGATTGTTGGCCGCGGTGCAGCTAACCTTTTTTACTGTGCTAGGTAGAAAAAAACCAAGACATTGCTCTGAAGATTTATTGCAGACAGAATGTCTTTCGTGACTTCAGTGCTATCAGCCATCGATATTAACATCAGGTTCACCCTTATTAAAATTTGAATGCTTAAAGAGCCATAAACGCAAAGAAATTGGCATCGCCAAAAACACTTTTCGTCGTTCTAGTTTGTTATGTGAACAGCAAAGACTATCACAAATAGGCTCAATGTTGTCTTGAATACAGGAAGGGGTTCTAATTTAGGCACAGAATTTAGGGGAAGAAAGTTGAAGCGAGCAAGAGTATGAGTGCCTGCAAGCGGGTCGTCTGGAGGCCGATGCCGGAAGACTTGAACGAAGGCGTGATTGCGTCACGATCGATGAAAATTGAAAACAAACCAATTTTGAACGAACATGGCACAGAAAGGATGAAAGAGGAAAAAACGTTTTCTATTCTGGACAAGCTCTCACTAGTAAGGGTTAGCAAGTAGTATAATTCTATCATACATGGTTTGAATGCAATTTTTATAACGGGAAAGTTAGCATCTAATACCTAGTAGGCGTAGAAGAGGTTGGTTGGGAGCGGTTCGAAACTTTATTTTTGACTGATTTAATTCTTTCTTGGTTATATCAACCTTTTTAATTTCATCGACGTGAGCAGCCATTATCGTTAGGCAGAAGCTTGCCTTGTACCGAGAAATCCCCATCGACCGAGAGCTTTCTCAATTACTTTCGAATTTCACATGATCAATCAATTTCTGTTGATGACCATCGGACCGTTGAAACACTAGGTTACCAAAAATTCAGTCGTACTGGTTTTTCTCCCTTGTTTCTCGCAACATGGATGTGATACAAAGCATGTAAAACCATTTTTCGGTAGAACTTTTATCCCCATTTCATATGGCCAAAGTCTTTTTGCAACTTTCGGGGGTCGAAATTTGAGTTGGTGCCTCTTTAAGGTCTCATGACAAAAGAAGCTATGCACAGTTGGTGATTCGACTATTAAACTAGCCAGGTAAGAATCCTCATAGCAGAACCTAGATCCGTTTTGTCTTACCGCAATCCTCCTTCATCCACCAGGTTTCGTACACACATAACTTCTGCAAAACGTCGAAAGAAATTTCCCATGTCTTTAAAACAGCTTCAGATCAAGATGGCTGGCGCTGGACGATATTAACAAGATTTATGCCTCTTGTTTACGGTATACATGCAACTTAAACTTACCAGTCCTCCTTGATTCGTTATTTTGCAGTACGACCCGACCAAAACGTTACCAGCTATCGTCTGTCTGAATACTTCTACTTTCAGTGTGTCGGCCCGAAGAAAATTCCTCTAGCCGTTCTGTTTCTAAAGACATTAAGTA